>SJXQ01007220.1:0-349237 GCA_006408695.1 Aepyceros melampus | reverse complement strand
GGACAGAAGAGCCTGGCAAGCTACAGTCCATGAAGTCACAAAAAGTCAGACATGACTGAAGCATTTTAGCGTGCATGCACATGGAACACTAAATTGAAATGTTCGGTAGCTGGATATTGAGATTTGGGTAGCAGTCATTTAAGTTTTTAAAATCTTTCAATGACTTTTCATTAATTTTTTCCAGTGTCACTTTCCATAAAGCATGATTTATCCAATTTAGGAGTGTTGGATTTCATAAAATAGTATAAATATAGAAAGCTTAACTAATTGATTTGAATAATACCAAGAAGCAAAATGTGATTACTCAAATACTATAACATAGCTTATTTATAAGTTCAGGAAAGTCAAGAAGTTACTGAACACCCATGTTCAGAAAACATGGAAGAAGGTCTCTGTTTCTAAAGAATGCACATTCTTTCAAAATAAATAAAATACACCCATAAGCAAAATAAAAACTACATACCAACAATAGAATAAGCTTACCTGGAAATTGTAAAAAGATAAATGAAAGAAATGTCCATGTTTTATTTAATCAGAAACAGACTGATATAACTCCTGAGTTTAGAATAGAGAACTTTATACAATCTCTTTTATTATAAGTTCAGGAAAGTCAAGAAGTTACTGAACACCCATGTTCAGAAAACATGGAAGAAGGTCTCTGTTTCTAAAGAATGCACATTCTTTCAAAATAAATAAAATACACCCATAAGCAAAATAAAAACTACATACCAACAATAGAATAAGCTTACCTGGAAACTGTAAAAAGATAAATGAAAGAAATGTCCATGTTTTATTTAATCAGAAACAGACTGATATAACTCCTGAGTTTAGAATAGAGAACTTTATACAATCTCTTTTATTATATTATTATTATGGGCTTCCCTGGTGGCTCAGAGGTTAAAGTGTCTGCCTCCAATGTGGGAGACCTGGGTTCGATCCCTGGGAAGATCCCCTGGAGAAGAAAATGGCAACCCACTCCAGTATTCTTGCCTGGAGAATCCCATGGACGGAGATGCCTAGTAGGTTACAGTCCATGGGGTCGCAAAGAGTTGGACACGACTGAGCGACTTCACCTTCACCTTTATTATATTATTATAACACAGGGAAAAATTAATAAACCACTTTCAGTAAATGAAAATTCTGAGGCAAGAAATTAATAAAGTATCACAAGCCCTAGGACTTATAGCAGAACTCAGGTATATACTAGAGTATTAGATTTGTAACCACATCCCTTTTCAATTAAATTAATTTGCCTTCTGATGAGATTGCTTCATAGAGATTACTATAAATAATTTTTGAAATACTTTTTCTTCAAAGCATGATTTGTATTTTAAGAAATTACGAATGGCTAACAAACTCATGAAAAGATGCTCAACATCAGTCATTATCAGAGAAATGCAAATCAAAACCACAATGAGGTACCATTTCACACCAGTCAGAATGGTTACGATCCAAAAGTCTACAAGCAATAAATGCTGGAGAGGGTGTGGAGAAAAGTGAACTCTCTTACACTGTTGGTGGGAATGCAAACTAGTACAGCAACTATGGAGAACAGTGTGGAGATTCCTTAAAAAACTGCAAATAGAACTGTCTTATGACCCAGCAATCCCACTGCTGGGCATATACACCGAGAAAACCAGAATTGAAAGAGACACGTGTACCCCAATGTTCATCACAGCACTGTTTATGATAGCCAGGACATGGAAGCAACCTAGATGTCCATCAGCAGATGAATGGATAAGAAAGCTGTGGTACATATACATAATGGAGTATTACTCAGTCATTAAAAAGAATACATTTCAGTTCAGTCACTCAGTCGTGTCCAACTCTTTGCAACCCCATGAATCACAGTACGCCAGGCCTCCCTGTCCATCACCAACTCCTGGAGTTCACTCAAACTTATGTCCATCAAGTTGGTGATGCCATCCAGCCATCTCATCCTCTGTCGTCCCATGCTCCTCCTGCCCCCAGTCCTTCGCACATCAGAGTCTTTTCCAATGAGTCAACTCTTCGAATCAGTTCTAATGAGGTGGATAAAACCAGAGCCAATTATACAGAGTAAAGTAATCCAGAAAGAAAAACACCAATACAGTATACTAACACATATATACGGAATCTAGAAAGATGGTAATGATAACCCTGTATGCAAGACAACAAAAGAGACACAAATGTAAAGAACAGACTTTTGGACTCTGGGAGAGGGAGAGGGTGGGACAATTTGGGAGAATGGCATTGAAACATGTATACTATCATGTAAGAATGAAAAGCTAGTCTAGGTTTGATACAGGATACAGGATGCTTGGGGCAGGTGCACTGGGATGACCCAGAGAGATGATATGGGGAGGGTAGTGGGAGGGGGGCTCAGGGTTGGGAATTCATGTACACCTGTGGAGGATTCATGTCAATGTAGGGCAAAACCAATGCAGTATTGTAAAGTACAAAAATAAAATAAAATTTTTTTAAAAATTTAAAAAAATAATAATAAAAAAAGAAATTATCTGTTTTTGGCGACCTGCTTTCCAAATGTATTGCCATTCTATGGAAAGCCATATGAATTGATGTAAAGTATCTATTGAATTTAATCGGATAGGTCTGAGTTGAAACTGTGGTTCAACATTTTACTGCTGCTGCTGCTAAGTCGCTTCAGTTGCGTCCGACTCTGTGCGACCTCAGAGATGGCAGCCCACCAGGCTCCCCGTCCCTGGGATTCTCCAGGCAAGAACACTGGAGTGGGTTGCCATTTCCTTCTCCAATGCATCAAAGTGAAAAGTGAAAGTGAAGTCGCTCAGTCATGTCCGACCCTCAGTGACCCCATGGACTGTAGCCTTCCAGTCTCTTCTGTCCATGGGATTTTCCAGGCAAGAGTACTGGAGTGGGGTTCCATTGACTTCTCCGAACATTTCACTAGCTATTTGATTAAAACAAAACTTTAAAAATTTGAGATGTGTCTGAGATTTGTAAAATGACTACAATATGGTGCACTTTGTAAGTTTCAGATATTCATTCAGTTCAGTTCAGTCGCTGAGTTGTAACTGCTTTTTTGTGACCCCATGGATGCAGCACACTAGGCCTCCCTCTCCATCACCAGCTCCCCTAGTTTACTCAAACTCATGTCCATTGAGTCGGTGATGCCATCCATCCATCTCGTCCTCTGTCGCCCCCTTCTCCTCCTGCCTTCAAACTTTCCCAGCATCAGGGTCTTTTCAATTGTGTCTATTCTTCATATCAGGTAGCCAAAGTATTGGAGTTTCAGCTTCAGCATCAGTCCTTCCAATGAATATTCAGGACTGATTTCCTTTAGGATGGACTGGTTGGATCTCGTTGTCCAAGGAACTCTCAAGAGTCTTCTCCAACACTACAGTTCAAAGCATCATTTCTTCAGCACTCAGCTTTCTTTATAGTCCAATTCTCACATCCATACATGACTACTGGAAAAACCATAGCTTTGACTAGATGGACCTTTGAGGTATTAGGTTGGTGAAAAAGTAACTGCTGTTTTGCATTGCTGAACTTTACTGTTTGATATTGATATACATTCCTAAATATATATGGTTATGTCATACATAATTTAGTGCACATTTCTCACTTTATGTTTTTTCTAATAACTTATTACTTGATGTGCATTTTATATTTATTTTAGACTATGGAAATGATGTGAGACAAAAAGCAAATTCAAGCAATTTTCTTATTCAAGAGCCAGATTTGTCATAAAGCAGAGGACACAGCTTGCAACTTCAACAATGTATTTGACCCAGGAACTGCTAATGAACATACTATGCTTTGGTGGTTCAAGAAGTCCAAAGGAGATGAGAGCCTTCAAGATGAGAAGCACAGTGGCCAGCCATCGGAAGTTGACCTTGACCAATTGAGAGGATCGTCGAAGCTGATCCTCTTACAGCTACATGAGAAGTTGCCAAAGAACTTAACATAAAACATTCTAAGGTCGTTTGGCATTTGAAACAAATTGGGAAGGTGAAAAAGCTCAACACGTGGGTGCCTCATGAGCTGACCAAAAATCTAAAAAAAAGTGTAGTTTTGAAATGTTGTCTTCTCTTATTGTATGCAACCACAAACCATTTCTCGAACAGATTGTGATATGTGACAAAAAGTGGATTTTATATGACAACAGGAGATGACAAGCTCAGTGATTGGGCTAAGAAGAAACTCCAAAGCACTTGCCAAAGCCAAACTTGCATCAAAAAATATCACATTCACTGTTTGGTGGTTTGCTACTAGTTCGAGCCACTACAGCTTTCTGAATCCTGGTAAAAACATTACATCTGAGAAGTACGCTCAACAAATAAGATGCACTGAAAACTTCAATGCCTGCAGCCAGCATTGGTCAACAGAAAGAGCCCAATTCTTCTCTGCAATAAGGTCTGACTTCACTTTGCACAACCAATGCTTCAAAAGTTGAACGAATTGGGCTATCAGATTTTGCTTCATCTGCCATTTTCACCTGACCTCTCACCAGCCAACTATTCCTTCTTCAAGCATCTCAACAACTTTTTGTAGGGAAAAATCTTCCACAACCAAGAGGATGCAGAAAATGCTTTCCAAGAATCCATTGAATTCTAAAGCAGACATTTTTATGCTACAGGAATAGGCAAACTTGTTTCTCTTTGGCAAAAAAGTGTTGATTATAATGGTTCCTATTTTGATTAATAAAGATGTGTTTGAGCCTAGTTATAATGATTTAAAATGCATGGTCTGAATCCACAATTACTTTTGAATCAACCTAATAAAGACATAAATGGCTAACAAACTTGATCAGCTGAACAAGGTGCTCTTTAAATGCTGGCAGTATGTCTCATTTCTTTACCAGGGATAACATTTGTAATTTTTGAATAAAAAATATTAATTTCATATCTCAGCAGTATATCTGTTGTTGTTTAGTTGCTAAACTTGTGTCCAACTCTTTGCAATCCCATGGGCTGTATCCCACTATGTTCTTCTGTCTTCAGGGTTCTCCAGGCAAGAATACTGGAGTGCGTCATCATTTCCTTCTCTGGAGTACTTTATCACGCTATGTTATGCATGCTAAGTACTTCAGTTGTGTCTGACTCTTTGCAACCCTATGGACCATAGCCTGCCAGGCTTCTCTGTCCATGGGATTTTCCAGGCAAGAATACTGGAGTAAATTGGTATTTCTTCCTCCAAGGAATCTTCCCAACCCAGTGATTGAACCTGCATCTATGTCTCCTTCATTGGCGAGCAGGTTCTTTATCACTAGCACCACCTGGGAAGCCCTGAGTAGCTTACCTCCTCCCCTTAATTCAGGTATAGCCCTGCTGCTTTCACTTTTCCTTACGGAAAAATATGTCACTCATTAATATCTTCAGGGTTAATTTTCTGTGTCTATATGTCTTTTTATGTCCCCTTGTCAGGGGATGCAGGAAGAATGCATTAACATTTTGCTGTAAAGTGAAATTTAATTTTAACCCCTCTATGTTTCTTTATCAGTCAGAGTAGGCCAAGTTATCCTGGATTGAGAAAACCAGAATAGGCTAATGGATAAGGTATTACTCAATATTGATGTTTGTGATGCCAAGAGGGAGAAAAGAAATTCAGGTGACTCTTATAGATGAAATTTATTGTTTTGTCTCAGAAGAGACTCATGTCACTTTTAATTATGACTCTTAGTCCCACTCAGTCTTAAGAGATCAGGATGTACAATCCTTCCATGTTTTCAGAAAACTAAGAGCCACAAATATTTAGCAAATAGCACAAGTGACTATCAGACTTATAACTTAAGACACATACACACACTGAGTGTTGAGAATACTTGCCAAAAATCGTACATATGGAAAAATGTAACTTTTTGTTTCAATTAGAAATGTACACATCTGTCTGAGGCTCCCATTTTTGCCTAGGGGCAAAAATCTTAACCATTCAATTATAGAAAAATTCAGTCACTTCCAGGTTTTCTTAGTAATGCTTAATCATCAGAGATTTAAATTGAGCCAAATCAGCATTTTTACCATCTGTGGATAAAGCTAATCAGGCATATGTAGAGTTATATCATGGAATCACACACATATAGCTTGGCATTTACTGCTTGGTGCCAAGGCCAACTTGTTTATCCATCATGTGCAAGATTATTCTAGAGTACCTTGGAATGCAAGGAGATCAAACCAGTCCATTCTGAAGGAGATCAACCCTGGGATTTCTTTGGAAGGAATGATGCTAAAGCTGAAACTCCAGTACTTTGGCCACCTCATGCGAAGAGTTGACTCTGGAAAAGACCCTGATGCTGGGAGGGATTGGGGGCAGGAGGAGAAGGGGACGACCAAGGATGAGATGCCTGGATGGCATCATGGACTCAATGGACATGAGTCTGAGTGAACTCTGGGAGTTGGTGATGGACAGGGAGGCCTGGCGTGCTGCGATTCATGGGGTCGCAGAGAGTCGGACACGATTGAGCGACTGAACTGAACTGAACTGAACCAAAAGATGGTATAGAAGCAGGAAGCCAAGCTTTCTTTCCTACATTAAAATCAATGGGAAGAAATGGAATCAGACATGGCCCAGAGAACAAAATATAATAAAGGAGACAAGACAACAATATAGAAAAAGATAACACATAGTACATAGCAACCACCAAAAGAATGAATATAAAAGGTGAGTGCTGGAAGATTTACTGAGAAAGCTAGCCATTCAGTTCAGTTCAGCTCAGTCACTCAGTCGTGTCCAACTCTTTGTGACCCCATGAACCGCAGCACGCTAGGCCTCCTTGTCTGTCACCAACTCCTGGAGTCCACCCAAACCCATGTCCATTGAGTCGGTAATGCCGTCCAACCATCTCATCCTCTCTCATTCCCTTCTCCTCCTGCCCTCAATCTTTCCCAGCATCAGGGTCTTTTCAAATGATTCAGTTCTTCACATCAAGTGGCCAAAGTATTGGAGTTTCAGCTTTCACATCAGTCCTTCCAATGAACACCCAGGACTGATCTCCTTTAGGATGGACTGGTTGGATCTCCTTGCAGTCCAAGGGACTCTCAAGAGTCTTCTCCAACACCACAGTTCAAAAGCATCAATTCTTTGGTGCTCAGCTTTCTTTATAGTCAAACTCTCACATCCATACTTGACCCTGGAAAAACTATAGCCTCGACTAGACGGACCTTTGTTGACAAAGTAATGTCTCTGCTTTTTAATATGCTGTCTAGATTGATAGGGAGATTTCAGTACAGAAAAGGAAAAACCCAGATTTTAGTGTACCCCAACCAACAACAAAGTATAATAAAAAGTTTATTTATATTAAATTCTAATTTTAATAAAAGCTGAAATGTATTGTTTGCTAATGTTGACATCATGTTAAACACTAATGTACACTATGTCCTTTAATTTTCATAATCATTTTATAAGGTCAAATGAATTAATGATTATTTTAGAGACTGGTGTGATTTAAAGTGTCTTAATAAATAAGCTGATAGTTTTCAAAGAAAGAACTCATGCTTTAATATTTCTTTGCTTGGGCGGCTGCAACCAGTGCACTCAGCACGGCTGAGAGGATCTACCCCATGTCCGAGGTCAGGGGCAGAAGCCAGGAGGACCCCATGCCCGAAGGGTGGCAGCCAAGAGGAGCTACCCCAGTCCAAGGACAGGTGCAGTGGCCGGCCAGGAGGAGCTGCCCCAGGCCTGCAACCAGTGGCAAAGGCCCAGAGGAGTGACCCCATGTCCAAGTAGTGCTGGCTGTGTGGACACAGGAGGGCCTAGAGGAGCTATCTCATGTTCAAGGTCAGGAGGAGCAGTGGTGAGGAGATACCCCTTGTCCAAGGTAAGGAGTAGCGGCTGTGCTTTGCTGGAGCAGCTCTGAAGAGATACCCCACGTGCAAAGTAAGAGAAACCCAAGTAAGATGGTAGGTGTTGCAAGAGGGCATCAGAGGGTAGACACACTGAAACCATATTCACAAAAAAACTAGTCAATCTAATCACACTAGGACCACAGTTTAATTCAGTTCAGTTCAGTCACTCAGTCTTGTCTGACTCTTTCTGACCCCATGAATCGCAGTATGCCAGGCCTCCCTGTCCACCACCAACTCCCAGAGTTCACTCAGATTCATGTCCATCGAGTCAGTGATGCCATCCAGCCATCTCATCCTCTGTCATCCCCTTCTCCACCTGCCCCCAATCCCTCCCAGCATCAGAGTTTTTTCCAATGAGTCAACTCTTCACATGAGATGGCCAAAGTACCAGAGCTTCAGCTTCAGCATCATTCCTTCCAAAGAAATCCCAGGACCGATCTCCTTCAGAATGGACTGGTTGGATCTCCTTGTAATCCAAGGGACTCTCAAGAGTCTTCTCCAACACCACAGTTCAAAAACATCAATTCTTCAGTGCTCAGCTTTCTTCACAGTCCAACTCTCACATCCATACATGACCACAGGAAAAACCATAACCTTGAGTAGACAGACTTTTGTTGGCAAAGTAATGTCTCTACTTTTCAATATGCTATCTAGGTTTCAGGGCAAATACTAATAGAGTTTTGCCAAGAAAATGGACTGGTCATAGCAAACACCCTCTTCCAACAACACAAGAGAAGACTCTACACATGAACATCACCTGATGGTCAACACTGAAATCAGATTGATTATATTCTTGCAGCCAACGATGGAGAAGCTCTATACAGTCAGCAAAAACAAGACTGGGAGCTGACTGTGGCTCAGATCATGAGCTCCTTATTGCCAGATTCAGACTTAAATTGAAGAAAGTAGGGAAAACCACTAGACNTCACCTGATGGTCAACACTGAAATCAGATTGATTATATTCTTGCAGCCAACGATGGAGAAGCTCTATACAGTCAGCAAAAACAAGACTGGGAGCTGACTGTGGCTCAGATCATGAGCTCCTTATTGCCAGATTCAGACTTAAATTGAAGAAAGTAGGGAAAACCACTAGACCATTCAGGTATGACCTAAATCAAATCCCTTATGATTATACAGTGGAAGTGAGAAATAAATTTAAGGGTCTAGATCTGATAGATAGAGTGCCTGATGAACTATGGACTGAGATTTGTGACATTGTACAGGAGACAGGGATTAAGACCATCTCCATGGAACAGAAATGCAAAAAACCAAAATGGCTTTCTGGGCAGGCCTTACAAATAGCTGTGAAAAGAAAAGAAGCAAAAAGCAAAGAAGAAAAGGAAAGATATAAGCATCTGAATGCAGAGTTCCAAAGAACAGCAAGAAGAGATAAGAAAGCCTTCCTCAGTGATCAATGCAATGAAATAGAGGGAAACAACAGAATGGGAAAGACTAGAGATCTCAGTGCACGGGGATGATCCAGAGAGATGATATGGGGTGGGAGGTGGGAAGGGGTTCAGGATTGGGAACTCATGTACACCTGTGGTGGATTCATGTCAATTTATGGCAAAACCAATACAGTATTGTAAAGTAAAATAAAGTAAAAATTAATATTAAAAAAAAGAAAGAAAATTAGAGATATCAAGGGAACATTTCATGCAAAGATGGGCTTGATAAAGGACAGAAATGGTATGGACCTAAATGAAGCAGAAGATATTAAGAAGAGGTGGCAAGAATACACAGAAGAACTGTACAAAAAAGATCTTCACAACCCAGATAACCATGATGGTGTGATCACTCATCTAGAGCCAGACATTCTGGAATGTGAGGTCAAGTGGGCCTTAGAAAGCATCACTACGAACAAAGCTAGTGAAGGTGATGGAATTCCAGTTGAGCTATTTCAAATCCTGAAAGGTGATGCAGTGAAAGTGCTGCACTTAACATGCCAACAAATTTGGAAAACTCAGCAGTGACCACAGGACTGGAAAAGGTCAATTTTCATTCAAATCCCAAAGAAAGGCAATACCAGACAATGCTCAAACTACTGCCCAATTGCTCTCATCTCACATGCTAATAAAGTAATGCTCAAATTTCTCCAAGCCAGGCTTCTGCAGTATGTGAACTGTGAACTTTGAAATGTTCAAGCTGATTTTAGAAAAAGCAGAGGAACCAGATCAACTTGCCAACATGCGCTGGATCATTGAAAAAGCAAGAGAGTTCCAGAAAAACATAGATTTCTGCATTATTGACTTTACCAAAGCCTTTAACTGCATGGATCACAATAAACTGTGGAAAATTCTGAAACAGATAGAAATACCAGACCACTTGACCTGCCTCTTGAGAAACCTATATGCAGATCAGGAAGCAACAGTTAGAACCGGACATGGAACATCAGACTGGTTCCAAATAAGAAAAGGAGTACATCAACGCTGTATATTGTCACCCTACTTATTTAACTTATATGCAGAGTACATCATGAGAAACGCTGGACTGGAAGAAACACAAGCTGAAATCAAGATTGCTGGCAGAAATATCAATAACCTCAGATATGCAGATGACACCACCCTTATGGCAGAAAGTGAAGAGGAACTAAAAAGCCTCTTGATGAAAGTGAAAGAGGAGAGTGAAAAAGTTGGCTTAAAGCTCAACATTCAGAAAACGAAGATCATGGCATCTGGTCCCATCACTTCATGGGAAATAGATGGGGAAACAGTGGAAACAGTGTCAGACTTTATTTTGGGGGGCTCCAAAATCACTGCAGATGGTGACTGCAGCCATGAAATTAAAAGACACTTACTCCTTGGAAGAAAAGTTATGACCAACCTAGATAGCATATTCAAAAACAGAGACATTACTTTGCCAACTAAGATCTGTCTAGTCAAGGCTATGGTTTTTCCTGTGGTCATGAATGGATGTGAGAGTTGGACTGTGAAGAAAGCTGAGCGCCAAAGAATTGATGCTTTTGAACTGTGGTGTTGGAGAAGACCCTTGAGAGTCCCTTGGACTGCAAGGAGATCCAACCAGTCCATTCTGAAGGAGATCAGCCCTGGGATTTCTTTGGAAGAAATGATGCTAAAGCTGAAACTCCAATGCTTTGACCACCTCATGTGAAGAGTTGACTCATTGGAAAAGACTCTGATGCTGGGAGGGATTGGAGGCAGGAGGAGAAGGGGACGACAGAGGGTGAGATGGCTGGATGGCATCACTGACTCGATGGACGTGAGTCTGAGTGAACTCCTGGAGTTGGTGATGGACAGGGAGGCCTGGCATGCTGCAATTCGTGGTACTGCAAAGATCGGACATGACTGAGCGACTGAACTGAGCTGAAGTATATACACTATTGATACTATGTGTAAAATAGATAACTAGTGAGAACATACTGTACAACAGAGGAAACTCTACTGGATGCTCTGTGGTGACCTAAATGGAAAGGAAATCCAAAATAAAGGGGATATATGTGTATGTATAGCTGATTCACTTTGCTGTACAGGAGAAACTGTTGTTTAGTTACTCAGTCATGTCTGACTTTTTGCAGTCCCATGTACTGCAGCATGCAAAGCTTCCTTGTCCTTCACTGTCTCCTTGGGCTTGCTCGAACTCATTCAACCAATGTTGGTGATGCCATCCAACCATCTCATCCTCTGTCAACCCCTTCTCCTGCCTTCAATCTTTCCCAGCATCAGGGTCTTTTCTAATGATTGGCTGTACATGTCAGGTGCCAAAGGATTGGAGGTTCAGCTTCAGCATCAGGCCTGCCAATGAATATTCAAGGTTGATTTCCTTAAGGATTGACTGGTTTGATCTGCTTGCTGTCCAAGGGACTCTCAAGAGTTTTCTCCAGCACCACAATTTGAAAGCATCGATTCTTTGTTGCTCAGCTTTCTTTATGGTCCAACTCTCACATCTGTACATGACTCCTGGAAAAACAATAGCTTTGACAAGACAGACCTTTGCTGGCAAGTGACTTTTAATTTCATGGCTGCAGTCACCAACCACAGTGATTTTGGAGCCCCTCAAAATAAACTCTGCCACTGTTTCCACTTTTTCCCCATTTATTTGCCATGAAGTGATGGGACTGGATGCCATGATCTTATTTTTTGAATATTGAGTTTTAAGTCAGCTCTTTCACTCTCCTCTTTCACCTTCATCAAGAGGCTCTTTAGTTCCTCTTCACTTTCTGCATGAGTGGTATCATCTGCATATCTGAGGTCGCTGATATTTCTCCCAGCAATCTTGATTCCAGCTTGTGATTCATCCAGCTCAGCATTTCACATGATGTACTCTTCCATATGGGCTTCCCTGGTGGCTCAGCTGGTAAAGAATCTGCCACCATGAAGGAGACCTGGGTTCAATCCCTGAGTTGGGAAGATCCCCTGGAGAAGGGAAAGGCAACCCACTCCAGGATTCTGGCCTGGAGAATCATTCTGCATATAAGTTAAATAAGCAGGATGATAATATTGATGTACTCCTTTCCCAATTTGAACCAGCCCATTTTTCCATGTCCAGTTCTAACTGCTGCTTCTTGCCTCCTGCATACAGATTTCTCAGTAGGCAGGTAAGGTGGTCTGGTATTCCCATCTCTTTCAGAATTTTCCACAGTTTTTGTGATCCACACAGTCAAAAGCTTTAGCATAGTCAATGAAGGTGAAATAGATGTTTTTCTGGATTTCTCTTACTTTTTCTATGATCCAGTGGATGTTTGATCTCTGGTTCCTCTGCTTTTCTAAATCCAGTTGTTCTGGAAATTCTCTGTTCATGTACACTTGAAGCCTATCTTGAAGGATTTTGAGCATCACCTCCTAGCATGTGAAATGAGCACAATTGTACAGTAGTTTGAACATTCTTTGGCATTGCCTTTCTTTGGGATTGGAATGAAAACTGAACTTTTCCAGTCCTGTGGCCATTGCTGAGTTTTCCAAATTTGCTGGCATATCGAATACAGCACTTTAACAGCATCATCTTTTAGGATTTGAAATTCCATCATCTCCACTAGCTTTGTTTGTAGTAATGCTTCCTAAGGCCCACCTGACTTCACAGCGCAGAATGTCTGGCTCTAGGAGAGTGACCACACCATAGTGCTTATCCAGGTCATTAAGACCTTTTTTTATAGTTCTTCTGTATATTCTTGCTACTGCTTCTTAATCTTTTCTGCTTCTGTTAGGTACTTGCTGTTTCTGTCCTTTATTGTGCCCATCTTGGCATGAAATGTTCCCTTGGTATCTCTCATTTTCTTAAAGAGATCTCTAGTCTTTCCCATTCTATTGTTTTCCTCTATTCCTTTGCCCTGTTCACTAAGAAGGCTTTCTTTTCTCTGCTTGCTGGTCTCTGGAACTCTGCATTCAGTTGGGTATATCTTTCCCTCTCTACTTTGCCTTTTGCTTCTTTTCTTTCCTTAGCTATTTGTAATATTAACAGGAGAAACAAACACAACTTTGTAAAGCAACCATACTCCAATAGTTTTATAAAGATTTTTCTCTTAAATATATATTAATCATAAAATATATATTACTATTAATGCAGAATGTTGTTAATACTCTGTTTATCTAATATCCCATCTTTATTATTCTATTTCAGTGAATGTAATAAATAATGTCAGCAAATCACTTATAACCTCCATTACTCAATCTATATTTTCAAATAAGCTGGTAATTTCCTAGCTATTGTATTCTCTAGGGGTTGTGGGTTTCTGGCACCTATGTTACAGAGCTGGAGAGAAAATTTACAGTAGATACTATTGGAGAGAAAGAAAGGCAAGTCCATGTTGATCTTGAGAAGTCAAGGGTATCTTCACAGCAGGTGATTTTTTTAGGCTGGATTTTGAAGGATGAGATGACATTGCCTGGAGACAAAGAAGCAGACATGATAGCCTTTTTCACATCCTGGTCTTTTTCATGGTCTCCTCCATAAATCCATTCTGTCCTTTTCGGGTTGTGTCTCCAATATGAGAGCTGAGTAGGAGTGTCAGAGAGTAGTAGGATCAGTATTAACAAATCACCTCTATCTACATAACCTCATTTGAGCTTCACAAAACTCTGTGCAATAAATAAAAGCTCAATTTGTAAATGAGGAAACGGATGCCCAAAGAAGCTGAAAAACTTGCCTAAAATCATGTAGATAATAAGGAATGGAGCCAGGATTTCAACCAGGTCTTTAATGCTCAAACCTGTATACTTTCAATACTGGTTTACTGTTACCCTACACATGTCAGGAGGAATACACCATATCAGCATGGATGTGTTTTATCATGACCAAAAAAAAACCAGCTAGATGACATTTGGAACTATTTTGGAATGGAAAAATCCATTATTTGAAATCTTAAAAAAAAATTTTTTTTGACGTAAAAATGACTCCAATAAATGACGGTAAGCAAGGTAAGTGGGGAGAGAGACAGGGCTAATGCCAGTGTTACATATTTAGAATAATGCTAGTTGAACCAACTTTTACAAACATCAAGGAAAAGTAAAGAGAGCATCAGAAATCAATAACACAATTTTAGTGTCAGCTGCATTTAAGTGAGACAGCTCTGACTCATTCAACATGTGATGTCAGGCCAAGCAGGTTACAAGGGGCAAAAATATATTTTTGGGGAAAGTTAGAAAGGGAATGATAAATTTGAATACACTACCTTGGTAACTCATCCATGTGGATGGAGATAAAAGAAATCATGAGACTTTCTTGGAATGCTGAGGAATCCATATCCTTTCTTAAATCTTCAGAGCAGGACAGAGCATACATTGCCCTCTGTAGAAAGCCAATACCATATCAAATCACTGATGACAAAAAGAAGATGAATTCTAGAAAGCCAGAAAGGGAGACAGACCTAGGGACCAAAACAGGAAGAGTTCTTAAAGCCCCAGGACCTTTAATTCCTACAGGGAAGGAGTGATCTACAGCAGCACAGAAAGAATATCTTAAATGCCAAGAAGAAAGGGTCTCTGATGGTTTTTAGTGGTCCAGTCTGCAGTTGATAATTTTTCCCTCAGGAAGGATCTTCTGTTATATCAAGTTAATCTCTTGTTATATACAATTGAACCAACTTTTCTCTGTCCTTGGAGTCCCTGATTTTTCTTTTCTCATCCTTTGTCTTCTTGATCTAACATCTATGGCAGGATCCCTTTGATATTGCTGTTGGGAAACAGAGTTGACTTTATATCACAAAACTGATGTTGCTGTTCTACTCTGTTGTTGTTCAGTTGCTCAGTCATGTCAGACTCTTTGCATCTCCATGAACTGCAGTATGCCAGGCTTCCCTGTCCTTCACTATCTCCCAGAGCTTGCCCAAACTCATGTCCATTGAGTCAGTGATGCCATCCAACCATCTTATCCTCTGCTGCCCCCTTCTTCTCCTGCCCTCAGTCTTTCCCAGCATCAGGGTCTTTTCCAGTGAGTCAGCTTTTTGCATCAGATGGTCAAAGGATTGGAGCTTCAGCTTCAGCACCTGTCCTTCCAATAAATATTCAGAGTTGATTTCTTTTAGGATTGACTAGTTTGACCTCCTTGCATTCCAAGGGACTCTCAAGAGTCTTCTCCAGCACCTCAGTTCAAAAGCATTAATTCTTCAGTGATCATTCTTCTTTATGGTCCAACTCTCACATCCGTACATGACTACTGAAAACATCATGGCTTTCACTATATAGACCTTTGTTGGCAAAGTAATGTCTCTGCTTTTCAATACACTGTCTGGGTTTGTCATAGCTATTCTTCCAAGGAGCAAGTGTCTTTTAATTTTGTGGCTACAGCCACTGTCTGTATTGATTTTGGAGCCCAAGAAAATGAAATGTGCCATGTTCCCATCTATTTGCCATGAAGTGATGGGACTTGATAACATGATCTTAGTTTTTTGAATGTTGAGTTTTAAGCTAGCTTTTTATTCTCCTCTTTCACCTTCATTAAGAGGTTCTTTAGTTCCTTTTCACTTTCTGCAATTATGTTCTATTCTAAGAGGCACAATTTGACCCAAGACTCTCTAGAACCATGTGACAGAAGGTACAGGTTTTATTTTATTGTTTGCATTTGTTGTCATCCTTGAATAAAATGATGCTGTATCTAACAACATTCATGAGTTTCTTCCCTAAGTTGTAAAAATTTCTGTTACAAATATTAATTTTCTGACAATTATTTATCCTTGTAGAATTTCATAAAGCTCATATACTAGAAAAATTGTTAAGATGGACTATGAGATTCCAGCAGGCCAGAGAAGATGGGCTCCAAGGCAAAAGGTAGGTGCACATGGTTTGGTTTATAGCTAAATTTATAGCAAATTCTGAAACTTTAGAATGGGCACTTTGCTTCCTCAGAGTGAACCAAGCTTAAGTCGTTGCTGGCTCCCAGTGTGCCTTCCAGCTATAAAGTGGCTGCAAAAGGCCATAGCAACTTAACTACATCAGTAACTGCCAGGGTTATTGAGCCAGTGAACTCAGTGTCCTTGTGATGCCTCTGGGCTGACAGACCAGGCCAACTGGGGACTGTAACCACGGGCCACACATCTCCCTACTTTCTAAGCCATTCAGGCTTCCTATCTCCAACACCCTCTTATTAGGTAACCAGGGCCTTGGGTGGTCGTGAAATAAACAATTTTCTTTTGGAATTCATTCTCTCTTATCATCTCAGTTCAGTTCAGTCACTCAGTCGTGTCCAACTCTTTGTGACCCCATGAATTGCAGCACGCCAGGCCTCCCTGTCCATCACCAACTCCCAGGGTTTACTCAGACTCATGCCCATTGAGTCGTGATGCCATCCAGCCATCTCATCCTCTGTCGTCCCCTTCTCCTCCTGCCCCCAATCCCTCCCAGCATCACGGTCTTTTCAATGAGTCAACACTTCTCATGAGGTGGCCAAAATATTGGAGTTTCAGCTTTAGCATCATTCCTTCCAAAGAAATCCCAGGAGTGATCTCCTTTAGAATGGACTGATTGGATCTCCTTGTAGTCCAAGGGACTCTCAAGAGTCTTCTCCAACACCACAGTTCAAAAGCATCAATTCTTTGGCGCTCAGCTTTCTTCACAGTCCAACTTTCACATCCATACATGACCACTGGAAAAATCATAGCCTTGACTAGATGGACCTTTGTTGGCAAAGTAATGTCTCTGCTTTGGAATATGCTCTCTAGGTTGGTCATAATTTTCCTTCCAAGGAGTAAGCATCGTTTTAATTTCATGGTTGCAATCACCATCTGCAGTGATTTTGGAACCCCCCAAAATAAAGTCTGACACTGCTTCCACTGTTTCTCCATCTATTTCCCATGAAGTGATGGGACCAGATGCCATGACCTTAGTTTTCTGAATGTTGAGCTTTAAGGCAACTTTTTCACTCTCCTCTTTCACTTTCATCAAGAGGCATTTTAGTTCCTCTTCACTTTCTGCCATAAGGGTGGTGTCATCTGCATGTCTGAGGTTATTGATATTTCTCCCAGCAATCTTGATTCGAGCTTGTGCTTCTTCCAGCCCAGCGTTTCTCATGATGCACTCTGCATCTCTTATTATCTAGGAAGGGGCAAACCCATCCATATTTGTGGTTCAGGTTCTCAGGAGACTGGGAGTGATTCATCTCCACTGTAAAATGAAGAGTTTTGCAGGATATGAAATACTGTTGTTCAACCAGAGAAACCCTAGATTGTTTATTCTCTTTCACCTCACTGAATTTTTTTAATACAAAAGTTACCCATGCTTGTTTTTACAAAGCAGACTGGGAGGAGGCTGCCATTTGACAGCTGGGTCCCCGCCTCCACCTGGCCCATCATCACCTTGTGGTGAAGTCTGTCCCAGCCTGGAGTGCATCCTTTCACGTCTTTCTCAAAGTGCTTCCACGTACATACCAGCACACAGACGCCGTGCAGCGGTGGACTATCAATCCACCTCTTCCTGCGGGCATCTCCAAACTTCCCAGTCTGAAATCAAGTTTTTTACATTTCCTTCGTCCTATGCGTGTCCAGGGTGCTCAGCGTTTCAGTTAGCACCCAATCTGCTGTAGAAATAGTATGAAAAGTGGTAAAGGAGACCCCACCCAGGGGTGGGTTCCTGGAGTCAGCGCTGTCTGCTCCCTGAGGGGCCCATGGCCAAATAAATCATGTTGCTGACTCCCTACCTGGTCTGGGCTGGTTGAAGGTGTGAGGGCTGACACAATGAGATAGCTCTATTGACCCTAGTACAAAAAGCAGAATCTGGAGACTTCTGAGCCAGCTGAAGAAGCTGGGGAGAGGATGGTTGCTCTCCTTTGATAGCTGGTTCTGGAATATTCTGTAACAGTGAGTGGATTATTCAGGACTCTTACTTCTCCACCTAAGTCTCCAGCTGAGGCAGTGCCAGGGCTCATTAGCACTTCCACTAGAGGCGAAGCCTTGCTGCGAAAGGAGGTGAGAGCAGTCAATTTTGCCACTCATTAGCAACTCTGGACAGATGGGAAGTGGTGGGGAGGTTGAAGCTATTGGCAAAATGAGAGTCTGCTTCTCTGGGGGCACAGTTATCCATTCTAGTCCTTTTGCCATCAGCTGGTCTCCCAGAGTTGACTGTCCGCTAGTCTCACAGAGCAATGAGCAAGGCAGTCCTTTTCTTAAGTATTAGTTACTTTATATAATAGCTCAGTGAGTCACCAGTATCTTGGTCCTCTAGGTACTAGTGAGACTGCAGGAGGAAAAATATCTCATGTAAATCAGACATCATAACCATCCTAGTTGTTGTCTTACTGTTCTGGACTAAAGGGCAGATTGTATTCAGAAATAGTTTGTGGTAAAGTACACGTAACATAAAACTTTCCATTTTAACCATTTTCAAGTGTACAATTCTGTGACATTGAGTACATTCACAAGGTTCTGCAACCATCACTATCGTCTGTTCCCAGAACTTTTTCATCAATCAAACTGAAACTCTGAGCCCATTAAACAATAACCTCTCATTCCCCCTCTCCTCAGCCCCTCGATACCACCTGTTCTACTTCCTGCTCTATGAATTCGACTCTTCTAGGTACCTTATCTAAGTGGAATCAGAAAATCCATGTCCTTCTATGTCTGACTCATTTCACTTGGCATAGTGTTGTCAACTGTCAGTGCCACCTTGGGGCAGCCAATTCCCTGAATGTAGGGTTCGCAAATAAAATAGAGGACACCCAGTCAATTTTAATTTCAAGTAAGCAACTAATGCATTTTTAATATAAGTAAATAAAATTTTTAGTATGTTTATACAACATTCTATTAAACATACCTATACTAAGAATCTGTTTGCTGTTTATCTGAAATAAAAATGTTTCTGGGTATGCTGTATTTTTATCTGCTAATTCTGACACCCTTACTTGAGGGATACATGTTGTAAGTGCCAGCGGTCCTCAGAGAAAGGAGAAATCATGCTCAAACTCATGTCCATCAAGTCGGTGATGCCATCCAACCATCTCATCCTCTGTCGTCCCCTTCTCCTGCTGTCCTCAATCTTTCCCAGTATCAGGATCTTTTTTAATGAGTCAGTTCTTCACATCAAGTGGCCAAAATATTGGAGTTTCAGCTTCAGAATCAGTCCTTCTAATGAATATTCAAGACTGATTTCCTTTAGGATGGACTGGTTTGATCTTGTAGTCCAAGACTAATGAGTGGGACACTCTCTGTCCCCCTTCTGATGTCTATGTCAGAAGCTTTCGCTGTCCTTTTTCACTGTAATAAAACTTCTGCCACACAAAAACTCTGAATGATCAAGCCTGGTCCCTGGTCCCTGGTCCCTGGTCCTGAAGTTAAATCTTCTTTGGAGATCACAAATCTGACACCACTCACCATAAGCTAACAGGACCAGATGCCACGATCTTTGTTTTTGAATGTTGAGTTTTAAGCCAGCTTTTTCACTCTCCTCTTTCACCCTCATCAAGAAGCTCTTCAATTCTTCTTTGTTTTCTGCACAAGGGTGGTGTCATCTGCATATATGAGGTTGTTGATATTTCTCCCAGCAATCTTGATTCCAGCTTGTGCTTCTGGCATTACTCAATTCCCATCATTGCTCATCTACCAAACTGATATTTTAAACAAGAATGTACGATTTCTAACTGTATTGCAGGTATGCTTCATTCTCCTGTGCAGAATTCTGGCAGCAAAATATTATGAAAGACTGACACATAAAATAACAAAAGATTTGGAAACAGGCAAAAAAGATCACTGGCTGTCTTTTCAGTGATGTGCTGGGCCCTGTCTAGTGGACTTGTATGTCTCTAATGACCAAGCGATTTCACAACCCCAATAGAAGTAGAAGTTAAAGAAGACTGAGAGTAATGGTTCTTATCCAGAGCAATGCCAACGAATATTGTCCTGTAGGGCTTAATTGCTTCTGCGTGTTTGTCTGGATCTGTGTTCTTCAGATTCACCTTTGAGTCTGTTTTAACATCTTCCTGGTACCCTAGTTAATTAAAATATCTAATGTGTTCATTTCAAATTTGTATGAAAGTGTGATTTTATCTTTTTGGAAGTTATACGTCAGGAAGTTCAATTCTAATTCATCTAGCAGTTAAACCTCCCAGGCTCCACAGTGATTTCTCCCTTCTCTGAGGAGCTCTGGCACTTACAACCTGTATCCCTCAGTTGCATTCAAGTAGGGCTGTCAGAATTAGCAGATAAAAATACAGCATACTCAGGAACGTTTTTATTTCAGATAAACAGCAGATAGATTCTTAGTATAGATATGTTTAATAGAATGTTGGATAAACATATTAAAATTTTGTATTTACTTATACTAAAAATGCATTAGTAGTTTATCTGAAATTAAGATTAACTGGGTGTCCTGTATTTTATTTGTGAACCCTACATTCAGGAAATCGGCTGCCCCAAGGTGACATTGATAATAATTAAAGTGAGAAAAAGCTAACATACATAGGGTACCTCATGCATTGCTAAGCATTTTTATCCTCTTAACAACCCTATAAGGTGGGTCCGCTCTATGTATTTTACAGTAGAGTAACCAGTGTTGATAGAAATTTAGTGCTATACATAGTCAATGCATAGTCAATGGTAGGTCTCTGGTTCCAGAGTGTCTGCTCTTCACCCCCATGTTAACCGCCTCACTAACCCTCTCTGGAGGTACTTAAGCAGTAGAGGGATGACTGTCCATCAAGAGGTGATTATCCATCAAGGGGGGGACCAGGGACCGACAGAAGAGGTGCCCAATTCCTTCAGTTTAACTATTCTGTCATGTGAAGCCTTGCATTCTGTCTTCTGTATATTTTTCCCTTGTCTTTGAGGATCACAACCATATTTTTGACCTCTTGTGTTAATAGAGTATCTCTTAGATATTGTCCAAGATCGCTGTTGAACAAAAATACTCTGACTACTAAGGAGACATAAGAATGTGTGTGTGTGTGTGTGTGTGTGTGTGTGTGTGCAAATATATGCAAGTACACACGTGTGTATTTTGCAAAAATAAACACAGGAAAAATAAAAACTAGTGAAATTGGTTACTTACAATGAGGGATAGATAGAAAGGAGCAGAAGAAGTGTAGGAGGGAGTAACGTTTCTTTGAGTATAGCATTTCACCTAGTTTTCATTTTGAAAGTGTGCTAATGTTTATTTTTAACTAAAACAACAGAGATGGGAGTTGGGGAAAATTGAATTCAAACAGAAACAAATAACTAGGTTTCAAGTGAGTAATGTAATCACACAGAAGAGAAATAAAAAACTAATGCAATTAATTTTTGAAGGCAATATTTTGACTATACATCTTCAGTCTAAAGACAAAGAGGTGGACAAACAAATCTCAGACTCTCAGTATGTTTTTTGCTGGTAGAAGTAAGGATGTCGCAATTCTGAAAAACGTTTCTTTGAGTATAGCATTTCACCTAGTTTTCATTTTGAAAGTGTGCTAATGTTTATTTTTAACTAAAACAACAGAGATGGGAGTTGGGGAAAATTGAATTCAAACAGAAACAAATAACTAGGTTTCAAGTGAGTAATGTAATCACACAGAAGAGAAATAAAAAACTAATGCAATTAATTTTTGAAGGCAATATTTTGACTATACATCTTCAGTCTAAAGACAAAGAGGTGGACAAACAAATCTCAGACTCTCAGTATGTTTTTTGCTGGTAGAAGTAAGGATGTCGCAATTCTGAAATTATTTTGTGTATATTGTAGAACTGAGCAAAGACATAAATATTTTGATTTGGATAAAGGATTCAGTATTATCACTATGTGATACCATATATTCAGTGAGTGTTCAGTGTTTACATTATTTTGATTACAAGACTGTCCTTCACTGCAACCCAAATTGTATAATAAAATTCAATTTCCTTTCTTGTACAATTTTCTTGTTTTCCCAGTATTAACTATCTTTTTCTTTTTTAACTGGGTTTTTATATCATTATCACAGCTTCTTCAAAAACTCCTCTAAATGGTATTTTCCATATAATTAAATCATTATGTACCTCATTGTTTGTTTCTGCTAACATTTTTAATGCTGATGAGTTTTATGTCATTCTCCCAATTTTCCTTTTTTTTTTTTTTTTCTCCTTTTGGTCCTCTGCTGCTAGATTTAGTGCGTTATGTACATTATATAGATGAATCTTCTCTGCAGTGTAGTTATTACTCCCACTTTGTAATGATAAGGAAATGAAGGTTCAGAGAGGTGAAGCAACTAACTTAAGGCCACACAGCTAGTATAGGCCAGAGATGAGTTTACTTTTTCAAAAAAATTATAGTAAACACACGCACACACAACTCTAGCCTCTTAACAGTTTTAGTGTAGAGGACCAGTACGTTAACCACATCTGCATTGTACGGCACATCTATACAGCTTTCTCATCTTGTATCACTGAAACACCATGTTCACTGAAAGCGACTCCTCTCATTTCCCCCTACCTCCAGTTTCTGGCAACCATCATTCTCCTTTCTGCTTCTATGGAGTATGACTACTTTAAATACCTCTTAAAAAATGGAATCATGCAGTATTTGTCCTTCTGTGACTGGCTTGTTTCAACTAGCATAATGTCCTCAATTTTCATTTATGTTGTAGCATGTGACACGGTTTCCTCTTCTTTTAAGACTGAAAAATAATCCTTTCTATGTAGTTTATGCCATTTTTATTCATCCATTTATTTGTCTATGGACATTTAGTTTGCTTCTACTTCCTGGTTTTTGTGAATCATATTCCTTTTTAATAGCGAGTTCTTTTTGGTTTAGGGGTGCATTCTCTCCAAGGCTATTAAGATTTTTTATTTTGTTTTTAATTTTCCTCTCTCTTTCTGTTGAATTTGGTTTTTGCTATTTTACTTATTTTGATTTCTATTTTTTATGTTACAAACATTTCTCCAGTGTCTTGAGTACACCGGTTTTTTATTTGTTTATTTGTTTTTGGCCACAGGACTGGGGATCTTAGTTCCCCAGCCAGGCATTGAACCGGAGTCCTCAGCAGTACCGCTAGGGAATTCTCTGAGTATGCGTGCGTGCTCTGTCCCTTCATCATGTCCGACTGTTTGCGACCCTTTGGACTGTAGCCCATCAGGTTGCTCCATCCATGGGATTTTCCAGGCAAGAATACTGGAGTGGGTTGCCATGTTCTCCTCTAGGGGATCTTCCTGACCCAGGGATCAAAACTGAGTCTCTTATGTCTCCTGCATTGCAGGCCAATTCTTTACCCACTGAACCATCTGGGAAGCCCTCTCTGGGTATACTGTTCACTAAACCCTACAAGGTTGATGGAAGCTCTGTGCATGTATTGGGGGGAGGGGCTTGTCCATATATGTGTAGACTTTAGTGGGGGATCTGTAGGACAGTAAAGTATTCAGGGAGAACTTGGATTTCTTCTTATGTCCCCCTCCTTCCATCACCCCAAACTCCATCTGTGCCATCTGCACACCTGGTGCCAGCTTCCTGGAAGTGGGGACAGAGGAAGAGTGTGGAGAGTCCCGTGGTCTGGATGTAGACGTTCGCAGTCAGAACAGCACTTTCCCCCACTCTCTACTGTGTTGCAGCCCCGCTCTGTCCTGCTCTCCAACAGTATGTGTCCTGCCCTCTTGGGTGGAGATGGGTGGCTCTCCTCTTAGCTGCTCCAGTTGGCAAGTGACTTGAGATCTCATTTCTCTTCAAGCAGAATTTCAGTCACACCTCTTGTTTTTCACCGCCACTGCCTAACATAGAAGGCATGCAGTAATTCTTTATCCGGTTGAAAGAAGCTTAATGTACATAGTTGGTGCTGCCCAAAAAGCCAAGAAATAAATGGCCTCTTAAGGCCTCAGTCATCATCCTCCCATTCTGTGTTAAAGATAATCTCGATGAAAGAAGTTTTTCAAGATTGAAGCAGAAATTGCAAACTCCTGTTCATATACTACCTTGTTTACAATATGTACAGTCTTTTCTAACTCAAAGAAGTTGTTGTTTTACTTAGAAGTCATTGCTTTTCAAAGCCTGGCAATTCTCATTAGTTACCAAGTGAGTGGCTGTTAATAAGAAACATCTCCTGACTGAACTAGGAAAAGCAATGAAAAAAAATGTATAGTGTTTTTTTTCCCCCACCTTGCAAACCAAATAGCTCCTGCGCCATACATTTTGAAAGAAAATTGACATGGATTATCTAAGATGTATTTTTTCCATGCATGCAAATATAAGTGCACATGCAGAGGAGAGACCTTTGAGATCCAGAAAAGAACTGTGCTAAGGAGAGCACTTCCCTCTTGCAGAGATGTAATGGCGGCATCGCTTCTCTGCTTCCAGGGAAGACTCTGCCCTAGTTTCCTAGGGCTGCTATAACAAATTATCACTAACTTGGTACTTTAAAATATCAGGCTTATTTTCTCATAGTTCAGAGATCAGAAATCCAAAACCGAGATGTCAGCAGGGTTGGCTTCTTCTGGAGGTTCTGAAACTCTATTCCCTGCCTCTCTCCTAGCTCCTGGTGGTGGCTGGCTGTCCTTGGCATTCATTGGCTTATAGCTGTATAGTTCCCATTTCTGTCTCCACCCTCACATGGCCATTTTCCCATCATGTGTGTCTCTGTCTCCAGATCTCCCTCTTCTTATAAGGACACCAGTCACTGACTTCATTGTTTAGTCAGTAAGTCGTGTCTGATTCTTTTGCAACCCCATGGACTGTAGCCCACCAGGCTCCTCTGTCCATGGGATCTCCAGGCAAGCATACTGGAGTGGCTTGCCATTTCCTTCTCCAGGAAATCTTCCCAGCCCAGGAATCAAACCCTCATCTCCTGCATTGCAGGCAGATTCTTTACCACTGAGCCACCAGGGAAGCCTCGATGCCAGTATGATTACATCTTAATTTGATTATATCTTCAAAAACTCTCTTTCCAGATAGAATTACATTCTACAGTTCCAGGCTGACATAAATCTTCTGGGGACATTATTCCATCCAGCATAAAGCTTGCAATCTTTATCTTCCGGCCACCTACTTTTAGTATAGTTTTGGGGACCATGTTTGTAATCAAATACTTTCAGACAATTTATATAGGAAAAGACACAGGAAACTCCCACAAAAGGTACAGGAATAATGAGGCAAACAGACTTGCAGATGGGGCTCCCACTCGTGAGCTGGGGTTCTTAACCTGGGCTGCACATTGGAATCACTCCAGGTTTTTACTCCTTTTGCCCGAAATCAGTTTGTTTTTTTTTTAAAGCATCCCAGGCGTTTCCAATGTGCACCCCGGTGCAACCTCTGCTCCAAGCACTCTTCCTCAAACACTTTTTGATGAGGCTGCCTTATCTGAGCTCCACCATCCTTTGTTGAAGCAGGTCCAGCACGTGTGTGCTTTTGCTGACTTCTGGGAATTAATACCAGTGTATGTGGCTTTCATTTCTGCTCCTTCATTAGCTTGGAAGAGAACAGCTTCACTGGTAGTGAAAATTCAACAATCAATAAGGAAAAAGAACATTTGTGGGGGATGTGAATAGGAGGGAGGTTAGCATTTAATTTTATTTTTCAGAAATAATGTTTTACTTATCAAAATAAGTATTAATAACATGTCCTCATAGAAATGTAAGAACTCCCAAAATCACAGTGAAGAAAATCACTTATAATTCTATACTTCTGGGAAGACAATGATGTTGTGAATGTTCCTCTAATGATTTTTTTTCTGTGAATCTATAGATATAAAATATGTATTTTATAAACATGGGATTATGTGGTTTTGGACATTAAGTTGTTCATTTAGCAAAAGCCATTAAATATATATCAATAAATGCATTCAATAAATATTTCCCATTAAGTAGTCTTCAGATTTCAAATAGCTACTAACAGGATTCTGTGCCCAATCCCCAATTTCAATGTGTAGATGTAGCAAAGAGTGTGAGTTGCCTGTGGCCAAGTGGGTTCTGTGGAAGGAAGCCAAGCTGTACTGCTTTTCTGGATCCCTGCCCAGGGGATGACCAGCAGCAAGAACCTGTGGGCTGGACTTGGAGTGGGGCAAGGTCCAGTGGAAGGACATCTCCATGTGGGGTAACTGTTGAGAGGAGACATCCCATAGACTCTTGAAGAACTCAACACGTGCTGAACAAGACAGCGAGCATCTGGATGCCCAATACCCAGAGGACAAAGACCACACCAAATACTAAGACTTTTGCTCCTTTTCTCTCTTTTGCACAGCTCACTAACTGCTGCCTTGGAGGACCTGGAAGCAGCAAAGTGTTGAAAGAGTTAATTCTTAGGTAGGTTGATAAGAAGTCCAGGGTCCCCAAGAAGAAGAAAGGGGTGTGGGGCTCTCCAGGGGGAGAAAAGGACAAGCAATTTTTTTTTATACATTGCTTTGTCTTAGTCACAAACTCTGAGTTGTTATGACAACAACCTTTAATACTAACATTCTTTAAGCCCAGAGCTAATAATTACACAACAAAACCATTCATTTGCTCAATGGTATGTTTTTCCTTAAGCTCTGTTCAGTTCAGGTCAGTTCAGTTGCTCAGTCGTGTCCAACTCTTTGCGACCCCATGAATCCCAGCACGCCAGGGCTCCCTGTCCATCATCATCTCCTAGTCATCTGCATATCCTAGGTTATTGATATTTCTCCCAGCAATCTTGATTTCAGCTTCATCCAGACCAGGAATTCACATGATGTACTCTGCATATAAGTTAAATAAGCAGGGTGACAATATATAGCCTTCACATACTCGTTTTCCTATTTGGAAACAGTCTGTTGTTCCATGTCCAGTTCTAACTGTTGCTCCTGACCTAAATACAGATCTCTCAGGAGGAAGGTCAGGCGGTCTGGTATTCCCATCTCTTTCAGAATTTTCCACAGTTTGTTGTGATCCATTCAGTCAAAAGCTTTAGCGCAGTCAATAAAGCAGAAGTAGATCTTTTTTTGGAATGCTCTTGCTTTTTGGATGATTCAGCGGATGTTGACAATTTGATCTCTGGTTCCTCTGCCTTTTCTAAAACCAGCTTGAATATCTGGAAGTTCACGGTTTACATACTTTTGAAGCCTGGCTTGGAGAATTTTGAGCATTACTCTGCTAGTGTGTTAGATGAGTGCAATTGTGTAGTAGTTGAACGTTGTTTGGCATTGCCTTTCTTTGGTATTGGAATGAAAACTGACCTTTGCCAGTCCTGTGGCCACTGCTGAGTTTTCCAAATTTGCTGGCATGTTGAGTGTAGCACTTTCACAGCGTCATCTTTTAGGATTTGAAATAGCTCCACTGGAATTCCATTACCTCCACTAGCTTTGTTTGTAGTGATGCTTCCTAAGGCCCACTTGACATTCTAGATGGCTGGCTCTAGGTGAGTGATCACGCTATCATGGTTATCTGGGTCATGAAGATCATTCAAAAAGCAAAAGGTAATTTTTTTTTTCAAAAATTACTGAGATTTTTCTGAAAGTTTAGAAATATTCTATATATCTGTCTGCAGTGCAGGAGACTCAGGTTTGATCCCTGGAGAAGGGAATGGCAACCCACTCCAATATTCTTGACTGGAGAATTCCATCAACAGAGTAGCCTGGCAAACTACACTCTATGGGGCTGCAAATAGTACAAAGCATAATAAAATAAAACAAATCCATACTATTACTTAATATACTGAAATGCTTCAGAGCACCAAGACAAAGATAAGAATTTAAGGACAGTGAGGAAAAAGTCTTTTAAGATAGATTTTATACACATGAATGAGACTAAAAGCTGGCTTCTCAATTGCAGAAATGAAACCAAGAAAATAAATAAATCTGCTAAAAGAAAATAACTATCAACATATAAGAGACAGGGGAAACAGTAGAAAGTGTCAGACTTTATTTTTTTGGGCTCCAAAATCACTGCAGATGGTGACTGCAGCCATGAAATTAAAAGATGCTTACTCCTTGGAAGGAAAGTTATGACCAACCTAGATAGCATATTGAAAAACAGAGACAGTACTTTACCAACAAAGGTCCATCTAGTCAAGGCTATGATTTTTCCTGTGGTCATGTATGGATGTGAGAGTTGGACTGTGAAGAAGGCTGAGCGCCGAAGAATTGATGCTTTTGAACTGTGGTGTTGGAGAAGACTCTTGAGAGTCCCTTGGACTGCAAGGAGATCCAACCAGTCCATTCTGAAGGAGATCAACCCTGGGGTTTCTTTGGAAGGAATGATGCTAAAGCTGAAGCTCCAGTACTTTGGCCACCTCATGCGAAGAACTGACTCATTGGAAAAGACTCTGATGCTGGGAGGGATTGGGGGCAGGAGGAGAAGGGGACGACTGAGGATGAGATGGCTGGATGGCATCACGGACTCGATGGATGTGAATCTGAGTGAACTCCGGGAGATGGTCATGGACAGGGAGGCCTGGCGTGCTGCGATTCACGGGGTCGCAAAGAGTCGGACACGACTGAGCGACTGAACTGAACTGAACTGTACGACTATCTTAGTGACACCTCAATCTGCTCATATCTAAAGTAGAACTCATTCTGTCCTCTCTTACTTTCTCAACACACATTAAAACTGTTCTTTTGTGATCTCCATGTTACTTAACAGTACGTATTTCCTTGTGATCATTAGAAACCTTCAACCTATCTCTACTTCTCCTCTGCCCCTTTTCTCATAACTCTGCACAAAATAAAGCTAACTCCTTATCAGGAGTCAAACCCCTCCCCAAGAATTTATTTTAAATACTTTTTTCTTGCTGTTTCCTCAGCTAAACAACCTCCCACGTGCCCTGCTTCTACATTCATCAAAAGCCATCTTTATCCTTTAAAGCTCAGTCCAAATGTCACCTTGTAAAAACCCACTGAACCCCCCAGTCAATAATTAGTGTTTCATCTATATACAGCCACAGCATTTCTATTATAATACTTATGCATGCATTTTGCCTAAAGATAAAACAACTTTTTGTATATCTTCTGACTATATTATAATTCTAAGTTGTTGTTCAATCGCTAAGTCACGTCCAACTCTTTGCAACCCCGTGGACTATAGTACACCAGGCTCCTCTGTCCTCCACTATCTCCCGGATATTGCTCAAATTCATGTCCACTGAGTCAGTGATGCTATTTCAATACACATATTTTATTTTAGTCTTATTCCCTAAGTGTCAAGGAAGTAATTAAATATTTGCAAAAACAACACACTGCTTATTATATGAGATAGGGCAAGGTGGGAAGGTGATCTCCAATACTAACCAGCTCTTTACTATTTTATGGGAAAGGTCTAAGCAGGATGAACTTTCCCTAATTGGAGGGGAGAGATTGACATTTAACCTAGGCCCAGTTGAACTACTCAGTAGTCTTCTGTGTTATATGAAGGCTACTTTATATAAAATGGAAAAAAGAATAGCATCACCCCTTAGAGTTGTTATGAGGTTTATATGGGTTAAGGTTTGTAAAAGCATTCAAAACAATGCGTGGCAGAAAGTAAGTTTATTTAGTTTCTCTTGCTCAGTCGTGTCCGACTCTTTGCGAGCTCATGGACTATACCCAGCGAGATTCCTCTGTTCATGGAATTCTCCAGGCGAGAATACTGGAGTGGGTATCCATTCCCTTCTCCAGGGGATCTTTCTGACCCAGGGATCAAACCCATGTCTCCCACACTGCAGGCAGATTCTTTACCATCTGAGCCACCAAGGAAGCCCCAAATCTATTTAAGTACTTGTTAAATGATAAATAAAACATTACTTTGTTGTGAATGTCCCCAGTATGGCAAGCTATAGCACATCAACTCTTAGCTATTGAGTCAGGGTCTAAGTCCTCAGAGAAATTTTCTAAAATTAGATTTTACCCAGTTTACATCCTCTACTAAAAAACTGTTAAGTTGTCTTGAAATATAAGGGTATCTCATTCACACTACTTCTCAAAATTTTGTGAGAAAGGCAAATGTTGTGTCTTCAGAACGTAACACCTACAGGCAGTTTTTGTCAGCCCATCCCTTACCTCACAAAAAATTCTTCTGGTAGAGAATCCATACTGCATAATATTCTTATGCAAGTCTTATTCCAAGGCTTGAAGACTGACTTTTATGACTGCTGTTTAAAGCTGTAAGGAAAGTAATGTTTTTAGTAGGAGGGTAGGAGGATTTCATTCTTTTTCCCCACTATTTAAATAGTATATAATCATTAAAGAAAATTTTGAAACTGCTATAAAAGTGAAATCACATAGTTTCATCCTCTAAACATAAATAATATAAATCATTGCCTATGTGTTAATATACTTTGTTCCAAGCATATTTTACCAATTTGTAATCATATTGAATATGGAATACACCATAGTAACTTCTTCACTGAATTATATCAAAAGCACCTTTCATGTTATTTTATACTCTTAGTAAACATTCTCAACGGCTACGTAACAGTTGATTGACTGTGGTTTCCTTAGCCATTTCCTGATAGTCAAACATTTAGTGTTTCCCATTTTTTTCAATATAAATAATTAGTACTGTGATAAACTTCATTGCCTGTAATGGGATTAGTTCCTTATGATAAATCCTCAGAAATAGATTTCCTAGGTCAAAGACACAAATATTTTAAGCTACTAGGTGCATATTGCTAAATGGCTTCCCAAATGGTTTATAATAATTTATTTCCCAGTTATAAGAAGTACCTCTTTAACATAACCTTTTTTTTCTTTAATTGAAGGATAACTGCTTTACAGAATCATGTTGGTTTCTGCCAACCCTCAACATTTCTCTTAGTCTAAAAATAACATTTTGGAGAAGGAAATGGCAACCCACTCCAGTATTCTTGCCTGAAAAATCCCATGGATGGAGAAGCTTGGAAAGCTACAGTCCATGGGGTCGCAAAGAGTCAGACACAACTGAGTGATCTCACAGAAAGACAGAAAAAATAACATTTAGCTACTTTTCTTCAAAACTGATGTATCTCCATTAATAGAGACAAGAGATGTGAAGAACTCTTGCATATTCTCTGATTCAAATATCATTGAATGTTGTGGATGTTTCCTGAAGAAAAAAAAAATACTGCGGCAAAATAAATGAAAACTAAAGGGGAATAAAGTATCATTAGCGTATCTACATCCTTTATTATTGCTCTCTAATTTAACTATCCCAAAGCCAATTCTTCCAAAATCAGTCCCATTTGATCTCTTTTACTGAGGGTTCAGGTCTCCAAATTCTATTGCCGTCTGTTATGCTGGCTTCCCTTTCTGGTCCCACTATACACAAGCTGAGTAAAAGTATTACAGTAAAAGTATATAAAACCATTGCATAGTTCAGTTCAGTTCAGTTCCTCAGTCGAGTCCGATTCTTTGCGACCCCATGAATCACAGCACGCCAGGCCTCCCTGTCCATCACCAACTCCCAGAGATTACTCTAACTCACATCCATTCAGTCGGTGATGCCATCCAACCACCTCATCCTCTGTCATCCCCTTCTCCTCTCACCTTCAATCTTTCCCAGCATCAGGGTCTTTTCAAATGAGTCAGCTCTTCGCATCAGAGCATGGTGCTCTGGGACAAATAAAGAAATGATTCTATCTATATTCTGTATTTGACTTAGCTTCCCTGTTCCCTGGTGGCTCAGACGGTAGAGCGTCTTCCTACAATATGGGAGACCCGGGTTCAATCCCTGGGTAGGAAAGATCCTCTGGAGAAGGAAATGGCAACCCACTCAGGTACTCTTGCCTAGAAAATCCCATGGAAGGAGCCTGGTAGGCTACAGTCCACGGGGTCGTAAAAAGTTGGACACAACCGAGCGACTTTACTTCCTGTTGGCTCACATGGTAAAGAATCTGCCTGCAATGCGGGAAACCCAGGTTCGATCCTTGCATCTGGAAGATCCCCTGGAGAAGGGAATGGCAACTCACTCCAGTATTCTTACCTGGAGAATCCCATGGACAGAGGAGCCTGGCAGCCTACAGTCCATGGAGCTCCTAAGAGTAGACACGACTGAGCAAGTAACACATACCAACTCTCAATTACACAAAAAGGCTTGAGAAACAAAGATAATTCTCTAACAATTCAATGCTGATATTTCTTAATCAACTACAAATGCAAAGATTTACACAGACTTCCACTAAACTTCCTCATTTAAAATGGAGCTTTCTAACACCCATTTCCTGACCATACCTAATAAAACACTTCTTGCTGTCAGTATTTACATAACTCGCCTATACAATCTAGTTCTCTTGGATATATTATTTGTACTTTTAGTCTTATTTCAAAAACTCAGTATACAAAATCATATGCCTATTAAAATTTGCATTCTCTATTCAAATACAAAGATATAAACTAAAGCCCATAATGAAGCAGAGAAAGGTTGGATAAAACTTGCTATTCTTTCACACAAACTCATATCTGCTTTATCTCTTAATAAAGCTATACAGAAAAGGACATGGCTTTGAAAATTGTAGGACTGTGATCAAACTGATTTTATGGTTTCTTTACTGCTACTGCTGCTAAGTCGCTTCAGTCGTGTCCGACTCTTGTGCAACCCCATAGATGGCAGCCCACCAGGCTCCCCCGTTTCTGAGATTCACCTGGCAAGAACAGTGGAGTGGGTTGCCATTTCCTTCTCCAATGCATGAAAGTGAAAAGTGAAAGTGAAGCCACTAGGTCGTGTTCAACTCTTAGCGACCCCATGGACAACAGCCTACCAGGCTCCTCCCATGGGATTTTCCAGGGAAGAGTATTGGAGTGGGTTGCCATTGCCCTCTCCAATGGTTTCTTTAACCTCCCTGTTATTTTAATTTAAATTAAAAAAACCTGACATTATTTCATAGCCAGAGCATACAAAGTATGCCTTTCCCAGAAAAAATAATCTTCATTTTCTGAATTTGAAAGCTCAGGCCTGGATATTCCCCTTTCTGATAAGCTCTCCTTCAGTTAGTAGCTGTTTGCATAGATCACAGTGAGGCTGAAAAGGAGGAAAATCCTCTGGCAATAAGGCAGAGAGAATGGAAGCCTCTACTAAGCTTCAGTGTTCAGTTTGAAAAAGAAAACATTATAAAATTAATCAATAAATTAAAATGTATTTGGATCCTAAATTAAGAGTTTAAAAAGGCTAATGGCTTTCTGTTTCAGCCTGCTTTAAAATACAACCTGATATCAATCTCTGTGGTGAAAGGTTTTCCAGGAGACAGGGTCATTCAGTTCAGTTCAGTTGCTCAGTCATGTCCGACTCTTTGCGACCCCATGGACTGCAGCACGCCAGGCATCCCTGTCCCTTCACCAACTCCCGGAGACTTCTCAAACTCATGTCCACTACATCGGTGATGCCATCCAACCATCTCATCCTCTGTCACCCCCTTCTCCTCCCGCCTTCAGTCTTTCCCAGCATCAGGGTCTTTTCAAATGAGTTGTTTCTTCATATCAGGTGGCCAAAGTATTGGAGTTTCAGCTTCAGCATCAATCCTTCCAATGAATACTCAGGACTGATTTCCTTTAGGATGGACTGGTTGGGTCTCCTTGGAGTCCAAGGGACTCTCAAGAGTCATCTCTAACACCATAGTTCAAAAGCATCAATTCTTCAGTACTCAGTTTTCTTTATAGTCCAACTCTCACATCCATACGTGAAAGTTAAAGTGAAGTTGCTGTCGTGTCCAACTCTTTGTGACCTCATGGACTGTAGCCTACCAGGCTCCTCTCTCCATGGGATTCTCCAGGCAAGAGTACTGGAGTGGGTTGCCACTTCCTGACTACCAGAAAAACCACAGCTTTGACTAGATGGACATTTGTTGGCAAAGTAATGTTTCTGCTTTTTAATATGCTGCCTAGGTTGACCGTAGCTTTTCTTCTAAGGAGCAAACATCTTTTAATTTCATGGCTGCAGTCACCATCTGTAGTGATTTTGGAGCGCCAAAGATAGTCTCTCACTGTTTCCATTGTTTCCTCATCAATTTGCCATGAAGTGATGGGACCAGATGCCATGATCTTCGTTTTCTGAATGTTGAGCTTTAAGCCAACTTTTTCACTCTCCTCTTTCATTCCAAGAGGCTCTTTAGTTCTTCTTCACTTTCTGCCATAAGGGTGGTGTCATCTGCATATCTGAGGTGATTGATATTTCTCCTAGCAATCTTGATTTCAGCTTGTGCTTCATCCAGCCTGGCATTTCACATGATGCACTCTGCATATAATAAGTAGGGTGACAATATACAGCCTTGATGTTTGATGTACTCCTTTTCTGATTAAGACCCAGACTGTTGTTCCATGTCCAGTTTTAACTGTGGCTTCTTGAACTGCATACAGATTTCTCAGGAGGCAGGTCAGGTGGTCTGGTATTCCCATCTCTTTCAGAATTTTCCAGTTTGTTATGATCCACACAATCAAAGGCTTTGGCATAGTCAATAAAGCAGACATTTTTCTGGAACTCTGTTGCTTTTTCAATGATCCAGTGGATGTTGGCAATTTGATCTCTGGTTCCTCTGCCTTTTCTAAATCCAGTTTGAACATTTGGAAGTTTATGGTTCATGTACTGTTGAAGCCTGGCTTGGAGAATTTTTAGCATTACTTTGCTAACGTGTGAGATGAGTGCAATTGTGCGGTAGTTTGAACATTCTTTGGCATTGCCTTTCTTTGGGATTGGAATGAAAACTGACCTTTTCCAGTCCTGTGGCCACTGCTGTGTTTTCCAGATTTGCTGGCATATTGAGTTGAGCACTTTCACAGCATCTTTTAGGATTTGAAATAGCTCAACTGGAATGCTATCACCTCCACTAGGCTTTGTTTGTAGTGATGCTTCCTAAGCCCCACTTGACTTCAAATTCCAGGATGTCTGGCTCTCGATGAGTGATCACACCATTGTGGTTATCGGGGTCATGAAGACCTTTTTTGTATAGTTCTGTATATTCTTGCCAACTCTTCTTAATTTCTATGGTGAAAGGCTTTCCAGAATTGATCATTAATCCCATCATTTCCCAGGAGCTGAGCTGCCATGTGGCAACCCCCACAGGCAACACCGGCAGCAGTAGCACTTTACAGCCTTTCCTGGGAAGGAAGGTATAAATGCTAGCAACAGAAAGGAAGCACCCAGCCTGTAAAGTTACCACTGTACTTCTGAAATAATCAAAAGTTCTCACTATTCTAGAAGAGGCTAAAGGTAACTTTTAAAATCAGGGTTAATATGGGGGAAAGGGTGAATCCAGTTTCCCCATGTGTATTCATTTCAATAGACTTTCCTTGTCAGCAGGAAATGAAACATTTATTCTGCCTTTATGGAACTGAGGAACTACCCTTCCAACAGGAACTATTCAGTTCTGGGTGGCTGACCACAGGGCAAGCTAAAGTTCAGTGTTGATTTAAAGCACACCTTTATCCACTAACCAAAATGATTTTATCTGCATGTTGCTTTACTGGTTGAAAATAAGGTATTGCCATCCATATCTTGAGGCAGCAAAATAGCTTTTTTACTGTTCCCCCTTTCTGAACTTCCAGTTCCCACTTTTTCTCTCATGGAATTATAACAAGCTTTTTTAAATTTAAGAGTTTCCTTTCCCTAGTTTTAAAGCTTTGCTATTCACATCAAAGTAGGCACAACTATTGTTTATAATCTTTTAATCATTCATTTAAACATTTACCTTGTAGCACTGTCACCTCCTTAAACTGTATATACTTACACTGTCTTTATATCCACTTAAATGCTCATCTTAACTCTGTTACTTGACCAAGTTAGAGGCTCCACCTGGCCAACAAGTTTACATTTCAATGTATGGGTGGATGTCCTATGGTCCCATGAATTTGCTAGCCTTGTCAGTTGTGGCACCTACAGATAACACATTGCCAGGTGGGAAAAGTGCGTAAGAACAGTGCAAAAAAAGCAGTAAAAATAAAGTTCATTTTTCTTAATGCTACTAGCTTAAAAAATATATTGTGTTTGGTAAATCTTGATTATGAGAAGTTGTCCTATGCATTTTTAGGATGTTCAGAAACATGCCTAGCTAGCCAGTATATGACAGTAGGAACTCTCACCTCTCAGCCCCCTTGTAGCAATCAAAAACGTCACCAAACACTGCCAGATGTCCTTCAGGGGACAAACTGGCCACAGCTCAGAAACTACCTAATTAAATGAATTAAAATGAAAAGACTAACTAAATGAACATAGATTGTCCTCAGCAATTAAAAAACAAATCCTGTGATTAGGTATCATGTATGTGTGTGTGTGCTCAGCCACGTCTGACTCTTTATCACCCCATGGAATGTAGCCTGCCAGGCTCTTCTGTCCATGGAATTCTCCAGGCAAGAATACTGGAGAGGGTTGCCTTTTCCTATTCCAGGGGATCTTCTGGACTCAGGTATCATTTATAAACACAACAAATCATTCGTCTACAAAAAGGAGAAATTATAAAGTATCTCATTTAGTTTCCAGCAAGTGTGAAAAGTTGAGAGGTTGCACAGGATTCGTAGCTAAGAGCACAAGAGACATTGCAGCCAGTTTACAAGAGTATACAAGTCAGCTTCAACATATATTAACCATAAAACCTTAAGTGGAATGAACATCTCTGTACTTTAGTTTCCTTATCTGAAAAATAGAGGAAAAGTTCATCCATGATTCACAGAGTGGTTGCAAAGAGTAAATGTTTTAAAACATGTAACTGAACATAGTAAGGACTGTATTTGTTACTATCATCATCTTCATTTAATTTCATTTAAATTTATGGCAAAATCAGTTCACTTTCCTTCCAATTCTCTACCTTGGAGAAAAGCTATTATATGAAAAGGAATAGTAATAATGAGACTTAAGAAAATGGGTCAAAAACATCTTTCAAATATAATCCTACATGATAACAACTGGCAGTTTAATCTGCGTATATTTGGCACCTTGCTGTTTTCATATCAACACATATGGATCTGCCATATTCTTTAAACTGCATGATATGCCATTGTATAAATGAATCTATTTACCAGACCACTACTGATAAATACTTCAATTGTATCATTTGTATGTGGGTTTTTTTTTTTTTTTGGTAATATAAACAATGCTGCAATAAACAATCCTGAACATGCAACTTGGTCAAATTTTGAAAGCTACTTTACAAAGCTGGGTTTCTATTTCACACTGAAGTAAACGTATTTCAGGTCTGTTACTAAAACAAATTCTGACAATGCTAGTTATCACTTCTGCTAGACTTTACCAAAAGAATTCTAAAACCCTCCTGTAAGTGGAGATGTGAGATGTTCTGGCCACACATAGTACAGTAACCACTCCAAGGCTGAAAAAACTATTAAGAGGACACTTCCTAGGAATAACTCAAGACATTTTTATGGGAGTTTCTTCAAACCAAAATTTTAACTATTATTAATCTATGTCTGCTAGTAAAATAGAAACAGTCATTCTTGGTGGCTTTGAAAAGAGTAAAGCAGGAGTTTTGTGGCTTCAGCACTCTCACATGTGAGATAGTAAACAAGAAGGGCTAAAGACATCAGTTTAAACTCAAAGAATAACAGATTGTACAATTAATGTGTTATTAGCTATCTGAAAAATGGCCAAAATATACTGATTATTTGATTTTCTAATTTTCCATTTATTTCTTCCATTTTGTATTTATTTATGTTCTTGGCAGGTTTTCTAATTTTCCATTTATTTCTTCCATTTTTTATTTATTTAGGTTCTTGGCAAAGACTCAAAATGAACATCTGCAAGACATAGAGAATCCATTGCAATGCTAGAGACCTGGGTTCAATCCCTACGTTTGGAAGATCATCTAGAGAAGGGAATGGCTACCCACTCCAGTATTCTGGCCTGGAGAATTCCATGACAGAGGAGCCTGGGGGGCTACAGTCCATGGGGTCACAAAGACACAACAGTGACTTTCACTTTGGTAAGGCCTTAAAATGAACATACCTACACAATGGAAGCCAAAATATCATTTTCCCCCAAGGAAAAAATATATAGTTTGCTTAAGTAAACTGCAAGACTGATTGATGATGGTTGGAGTATCTTTGCAAAAGTTATCAGAAACCAAAGATTTTATCTGTCCCAAAAGATCAGGGTGCTACTCAGCTCTAGCTAATTATCAAAGATCATTGTTGGCACTATCTGGCAGATCACACCAGGACACAAGAAAATAGCAATGCAACCCAATGCCTCATCCTTACAAATCTGCCAATATAGGGAACCACCTTGCCAAAATTAGCATCTTGTCTGAAGCCGGTATTTAATTCTCTTCAGATCTATTCAGTCATTTATTCCTGAACTTACACAAGCAAATTTGCAGAATACCTATATATATATATATATATATGTTATAAATATTTGGAATGTATCTATTATAAATATGCACAGGTTAGAATTCACCTGAAAAAAATTCAAATATTAGACAATCCATCAGTTTCAGATTACTTACAGGTAGCACTGCGAAAACCATGCTGTTCAAAAATGCAGCTAGGACTGTTGGAAGGACCATTTGTTAAGCAAACTCTCCAAAAGTGGGGCATTTTCAGTCATTTAAAAATATTACATTGTCATTACAGTTGTTAGACAATAATGAAAAAAAGGATATGACAGACTGTTAAGACATGACCCATATAGAGATGATGATCAAGCAGGGAATGGAGAATACAATATATACTTGACTCTCCCATCACCAACAACCCCACCCAAATCCAACTTTATCCTCCATCAAGGTTAAAGATTTTGGAGAAGTCTTCAATTTTTTGGATCACATACTTCTAAAGAAGCAAATCTGAAAATACAATGAAAATATATGGCTAGCAATTCATTTATGCTATTAATGCTATTATAAGTACTACTATAAAATAAAAAGAGTAAGACTAAAATAAGTAAAAACAGAAGTTCTAATACTTGTTCCCACACGGTAATAGTCAGCTTCACATATCTAAGGTGTGCATACTCTACTTTGAACTCCCGTTTCAGAAAATGACTTCACATTTTAATTCAGGAAACAAATATATACACCTTTCATGATCTTGATGGTTCCTAAAAGCCTAGAAAATTTTAAATGAGATATGCAGAAGACACTGCTCTGCACAGAGGCTTTCAACAAATACTAGTTATGGGTGGGATGATTTGGCAGAGTGGCAGTGTAACATGTATGATATCATAAATGAAACAAATCGCCAGTCTAGGTTCGATGCAGGTGCAGGATGCTTGGGACTGATGCATGGGGATAATCCAGAGAGAAGGTGTGGGGCGGGAGGGGGGAGGTGGGGGTCGGGATTGGGAGTTCATGTACACTCGTGGCTGATTCATGTCAATGTATAGCAAAACGAATACAGTATTGTAAAGCAAAACAAACTAAAAAATAAAAATTAATTTAAAAAAACACAAATACTAGTTATAATTAAAAATGATTTACTGTAACTTAACTTGAAAGTGTGCCATTTCATGTTTACTTATCTATAAAATTAGATTCAGAAACAATGGATAGCACTTTTAAAAAAATCAAAAGTTTTGGGGATATGAAATTAGATGTGAAAATGCGGGACAGAACATTTACCCAAATTATCCATTCCTTGTATTCTTAAGAGTTGAAGTCTGTGAAATGTACATTAAATAAAATCAGGAACTGTTTGAAAAGTGAGAAAGTTAATTTTATGGTTTGGTAAGTCATTTACAGATTAACTTAATCATATATGGTTGGGAAAGAAACCAGGAAGAAAAATAATTGTAAATGGAGAATAATTTTGGTTTATTTAGGTTTCCTGGCTTTGTGATGGAAGGTAAAAATGAGAGTTGACATTAACTGTACAGACTATTTTCTGGCTCTGTATAAAGGCTAAAATCAATTTAATATCAGTACATATTTGAATTGTTTTAATCATACTGGGGACATAGTATACAAATGACCTCATGTCTACACCTCTGCCAATTTTCTACCATTGATTTCTTTGTCTTGTATCTTTGGAACCTGGGCCAATAGGATTTTTTTCTACCTGCTGTTTATGCCTATTGAATAATCTCTCAGTTTTAGACTTGGCCTCATGCTCTGTCATGGAAGTCCCACAGAGTCACAACTTTTTTTCTTTTTCTAAATCCCTTACTACATCCCCAGTGCCTAGTACCTGGCATACTTCAAGCATTCAATACTGATGTAAAGAATAAGGGAACCGATCCTTCCTCATACTTCAAGTCCTCTGAAGGCAGAAATAAAGAGTGAAACTGTACACAGATAAAGACTTCCTTCTCTGTTGACCTAGAGTCCACCACCTTCACAAGTTGAAAGCAGCTCAAATGCTACAGGTAACAAGAATCCCTACAGACAACCACAGGGTAAACATAGGTCCCCTGTCCTCTGGCAACTACTTCTCAGTGTTTTTGTTTGTTTTTCCACACCTCTCCAACCTCTAAATATTTTAGTTCTTTGAGGTTCAGTCTTTTCTATCCTACTCACCCCATGTCATTTAGTCTTGAGGCTTTACATTTTTATCTCTGGCCTTGACCACTCCCTTGACTACAAATAAAATATTGAACAGCCCACTCAACAGCTTCCAGATGTCTAGTAGATACCTCACCATAACTGAGCTTGAGTTCTGGATATCTCCCCTTCCCTAGGAAACAGCTGAAGTACCCACTCAGCCAAGTCAGGCCTTGATCAGAATAACTGCAGTCAACCCACAGACCAAGAAAGAAACTTTCATGGTTTCAACCACTGAGTTTTGAGGTGATTTGGTGTGCAGCAAATACTGATCAATACTTCACCTTAATTAAAATTGCAATTCTCCATCCTGACTCATATTTCCTATCTCCCTTCTCTTTCTTTTCCTATATAGCACTTATTACTAACACTCATATATTTTACTTATATCTCTTTTTTCTTTGCTCTATCTCCCATTAAAATAAAAGCTCAACTTGGACAGACATTTTTGTTGATTCACTCCTCTATCACCAGAACCTAGAAATGTAACTGCTACTCAAGCACTCATTAAATATATGATTAAATGAATTAACTATTAACTCTGTATTCACACCTCTGATATAATTCCTCTATTACAATATTCAGTACTCTGCACTTTTGTCAAAAAACACAGTTCATATCTCTGTTCAATATGATTCATCTAATACGACTTAAACCCTGGTCATGACATTAAAATTTTCCATTTTATTATTTAGCTTTGAATATATGCTCTTTAAGTTTTTCCAAAAGATATAAAGGAGTTTCACAGCTCTAGAGTTGCAAGCTTCAGGCAAGTTTTAACTCCCTTAAATGTGTTTCCTGATCTATAAATTAGGGGAAATATCTTCATCAAATACAAAGAACAGACAGCAATACAAATTTATGGAGAGATTTCATGCCAATCCCTGATAATGGAATTGGATACTTGGTATTTTGCCTTAAAAAATATCCTGTGTTCCTACAGCTTTCTATGTCTCTTGAAAAGCACTTTGAATTTGTCTATTCCCCAAAAGACTCTAAGCTCTTTGCAAAATAACTAGCATTCAGTAAATATTTGATGAGTGAATATTAGCATTTTAAAAATATTTACCTGATTAAAATGAACATTTTTTAAGTACAATGCAGACACTCACTTTAGCTAATGACTTTTAAAATTTTTCTGGAATGAATAATCTTTAATAAAAAACATAGTAGTAGAAATATACTAAGTCTTCAACTTTACAAAATTGAAAAAAGAACAAATAAAAGAAACATACATGTACATGGATGGAATTTTTAAAGAGAAAAGTAAAATTACTGATTCTGAAGGGGAAAAAACCAAGATTAATAAAATCAAAGTTGGTTCTTGAAAAACTGAATAAAATAGACAACCACCTGGAAAGCCTAAGAAAACAGATAACGTATAATGAAAATGGAAATTTAAATCTACAAAGAATAGATTAAGAGAATTATTTAATACTGATGCAACTTTTGGAGAAGGCAATGGCACCCCACTCCAGTACTCTTGCCTGGAAAATCCCATGGATGGAGGAGCCTGGTGGGCTACAGTCCATGGGGTCGCTAAGAGTTGGAGACGACTAAGTGACTTCACTTTGACTTTTCACTTTCAGGGAGAAGGTAATGGCAACCCATTCCAGTATTCTTGCCTGGAGAATCCCAGGGACAGCAGAGCCTGGTGGGCTGCCATCTGTGGGGTCACACAGAGTCAGACACGACTGAAGCGACTTAGTAGTAGTAGTAGTAGTAGTAGTAGTAGATGCAACTTTACATCAATAAATTTTCAAATTTAGAGAAATAGTCGGTACACTAAATTTTTTATTTCCAAAGTTAACTCAGAAAAGGTAGAAAAAAATTATCAGATCAATAACCATATTATAAATTCAAATATCTTCTAAAATCTACCACTAAATGAGCTATCACACTTGATTTTATAGGTTAATTGTACATAATCTACAAGAATCAGATGATTCCTATGTGACTCTCATTAATCTATAGCAAAGAAAGATGGAAAATTTCCAATTCATTTTTCAAAAGTAACAAATAACCCAAATTCCAAGAGAGAATAAAGAAAAAGCTATCTTAAATTCTCCCAAAAATAAATATAAAATCCTGAATAAAATATCTGCAGTGCAGCAAATACAAGGTTTGCTACCACTACTTGTGTGACCTTGTGCAAATTATTTCACCTCTCTCAAATTTTTCCATCTGATCATAACAGAGATCATAACGGTACGTAAAGCATGATCTTATAAAGATCAATTAGCTAAGTTCTTAAAACAGTGGTTGGCATATGATAAATGTTCAATATGTGTTAGCTGTTACAATCAACTGCGCTACCATTTTAAAGGGAAAAATAAGATATATAAATATTTGATAACTTTTTAGCAGACATTCTGACAAATCTTTAAATAAAACTGGTATTGCCTAAACATTTTAAAGAATCCTTATCTCTTAGCAACTGTTGCACAAATTATACAAAGCGTTAAAATACTGGTCATTCTCATTCAATGAAGTAACAATGTTCAATATCATTATGATTATTCCATATTTTAGAAATTATACTGATGAAATAAAGACAACAAATATTGGAAGAGATTCAATTATTATTTTCAGGTGATACATAGCTAGAAAATTTAAGACAGGAAGCAAAACTGAATCAATAAGGATATTTCAGTCACTGAGTAAAAGATATACCACAAATCAGTTTCTCTTTTACCAGTAGCAAAAACAAACTAAAAATTTTTAGGGGAAAAAGAGAACCCACTCACAGTAACAAAAATTATATAATATCCAGGGATAAATTTAATGAGAATGGTACAAGACTACATGATAGCTATACAATATTTCACTGAACATAAATACTTAAAATATTGACTACCTCAGCAGTTTCTATATCTTCTCTATCAGCCAGACTAGAAACTTGGAATCCCTTCTAGTTTCATCCTTCTCATTCGTCTATTTGAAATCATTCAGAGTCCTATTTCACTTCATATATATATTTCTTAAATTTGTCACCTTTTTGCTAACTCCACTTCAATTATCTCAGCCATCCCTTGGAAAGACTCCAGTAAAATAAATATTCTCCCTACTTCTGGGCTTATCTTCCTCAGAGTGTCAGAGTAATCAATCTAAAAAACACAAACCTAACTTTCAGGACCCAGTTTGAAACCAGAGATCATCACTTAATTCAAGATAGAGTCCCAGCTCAAAGGCTAGTACAGCCTTCAGTAATCTGGACCCAGCTCCATTTCCTCCTCCTCCCTTTCCCCTTTTTGGGTCTTAAAAATATGGCTGTTTCTCATACTGGGATACACAAGCATCTCTGACAAAAGATGTCAGACCTTTTCACAGCTCCATTTTTGGTGAAGATTTTCTTAGAAAGATGTTATTTTACATTAAAATAAATATGGAGAGGCAAAATGTGTGTGACTCCTCAAGTTAAAATGCAAGATTTCAAAGGATAGCACTTTGAGCAAACAGCTTCGACCCTTTCCCTCAGATCTAAATGGGGACAATGGTGAGGCAGTTATCCTTATGAATGAAAAGTCTATGCTGTCAAACTGTTATCACTGTATTGCCAAGGACCTAAGATGTAACTGACACTTGCTGAGAACATAATTATGCCAGACAACTGTTCTTCATTGGTTAGCTCATTTTATAACCTGACATGACTTCATCTCTACTAATCTCTCTCACCCTCGCTTTCTACTCCAGCCATAGCAAGGTCCTTGCTGTTCCTTAATATTATCAGGCTCAATTTCAAAGCTTTTCCCTTTGCTATTCTATCTAGAAATGTTTCCCCTTAGAAAGCACAGGTCTTTTTCGACTCAAGTATTTTTCAAATGATGCTTTCTTATCCTGACCTTCCATTTCTCTTTTTTAAACTATTACTCTAGAAGAGTAATTCTTTCTCCATCTCCCTTTCCTTACTGTGCTTATTATTTACTGTTTTTTCCCCCTATCAGAATGTAATGGTAGGATTTTTGTTTCATGACAATAGGATTTTTACTTTATTTATTGAATCTAGTGCTTAGACCAATGCCTAGCATACTGTAGGCTCTAGCTATTTATTGAATGAGCAATCTTATGAAATAGGTGCTAGTGTTAGTCAGATTTTACTTCGATGAGATCGAAACAGTGAGAATGTGCCTACAGTCACATCGTAAAAGGTAGACCTAGGATTTGTAAGCAAATTCGTTACCATAATTGCATGATGCCTCTAATCGGTGAATTTTATATGTACTATTATCCAGTACATTTAATTCCTTCCCAGCAGGGTCCCTAACTAGCAGGATTAGCCCACTTTATACACTCGATAATTGTTTACAGAATGAATAAATGCATAAACACATTAATTACCCAATGATTTATGCCTCAATTTTTTTAACCTTTCAGAATGAAATTGTTTTAATATAAAAATTCTTTAAAAATGTAGTGACGCAAAATAGGCTTTCTTTGAATTGACAAATCATAATTTCTGACAAATGGCTTAATAAAAAGGATGTGTACCCAGTTCTTAAAGTTTTCTCCAAACTGGCTTTTAAAGCTTCATTCAACAATAGCATACATTAAGCAAAAAAGCTCCAGAACCAGTCTGACACATTTCATTATATTCACGTGCATAATACTATTTCTGAACAAAAACCGCAAACAGTGCCATTTCCTTAGACACCAAGATTTATAAAACAATCAATCACGTCAAATAAAAGCAGACAGCTTCACTTACAAAACTGACGCTAATAAGAACAGCCTTCGGAGCAACACCTGGCACAGGAGTCACCTGGGCCAGCTTTCTCAAACAAATTGACAACGACTATCATAAGCGCATGACTAACTTGCCACTGAATCCGAACAGCCACAGGTTTACTCTGAGAAACAACATTCCTCAGTAGAAGCGGTGGACAAATAAGCGATTTTAAAAACAGGCCTCTCCCGGGCAGCCTCAAAATCTAGAACCCAAGATTCTCCTCCTCAGAGCTCCTCACCGTGTCTAGACTAGGGGAAAGCGACCATTTCTCAGGTAGAGGATGACGCACAAAGAAAAAACTGGCCACCCACGGTGAAGGCCAAGGAAGTAAACGCAAACACGGCCCACAGACGAATAAGGACCCCCGGCTCCCCAACCGCCCCCTACGCCAGTGGAGCGGCAATTGACTTCTCGCGAGATTTCTCAGCTTCACGGGATCTCGAACTAAAACCTCGCGGCTTTTCAGATCGGGGGGTCTGAAAGGACAACTACTAGCCCGCCTCACGGACTCACACTGGGCCTCGACCTCCCCCACCTCCACCACTCCGTCCCAGCCCTCCCTTTCCTTCGTAGGGTGCCTTCCTCAAGTTGCCAAGGGACTTCCGGAGCTCAACCGGAATCGGAAGCTTCTGGGAGCGAGGGGGTGGAGAAGAAAAAATCAAAAAAAGCGCGGTAAAAGCTGGAGGACGGTGGTGGTACCCGCTCCCAGCGGCCCTACGGCGGGTTCGGATGGACTCCACCGCCTGCTTGAAGTCTTTGCTTCTGACCATCAGTCAGTATAAAGCCGTTAAGTCCGAGGCGAACACCGCTCAGCTTTTGCGGCACTTGGAGGTGAGTAAGGGACTAAGGGGGTGGCGGACGAGACGGACTTCCCTGTAGCCTTCCTTCACTTGGTGGCCGAAATTGTAGCGGTCTCAGCTTCGAAAACGAAGGGCAACACCTCGCTCCCTCCGCTGTCTTTTTGTATTGCTATAGAAAGCGAGTGGTTGTCACCTTTGAATTCCCACCCTCTCCCAAGCCTCTCCGCGTTCAGCTGACTGCAGTGAGGAAAGAGTACTGAAAGCCCTAGGAAGAGGGAGGGTGAGACAAAAGGTGGGGTGTGTGTTTGGAGTTGGTAGAGGAAAGAGCTCCGAGCTATATCTTTTCCTTTGTTCTTATTTTCGTTTTTCCATTGTAACAGGCCTTTTCAGAGGTACAGCAATTCTCGGAGGTGGAGATGCTGGAGAATAAGGATTAAAATTTGATTTGTGTCTTGTCCCTTAGGCAGTTTGCAATCTGAATCTGTTGCTTATTGCTTTTATTTGAACTCATGTTGATCTCGAGCTTGAAAATTATTATTTCAATTTACTCTGGATTGAGGACCAATCTTCTTTACTAGTAATCATAATCCTTTTTTCTTTACCAGAATGTATTGCTCACAGTTTTTCAGTTCTAAAATGCTGAATTGTTGTCACTTTTTCCATTACTTCCTCTAGAGTGTGCTTATTTGGTGTTAAAAGATATAATCACAGCTTTCTGTGATCCTGTTTGTTTTTAGACTCTTAAACTCCGGCTGTCATTTGTTATACTTTAATGGAAATCCAGTTAATATTGGCATCAGTTTAATAAAAAGTAATTAAGCTCAAAGTTACTCTTAATTCTATGTTGCAGCTTCTCAACATAGAATTGAACATAATTTTAAAATATATCCTATTTGTTATATTAACCCTATGATAAAAGGCTATATTTGCAAAGATTAGAAACTGCTACAAAGAAGGCTATTGTGAATGGCCCAGCAGCATCAGCCTTTGTTCTAACTGGTGTAACCTTGAGAACTCTCAAGGTTCTCTGGTGCTCCTCTTCTTACTACTTGAGCTGCCTGTCTCCTAAGAATACTTGTTTTCTTTAAGAATTAAGTTAAGAATTTTAGATTGTAATCTGAAACATTATTTATTTTTGAGAATAGACAGGTATGTTATGAATCTGAGCAGAGTGTTATCAACAATTGAAAGAGACTTCAAAGAAATTTGAGGCTTAGAGTTTGACTTCTATATACTCTGTTCCCAGGCTTTTCAAGAGGTTTACCAAAAACTCTTCTCCCATTTAATTGAAAGATAATACATGTGCATTGCATGAAGTGCATTAATGTTAAATGAAGAGCTTGGTAGTTTTATTTATTTATTTTTAAACTGAATGTACTCTCAAGTAGCTGCGACCTGTTATCATGAGATAAAACATTTCCAGCACTACATAAGTTGTCCCTTACATGGATTGTTCAAATGTCCCTTGTCCAGATAAGTGGATTCATATGTACTTTTTATAACGTCCTATAGGATAGAGATCCCCTGGAGAAGGAAATGGCAACCCACTCCAGTACTCTTGCCTGGAGAATCCATGGAGGGAGGAGCCTGGTAGGCTACAGTCCGTGGAATCGCAAAGAGTCAGACACGACTGAGCAACAAAGTACTAGTATAGGATAGTGAAACAGGCAAACCTAACCTAATTAGTGGAAGAGAATTAGAGAAAGCTTAGTAGAGGAAACAAAACTGAGACTGGAATAATTACGTTAGTTAGTGAGTGAAGGGATAAGTGATCTTCCATGTAGAGGGAAGAGTGTGTATGAATTTTCTAAATTGGAAAAGAGTGTGGCAGTGCCACTTTGGAAGAACTGGGTTTTTATGTAAAATGGAGAAGTGAAAATTGCCATTTCTTAACTAACACATTTTAATGACTGTTTTCTAGGTAATTTCTGGACAGAAGCTCACTCGATTGTTTACATCAAATCAGATACTACCAAGTGAATGCTTAAGTTGCCTTGTAGAACTACTTGAAGACCCAAACATAAGTGCCCCACTGATCTTAAGTATCATCAGTTTGCTATCTCAACTAGGTAATTTATTTAGTTTCTCTTTTATTTTTTAGAAGATGCATGAATTTAGTATTTTCTTAAAGGGCAGATTCCATTACAGAATCTTTTGGAGGATGATTCACATTTGAAAGATTTCTTTATAAAAAAAAAAAAGATTTTCTTGCTGCAGGACCTCTTGGAACTATCTTGTTGTGGCTCTCTTATAAAGGGAATAGTATACACATCCTTTTTTAAGATTATTGGAACAGAGAATCTGAAGCATATCAAGGGTTCAGTGGTCTACAGAAAAGAATGTACCTTGGGAAATGTGGGCCTACTTTCAGATTTAAAAAATACATGCACAAGTGCAGTATGAACAGTATTAGGAAATCATAACTAGTGATCAAAATATCCTTTTGTTGATAGGCTATACTAAACCTAGAGCTAAAAGCTAAAAAGACAAGTGTTGCTTTTTTTGTTTTTCCCTACCTTGTCTTAGTTTTTAGATTTTAATTCACTGGTTACTTTTTTTCCTGATTTGTGTTTGGGGGTACAAGGGAGATATTTCTGTGTGTGGTTATAAACTTAATACATGCTTATTTAAAAAAAAAAAAAACTGATACAGAAGTGGTAACAGGTTATTTCAAATAGACGATAAAAATGTTCTATATCTGTGTTGTCCAGTATAGTAGCCACCATGGTTGAAATTATGAATTGGGAAGTATTTGTAAATAGCCACATCATATTTTATATTTTTTATATAATGGTAAACTTAATATGAAATAAGTTGTAAATTATTTGTCTTTCATCCATGAAGGCCATATATAAAGATCTACTTCGTGTCATTTTATTTTAACTTAACAGCTGTAGACAGTGAAACCAGAGACTGTCTTCAGAATACATACAACCTAAATAGTGTGCTGGCAGGAGTGGTTTGTCGGAGCAGTATTTGCCACAGTGATTCAGTGTTTTTGCAGGTATACACACCTACTTTCCACTTCATGCTTATTCTTCCTTATTTTCAAATCAGAATTGATAGTATCTATTATGAAGTGCTGACATACAGTGTACTACATGCTGGCATTAATACTGCATAGTTAGTCACAATTCTTACCATCAATAAATTTAAAAACTGGTTAGTCACATGTACTACCACTTAAGAGATTCTCAAGAAGAAAATTTACATCTAGCACTATTATTGAAGGAAAATTTACATAACTTTTGACAGATTTATAAATATAGATGTCAGCATTTTGAGGTGTAAGCTGTTTGTATTAAAATTATAATTTAAAGTTAGCATCTAGTCTCATACTGTTGAGGAAACATTCTATAAAACTTGAAGCTATAGATTTAGTCTTCTTTAACATAGGCTCAAAGCTCTTATGCCCATTTTCTTTGAACCTAAAATGCCATCAGTTGTAAGAAAGAAAAACATTGCAAATTAAACTGACATGCAATTTTAAAGATGATAAAATATGAATAATATATATCTTAGAATTGATAGAATATATTCTCAACTTGCATGTAAGTTTAAGATGATTAAGTAAGCCAGGTTGATGACACAGTGCTGTGTTTGAGATAGAATGTATAGAAATGTGTGAATCAGGAGGTGAACTTTTAAAATCTCATTAATTGTGTATGTTTAAGGAAAATCTCATTACTTGGATGTGAAAATAGAACCTTTCTAAGATATGGAAAGATTTTTACTCTAAATGCCTCCTAAAATGGTTACATGCTCGGAAAATGTGTAGGAGTTCATTTTTGTGATCATGCAAGTATATTTTTGTGTGTTTATATTCATTGCTATTTTCTTATTCTCAGTGCATTCAGCTTCTGCAGAGGTTAACATACAACATCAAAATTTTGCATTCTGGTGCCAATATAGATGAATTAATTACATTCCTGATAGATCATATGTGAGTATGCAACCACACATGTAATCAAATAATCTACTGGTTTATGTTTTGTTTTGTTTTTTTGTAAATATAGAAAACAGTTGATTCTATTATAGGCACTTAAACAATTAGTCATAGAGAGTAACAGGCCTGCTGATGAAACAAGTCACCTAAAATAGAGGTGGTGTCAAACCATTGGTCAAGGACTAACTCCTTTAAAAAAACAACAACAACAACTCTTATCCAGGATTAATTTAACTTTAAAAACAAATACAAGCTATCAATTTAACTAAACAGTCTACCTGTGGTATAATAGTCAGGTAAAAACATACATCTGTACAACTTGTAGTCCCAAGTTTTCTTTTTAAAACCATTTCACAGATAGGAAAAAAAAATATATGAAACCATTCAAAAAATACACTGACAAGCAAAAATGTATAGGAACACATTGAACACATTGGACTTCCCTGATAGCTCAGTTGGTAAAGAATCCACCTCAATGCAGGAGACCCATGCAGAGATTCAGTGTTCATTTCCTGGGCTGGGAAGATCCGCTGGAGAAGGGATAGGCTACCCACTCCAGTATTTTGGGACTTCCCTTGTGGCTCAGCTGGTAAAGAATCCACCTGCAATGTGGGAGACCCGGGTTCAAGCCCTGAGTTGGAAAGATCCCCTGGAGAAGGAAAGGCCACCCACTCCATCCAGTATTCCTGGCCTGGAGAATTCCATAAACTGTATAGTCCATGGGGTCACAAAGAGTTGGATGAGACTGAGCAACTTTCACTTTCAGGAACACATTGTATTGACTTAACTGGTTTATTTTTAACTAAAATGTATAGTAATTCAATTTTTCTTAAATAATTTTTTCCCCTAATTTTTAAACTGAGATAATGATTCCTGTTTACTCATTGGATGATTTCAAGGATCAAATGATGTAAAACAGCTTCAGTTTTTGTAACAGAAACATATGAAATGAATTAATTGAGACAGAAAAACTTACTGAAACTGAAAATTATGTTTATATTTAATCTTGAAGGAATATACTGATGAGCTAGCATATGATTACTCTGACAGTTATTTCTATATTTTTATGCTGAATTGAGAAGGATCATTTACTTTCAAAACATGAAATAAATGATCAATACTATTCAAAACTTGGCAGTCTTCACATGTTAATCAGACTTTTCTTTTTGCTTATAAAAAGGAAGGAATTTAAATGTGTAAATGACTGTTTTTGAGTAATTTCGGAGGAACTTAATATTTTTATCTTTTATTATTTTTCTTTAACAGTCAATCTTCTGAAGATGAGTTGACAATGCCTTGTCTAGGATTATTGGCAAATCTTTGCCGGCACAATCTTTCTGTTCAAACGCACATAAAGACTTTGGTAAGTTTATAAAATGTTTCTTTTGTTTTGTGGTAGGCTCACCTTTTTCTTTAAAAAGAAATTTAACAAGAATTTGTGTTGTCTAGCTGACTCATCAAAGTTAACAAAGCATCAGATTGATGTAAATAACTTGAAGTACTGTAGCCTTCATAATGTTTAATTAAGACGAGTTAATACAAATTTTAGTTTATATACTAGAAGTTTTTCTTCTGTAGCATCTCATTATTTGTCTTGAAATCTTTGTCTCATAAGTGCCTAGCATCATTACCAGTACTTGTGAGAAGTGAAGGAACTCAAATGAAGTTATCTGAACCACTGTTAGAAATATATTAAATCGAGAAAGTTCATTGATTCTTTAAGTTGCTTTATGAACAGTTCCCTTGCTGTACAATATTCAGTATTACTTGTTTAGTTTTAAATTTAACGATATCTCATTTGTTCATGTGCTGGATTTTTCTGGCCTTGCCCTGTTTTGTTGGTAGAGGTTATTTTGAGCCATAAAACTGTTTGAGAAAGGTAAACATTTGCTCATAAACTCAAACTACACACTGCTGTTTACTCAGATTGCACCTGTTCATACTACTGTAAGCAATTTGTGAAAGTACCACTTACAGTTTGAATGATCTCTAAGTTGATAATAATATTTAATAAAAATTTACCTATTCTGTGTGAGATAAACTTTCTAAAACAAAATGTAAGATTCATAATTTTTTCATTCTAATCTATTTTTAAATTTTTTTCTTCCTCAGAATAATGTGAAATCTTTTTATCGAACTCTCATAAGCTTCTTGGCCCATAGTAGTTTAACTGTGGTTGTGTTTGCACTTTCAATATTATCCAGTTTGACATTAAACGAAGAGGTTGGGGAAAAGGTAAAAATTTTTTTGCAATTTATGAAACTAATTCTAAAGTTTATATTCTCTGATAATTCAAAAGTTATTGAGACTCTGAGTTTTAGTGTGGTGTCAACTTAAACTTTTTTTTTTGTATAATATCCTTTTCCTGATTCGTTTTTAAGCTGTTCCATGCACGAAATATTCATCAGACATTTCAGCTAATATTTAATATTCTCATAAATGGAGATGGCACACTGACCAGAAAGTATTCAGTTGATCTACTGGCAGATCTTCTTAAGAATCCTAAAATTGCTGATTATCTTACCAGGTATGGCTATTGACAAATCTAGGACTTTTTTAAACCAAAATGTATTTGTAATAAATAAAGCTACCTTTTTACACTTAGTAAACTTGGACTTAACTTATTTACAATAGACTAAAATCATAATGTTTTCATGTGCTTTATGTTCCCATTCTGTTTTTCTGACTTGAAATATGAAAGTATAACAAGGGTATGTGTGTATTTTTTACTTTGTCTTAGGTAAATAAGGTTGTGCCATTCTCTAGAATATACATAACTTGATTAATCTGTGCAAAACTAGTTTTATATCTGAACAGTATGATTATCTTATATATAAATCCTTTTAATGTATCAATTTCATACTTATCATTTGATGTATGTTTTTATTTTAAACCTAGATATGAGCACTTTTCTTCATGTCTTAATCAAGTATTAGGTCTCCTTAATGGAAAGGATCCTGATTCTTCTTCAAAGGTATATACAGTTTTTTGTTTTTAAAATTTTTAAAAACTACAATATGCAGAAAAATATAAGTGCACAGATCTCTGAATATTTGCAAAATGACCACAGCTATGTAACCAAGATCTCAAGCAAGAAACTAGATATTACCAATATTTAGAAGCCTCCTTGAATCCTCATAAACTGGCATAATCCTTTTGGGAAACTGTTTTCATGGTGCCTGTCGAACACATGTAAACTCTATGACACAGATTCCACTCCCATCTACATAGTTGAGAGATATGTCAGTAAGGTCACAAAAGACGTAGAAAGTGTTAAATGGAAAATGAAAGTTTAAAACTGGTACTATTTACTGATTTTTTTAAATGCAGATGCCTAGGGTATAAACCCAACAAAACATGTACAAGGCCTCTACTCTGAGATTACAAAACATTAATGGAAAAAACCTAAATAAACACAGATGTAGCAAGTTCATAGATTGGACAAGTTTACCATATTAGAGGTCAGAATTATAGCAAGCTTTAGGTTTTTTTTGTTTTTGGTGTATATGGAAAATGGGAGGCTGATTATAAACTCTATATGGATATGCAAGGGTCTAAAATAGCCATTCTGAAAAAAGTGAACAAAGCTAGAGGGTTTAATAGTACCAGATATTAATGTATAATGCAAAGCTCCAGTAATTAAATAGTGCAGTATTGTCATAAGGATAAATAGCTAGCTCAGTGGAACAGAGTACAGTGCAGAACAAACCCACAGAATTTAGCCTCCTGATTGATAACAGTACACTCTTAAAAATATGATCATTGCAGAAAATGATACTGGTCAATTGGATATCCATATGGGGAAAAAGCTGAATTTTGACCCTTACCTCACACCAGATGCAAAAATCAGTCTTATAAAGATTGTAGCTCTCAACGTGGAAGGAAAATAGTGAACTTTAAAAGAAACACCTAGCAGAATATCTTCATAGCCTTGAGATGAAGATTTTCTTAAGACAAAAACATGAACTATGTAGGAAAAAATGTTGGTAAGTTAGATTACATTAAAATTAAATTTCTGTTCATTCGAGGCCACTAATAATTTAAAGAGTGAAAAAGATGCTCAACTTTTATTAATCTTCAGGGAAATGCCAATTTAAATGGTAATACCATACCATTACACACCCACAAGATGGTTAAAATTTAAAATATGGATACTATCAAACATAGATAATGTAAAGAATGTTGAAATACTCATGGGCTAAAAATTGGTAAAACCTTTTATGAAAACTGGTATTATCTACTAACATAGGATACATGTATAAACTATGACCCAGCAATTCCACTCTTTTATTTACCTCAGAGTTGAATACGTGTGTTCACCATGTACAAAACGCAGCAGTGTTGTTAACAATAGCCAGGAATTGTAAACAACCTAAATGCCAACAACAGTGGATGGGCAAATAAACTGTGGTATGTTTATACACTGAAACACTATACAACAGTGAGAATGTGTGAGGTGAAGCTGCATGTGAAAATATAAATGAATCTCACTAACATAATGCTAAGCTAAAACAGATGTAAGTGTACGCTGTAAGATGGTATTTGTATATAAAGTTCCATGTGAGTTTTTTATATAAAATGCAAGCTGATTGAAAATTTTATATGGAAATGCAAAGATCCAAGAATAGCTAAGGTAAAATTAATGTCTGGTGTCAAAAATCTGATGTCAAAGTAGTGATTGAGGCATTGTCTGGAAGGGGACTCAAGGGAATTCAGGAGTTTTGATGGAAGTCTCGTGGTCTAGTTGCTAGTTATTCAGGTAGTTCACTTTGGGGAAAACATCAAGCTTTGCATTAACTATTGATGTTTTTATTTCCCTCTATGTTACACTTATAGAGAAATTGTAAATGAGAGTATTTGCTTCTATGTGCAGTACATAATCTCTGGTAAGGTAAATAAGAAATTGGTGATAGTGTCTATTGCTTCCAGGGAATGTTAGGTAGAGGTCAGGTCAGTACCTTTGACTTTGGAACCAAGTGAATGTATTATCTATTCAAAAACAAGTATTACAATTTGTATTTAAAAGAAAATAAGTCAAAGAGTTTATCATTTGTAACATAGTAGATGCTAATGAGTTGAATTCTATTAAAATCACTGTCAGGTTGATTAAAACACAAATCCCAATTGTATGTCATTTACAAGGAACAGATAAAGGTGGAAATAAGTACACAAAGAGATACCGATACTTTTTTAAAATAATAAGTTGGTAGTATGTTAAATAAGGTAGAATTTAACTTAATAGCTACTAAATAAGTTGATGTGGAATGCTATGTAATGGCATAAGGCTCAGTTATGAAGCAGAAATGTAGTAGACCAGGGAAGGAGGCTGACGGCGTATTGCCAGTATTATGTAAACTGTGGAAATAGCTATCCTTAAAGTTTTAAAGCTTTGGGATGCCATTTTTAAATATTATCCTAAAGTACACTTTATGCTGCTACTGCTGCTGCTGAGTCACTTCAGTCGTGTCCGACTCTGTGCGACCCCAGAGACAGCAGCTCACCAGGCTCCCCCGTCCCTGGGATTCTCCAGGCAAGAACACTGGAGTGGGTTGCCATTTCCTTCTCCAGTGCGTGAAAGTGAAGTCGCTCAGTCGTGTCCGACCTCAGCGATCCCATGGACTGCAGCCTACCAGGCTCCTCTGTCCATGGGATTTTCCAGGCAAGAGTACTGGAGTGGGGTGCGATTGCCTTCTCCGAAAGTACACTTCATAGCAGTTCATAAATCTTCGCATGAGACAACATGTTTATGCTGAAGAAAAATTAAGTACACTATGGAAGGTATTTAACGTTAGTTGAAGTTGCCCTTCTTCAGTTCCCATAGTCCTCTTAACTGAAGTAACTACCATTAACAAGTTTATTTGTAACCTCTGGAACCTAATGACATGTTTTGAGAAATAATACTCAGAAAAATGGGAAGCAACTTTTAATTTTTATTTTATTTTATTTAAAAATAAATATCATTTCCAACTTCATCTTTTGGTTGCTTTGTGCATAGAAATGTAATGAAATAGACCTTAATGAAGACTTTATATTGCACAGGTTTTAGAATTACTTCTTGCCTTCTGTTCAGTGACTCAGCTGCGCCACGTGCTCACACAGATGATATTTGAGCAAACTCCATCTGGCAGCACCATTCTGGGAACCCGTTCTAAGTGTTTAGAACCTACTGTAGCTCTACTTCGTTGGTCAAGCCAACCTTTGGATGGATCAGAAAACTGTTCTATTTTAGCGCTGGAGTTGTTCAAGGAAATATTTGAGGTACTAGAGTGACTAACAAATTGACTATTCTGTTCTTATGATTCTCAGTAGACAGTTTTCTAAAATGTTTAATATATGTTTATAAAAAATTCAGTTCATACCCTTTAGGAAAACTTAGCAGTTACTGGACTCCCTTGCCACTAGTAGTAACTCCCTAGTTAATGAACTTTGTTTTTCTGGCCAAGTCCCAAAAATTAGTGAGACTTCTGTGTTTTCACTAAATAACTTACATATACTCCTTTCAGTATAATAAGTAAAGGTATGACTAAGATTTGTATGATTTGTTGGTGTATGGCTGTACTTGGCAATAGTTATATTCTGTCTCTCCATCTCAGTAGATACTGTCTGCTGTTTTTATTGTGTGGATTATAGGAACATTTAATTAAGTCAGTCAAATGGAGTGGAACATGTCAGGTATTTAAGTATATAAACAAAACTCCTTTACTGGGAATTCCCTTATAGTATAATGGGTTAAGGCTATGCTCTTCTTCTGCAGGGGTCATGGGTTGAACCTGGGATCCAGAAACTGATCCCACATGTCATGCAGTGCAGGCTGAAAAAAGTCCTTTTCATAGAGGCCATTAAATTCTGATAGATTCTATTATCTAGGTCATTGTGTTTTCTCTACTGTTTCCATGTTTTTATACCCATTCTGTCTATACCAGCATTTTCCTAGAATGTTTACCCTCTCATGACTGTCATGACTAGATCCTATGCACAAACCAAAATGTGTATGAATGATTAAATAATTTGTTAAGGATTATCCACAAATTATTCTGTTTCATGTTGATCTTGACGTAACAATCAGTTTTAGCTTTGAAAAAGCCCTGTGAGATTCCTGATGGGAGTTATTTGTGGTTGTAAAGTGTTAATACCAGTGTCTCTTTGTTATTGTAATTGCATTTAGCATCTTCACGATATTTGTTTTCAGTACATACTTAGAATAATTTTTAAGTCACAGAGCCTACTTTAAAAAGTCTTGTTTGAGACTGGTCCATTTGATAAAAAAGTCATCATAGCCCTCAAAACTGGATGAAAGGGTAGATTTTAAATAGGAGACACAGGTCAAGAATATCTGAAGTAATTGACCCTTGAACAGCATAGGTTTGAACTACTTGGGTCCACTTATATGTAGTTTTTTTTCAAATAGTAAATACTACAGTACTACACAGTCTGCAAGGTTAGTTGAATCCATAGATACAGAATCACAGATACTGGAGGCCGGGGCCAACTAGATTATACTCAGATTTCAGGTGCATGGTGAGGTTGGCACCCCTAACCTTCACACTGTTCAAGGATCATCTGTATAAGAAATATAAACAGAGTTGCAGTTCAGTGATGACTATGCCTTCTGTATTCTGTCTCTCTTTTTTTTTTTAATCTTTGGCGTGGTGAATTCTCCAGGATGTCATAGATACTGCTAACTGTTCCTCAGCTGATCGTTTTGTGACTCTTCTGCTGCCTACAATCCTTGATCAGCTTCAGTTCACAGAACAAAATCTAGATGAAGCCTTAATAAGGAAAAAATGTGTGAGAATGGTCAAGGCCATTGAAGTTTTGTTAAATATCCTTCAGTTTAACCGTGGAAACTAACTGCTTGTATTTTTTAGAATTTATTTTCTGCATTTTTACTGTCTATGTCTTTATTTCGGAGAAGGCAGTGGCACCCCACTCCAGTACTCTTGCCTGGAAACTCCCATGGATGGAGGAGCCTACTGGGCTGCAGTCCATGGGGTCGCTAAGGGTCGGGCACGACTGAGCGACTTTCACTTTCACTTTTCACTCTCATGCATTGGAGAAGGAAATGGCAACCCACTCCAGTGTTCTTGTCTGGAGAATCCCAGGGTCGGAGGAGCCTGATGGGCTGCCGTCTATGGGGTCACACAGAGTCGGACACGACTGAAGTGACTTAGTAGTAGTAGTAGTAGTAGTATGTCTTTATTTATAATTTTATACCCCTCGTGCTGAATCTGTACAAAATTACTGAACTCAAGTTTAAATTAAAGAACTGATACTCATGGAAGAGTCTCTTAGAAAAAGTTACCTAGTCTTTTTTCCCATGTTTTTCTGTGTAAAACTTTCAGACATTTTCAGAAATGCTTTTTAAGTTTGGTTTGTCCATTTCTTATTGTAATTGGAGGTTAGCAGATACATAAATAACTACCCTGATATTCTCTTTTGATACTGATTGCTGCCCCTGGATGATGTATGTTGTGATGGACTATATCAGAGAAGAAAAATATATTGGTAGTTATTATTTTAGCTTTATTTTTTAGCTTTTTAATAAAGGTGACATCACACTTACTTATAAAAAAGATAACCTTTATTTCAGAGGAACAAGAATGTAGTCAATTTTGTCCTGCCTTATAGCAAACTTAGCATCTTTTAAATTTCTTCTCTGAGCTGCTCCTCTTAATTTTCTTCTTTCTTGATGGCAGTGATTCTCAATTCTGGCTATGTATTAAAATCATCTGGAGAACATTTAAAAATACTGATGCTTGACTCCTACTTCCAGAGACTCTGAGTCAGTTAAAACAGTGTGGAACCTTGGGATGTGAAGGCATGTTTGTGACTATTTAAACTATCCAGGTGATTCTAACATGCAGCGAAAGTTGAAAACCAGTGCTGTAAAGGCAGGATTATTTTGCTTGACCTTGAGATACTCTAAAATATTTAGGCCTCCTCTCATTGAATAGTACCAAACTTAACCCCTTTTTAATAATAGATATTCAAATTAACTTACAGAGAAATTGAGAAAAAAACAAATGAGAAAATAACTTTATCTCAACAAGTATTTATTGACCCATTGTGAAACTTGTTAATAAAAAACTAACATCCAGTGAAAAGCAGATCCTTTCTGTTTTACTTTTGAGTCAGAAACTTTGGTGGCAGTCCCATCTCTTGCCACTTGTCAGTCATTTAAATGGCTCAGCTCCTAAATTCCTAATCTGTCATTGAGCTAATGTATCAATAATTACACCAAATTTCAGTGACAAGAATAATTTGTTTGAAATCATCCTAAATACTGTAAAGTGCTATACAAATATAAGGGTTTTTTTGAGAATTTTTTGTTTTTCTTAACAAAACTTAACCTCTGTGTGGAGATGATACTCTAAAAATGCATGTTGCGAAAATTCTCACTACTATCAAGTGTACCACTCTGATAGAACAACAGTTTACATATGGCAAGATTGATACGGGCTTTGGAACAAAGGTAGCAGATTCTGAATTATGGTGAGTATATGAAATACAAATGGCAAAATGGTAAGTGCAAACTTAAAAATCAAAAGATGTAGTGATCCTCATTTGTTTTAGAGAATCATCCTTGGGTATGTTCTATTAACTCAAGATATAGAAGAAAATTAAAAATATATTCATAATGAATTTTTTAAAAAATTTGTTTAAGTCATAGATCATGTGCTTCTGAACAGAGTATTAATATCTGTGGTTTGTTTTTCATTGTTTAGGTTTGTTTGTCTTGTTTTAATTTATTGTGATTATCTACAAGTCTTTTATGCTTCAGTGCATTTGTTTTTTCTAGAGTTCCTTCCTGACTTTGACTCAGTAATTATTTTATATTTAATTTTATATTTTGAAATGACAAAGCATAAAAAAACAGAAAGATCATTTTTATTTCAAAGAAACCAATCACTGCTGAAAGTTTCTAGTAATAAAGAAAAGTCTTCTTTAGCATGTTAAGGCTTACAGTTAAATGTGGATTTTCACTGATAGTAATGAGATTATTTTATCCCTGTCCTCCCCTATGAATTACATTCATCTAACAAGTGTTTGTTGAGGACCCACTGAATGCTAAACACTATAATTTGTTCCAATTTTCATAAATGTCATAATTGTCAGTAATTGTACTCCTCAAGAATAACAATGATCTCTCTTTACTTTTTTGTACTCCTTTTCAATTAAAAGGCTGTGAAAAACAGCTTAGTATAATTTGTTCAGTAAATGTTAGATACTCTACATTGCTGAAGATTGCCCTGTTAGGATTCCCAGGTGGCGCTAGTGATAAAGAACCCGCTTGCCAGTGCAGGAGACATTAGAGATATCGGTTCAATCCCTGGGTCTGGAAGATCCCTTGGAGGAGGTCATGGCAACCCACTCCAGTATTCTTGCCTGGAGAATCCCATGGACAGAAGAGCCTCATGGGCTACAGTCACAGGGTCACAAAGAGTTGGACACACTGAAACAACACCCACACATGCAGAACTGCCCTCTACTGTTAGTATTCTAGTGACAAAACTAAGAATTAAAATGAGTCCTGTTGCTAATATTACTAGTAATTTCAAGCAAAAGTTGAAACATGTTGGTATTTGAGATTAGAAAAAGAAACACTGTCTAAACTGTTAATACCAGTTCTCTTTGGATCTTGGGTTATAAGGATGTTGGTCTCTGCTATTTTTACATCTCATGACAAACAGTGGTTAATCTTGAGGTTTAAGACAAAGGTTTTAGGTTTTTGTTTTCTTTAGATTTATGGACAGAAATAAGCTGTAAGTAATTCTTGAGTTATCTGAGTTAAATATGGCTTATTTTTAAAGCAAACTTGCTGCTGATGTGATTTTGAAAACTCTTGATTTGATGAACAAACTTAAACAGTTGGTTCCTGGTATGGAAGTAAGCTTCTACAAAATCCTTCAGGTGAGTTTAAACTCTTAAAATATTGAAGTTGATTTATATATGTGTTTCCTAATAGATGTTTCTGTTTTAATATTCTTAATCTTTAGAAGATTAATGTTTTTCTTAGAACTGGCCATTGGAAAATTGAAAATTGTTAATTGATATAATATTCTCACTACAGTTATTTTATAGAGTTTCACAAGGATTAAACCTAAGTGCTTCTGATTTTGAAGTATGGAATATTCATGATAGCCGTGCTTCCACAGCTTTTTCCTTTCTTGTGTCATATTTCTGGTTTCTTCATTTGTTTCTGTTGGCTTTATGGTAGTGGGGAGTGGTATTTATTTTGGAGTGTTTGTTTTTTGTTAAGGTTGATAAGGTAGAGTATTAAGGCAGGAAGAAGACATCTGGAAGAAAAGAACTTGATTGTGAGTGATAATTTGATAGGTGTGCAGAAAATAGCTAACTCATCAACTTTATTGACCATAGTAACTAAACACAAGTTCTAGATGTTTTCCTTGATAACCACAAAATTTGGCTTATAACAGATATTTAACAAACGTGTGAATTAAGTTACTATAACAACACAGATGTCTCCAGTGCCTGTATAGACAGGGTAGAAGCCAAAACTGGACTGTACTTGTATACTTTGAGAGCACGGGGCTTAAAAGATGGGGTTCAGATTTTGACTCCACCATTTCTTGGTACAGACTTGAGCAAGTTACTTCACCTCTGTGAGCTCGTTTTCTTAACTACAAAGTAGAAATAATAATCCCCCTTCAAGGAGGAGATATGAAGGGTTACCATGAGGGTTTTGGAGGTAAAAGCCATCTCCTATGGTTCTGGGCATTAGATTATATTTGAGTACCTATAAAACACTTAACATTTTAAAATGTTGATAATTATAAAGGATTTATATTGTAATATTTTCCTCTGTTAGCAACTTACTCAAATTTTAAATTGAGTCACAAGTGATTTTATATCAATAAAAATTTTTTCACAATAAATGATTTGAGGCTTAAAGTACTAATGGAAATATTTACTGGTATGAAGGACTTATACTTTAAAGTATAATTGTCTCATTCACTAAATTAAAATATTTTATGAAATTAATTTGAATTTTATTTTTTTACTTTAATTTGCAAATGATTTACCATTTTTCTTCTAGCCAGTTTTTCTTTTAAATGGTAGCTAGAGAAAGAAAACAGTAACTCAAAACATCAATCAGTTGTAGATGATATTTTAAATAAATCAAAATATTTAAGATATGATTTTCTCAGGCACAGTAAAAGCATTCAAAACTTTTGCCAGATTTTTTTAAACTAGCATTAGGTAAAGACTAATAAATACATTCAGACATCAGATAGAAATAGCTTAGAATTGCCTAGAATTTTTTATGGTTTAGGTCTGTTCATTCACCTTACTCTGAAAGACCTGACTTTTTGTTTTCTGGTTTCTGATTTGCATAGGATCCTCGCCTGATTACCCCCTTGGCTTTTGCTTTAACATCAGATAATAGAGAACAAGTGCAGTCTGGATTGGGAATATTATTGGAAGCTTCTCCACTGCCAGATTTTCCTGCATTAGTGTGAGTTATAATCATTTGCAGTGTATCTCTTGTGGTGCTAGAATATCCTATCAATTTCTTTAATAGTCTTCAGCATGGACAAATTGGAAAATTAGTGAATTGAAGACTTCATTATAATAGTCATTCTTCAAATAAAAAAACTTTCGATTAAAAATGTTTTGATTTCAACAAATCAGAAGACCAGTTAGAAAATAGCTAGATCCATTCAGGTGATTAAATTTATTATTCAGATGCTATACCTGTCTCAACACCTCTGTTTAATGCAGTAGCTTCTGTACTAGCTTACATCCTACCAATTTAGTTTCTCCATAGAAAGAGCTTTTCCTTCCCAGCTGTTTGAGTGCTAAATCTGAGTATTGCTTTCATTGACTAGATATGGGTCATTTACCATGGAAAAGATTCCTAAAGAAAAAGTCTGTCATTAAAGAAGGTAGGATAATGGCCAGACAGAATTATCTACTGTACTCATCAGTTTCAACCATTGAGATGATATTTTCAGAAGCAGGGGGCAGAATGGTGGTCAGGTTGGTAAGAATAATATTGAGTAAGAAAAGGGAAGAGTGAAGGAAAACTAAAGGCCAGGTGTTATTGACCATGGTTAGAAGGATGTTCTTACCAATAACAATAACTTTAATTTTTACAAATAATCCATATTCACAAACTGGTTCTAGAGGCTCCAAACCAGAGGTGGAGTTGTCATTGTAAAGGGTTGCAAATAGAAAAGTTTTCCTCTGGCAAATTTTGGGTATTTCCCCAAATTCTGCCTCATCATATAGTCCAAGATTATTTCAGAAATATTTGAAGATTTAATTCTCAAAAGACCCATTCTAAATGAGTCCCTGATTCTATACTAACTCTACCTTTTGCTCTATTTTCATATAATTATTTCTCTTTTTTGCTTTGATTCCACTCAGACTTGGAGAAAGTATAGCAGCAAACAATGCCTACAGACAACAGGAAACAGAACATATGCCTAGAAGAGTGCCTTTGCAGTCATTAAATCACAGTTTTCCAACATCAGTAAAATGTTTAACTCCTCCACTTTTGAAAGATAGAGTTCCTGGATTGAACATTGAGGAATTAATAGAGAAACTTCAATCTGGAGTTGTGGTGAGTGATAAAATAGCCATGAAAGTGGGATTCTGCCTGGTACACACCAGCTAAGGTGAAAGTGAAAGTCGCTCAGTCGTGTCCAGCTCTTTGCGACTCCATGGAATTCTCTAAGCCAGAATACTGGAGTGGGTAGCTTTTCCTTTCTGCAAGGGATCTTCCCAACCTAGGGATCAAACACAGGTCTCTTGATTGCAGACAGATTCTTTTCCAACTGAGCCACAACATACCAACTAAATATCAACTCTTATTATAACATTTACTTAAACAACTATAGATACAGATTTGATCATTGAAACATTATTTAATATAAAAAGTAGCAATATTCTGGAAAGTTTGGAAAGAGGAAAAACTCAGTCATAAAATTCCAGCGTTTTAATACAGCTATCAATTTTCCCTTAGTTTTCCCATATGAGCCTACCTTCCTACCCCCGCCCCATCACCCTCGGTTTAAATATACTTTAAATTCCCACAAGCAGATCACCAAGATATTCTGCAATAGTCAGGTTAACGAAATGTTTGTGACCTGCCTCATATGACATCCTTTTTTTCCCTTTGTATTGAGTTTCAATTATTTGGTTTCAGTAGATTTGTGTGTTTTTTTTTAATCGAGTTCTAATGATTTCTGATTTTTTTTTTTTTACTTTATTAAAACCAGGTAAAGGATCAGATTAATGATGTGAGACTATCTGACATAATGGATGTGTATGAGATGAAACTATCCACATTAGCTGTGAGTACAACTTTATTTTAATTATGTGTATCAAACCCTAAGAGATATTTTCCAGCAATTGAAGATTTATGGTATGTTTTCTTACAGTCCAAAGAAAGCAGGCTACAGGATCTCTTAGAAGCAAAAGCTCTAGCCCTTGCACAAGCTGATAGACTGATTGCTCAGTATCGCTGTCAAAGAACTCAAGCTGAGACTGAGGTGTGTACAATATAAAGACTGCTGCTGCTGCTGCTGCTGTTAAGTCACTTCAGTCATGTCCGACTCTGTGCGACCCCATAGATGGCAGCCCACCTGGCTCCCCCATCCCTGGGATTCTCCAGGCAAGAACACTGGAGTAGGTTGCCATTTCCTTCTCCAATGCATGAAAGTGAAAAGTGAAAGGGAAGTCGCTCAGTCATGTCCGACTCTTGGCAACCACATGGACTGCAGCCCACCAGGCTCCTCCGTCCATGAGATTTTCCAGGCAAGAGTACTGGAGTGGGTGCCATTGCCTTCTCCAATAAAGACATCTGATTAGTAGAAAAATAAATGAATAGAACATGTGCAAAATATTAGTTTTACCTTCATTACTCTGATTGAAGTAAGTTATCCTTAGCATTTGGCACAACTACTTCCTGTCTTAAGACTATCTCCCCTTTAATTTTGGTTACACAGTTATCTTTTTTTCTACCTTAATGTATATTCTTTTCCTAAATCTTTTTATCTACTCACCCTTTAAATGTTGAGTGGGATTATGTTCTAAGCCCTTTTCCTTTATTTAGGTGATTCATGGTTTCTGCTCATTACCAGAATGTTTATTCATCAAATTTTGTATGCTGAGCCAGATCTTTTTCCTTAAGCACTACATATCTTCTGTGTAGTTCCCTTAAATACACAGCAGATACTTCAGACTCATTAGAACCAGTAATGAACTCATCACCCTTCCTTTTTAAAAAATGCATTCTTTCTTATGTACTCCCTGTACTGTTCTTAGAGTTCTCCAAACAAGAAATCTGGAAATCACAGTTTACCTTCTATAGTTAGTCATCACATTCAGTTGATTCTACTTTCTACATAATATTTTTTGCCTTGTCTCTGTTCTTACAGCCATTTGTTACAGGCCAGGTCCTTTTTATTTGTTCACATGAATGATAGCAGAGTCTCTAATTAGTCTTCCTACTTCAGTCTAGGGCCCTCCTCTCATCCACCATCTGCATATAGTAGAGGGCTGTGTTTGGATCTACCCATCCTCTTTCCTCTTCCTACACAGTCATACCTGAGGCAGTACTCTGATTCTATTGCTCCTTTGCCAAATATCCTTCAGTGTCTCGCCTTTTAGCTCAAAAGAGAATTTAAATTCCTAAGAACTTAACTGCACAGGGATTTTTAACTACTTCTCATTCCCCATCTCCTTGCACTTCTTTGCGTTCTTTCCAGGTAAATATATTAGATTGCTTTGCAGTTTCTGAAACTTGACATACTTCTCTGTTTTCCTGCCCTTGCACTTGCTCTTCTGTATCTGGATACCTTTTCTTCTCTTCTCTCTGTCTTTTAATAATCCTTTAGATTATTAAATCTATTCAGTAAATATAGTAAAAGCTTCCTCCATTTCTCAGGAAGCTTTTCTCTGGTCTTCTGTTTCCCACACTTTTGGTGACCCTTCCTCCCCATGCTGCCTTCTTTACAGTACTTCTCACACTGTGAAAATGGTATGACCCAACTGTCACCCTTGATGTTCGAGAGGAAAATTTTCCCTCTGTCACTCTAGACTGGCCTAATAATTGACAATAAGCAGATTTATTTCATTAATTTTTTAAATTATAGAAACTGAGCATATTATATAAATGATAGTAGAAAAGTATTCCAATTTCTTTTAGGCTCGGACACTTGCTAATATGTTGAGAGAAGTTGAAAGAAAAAATGAAGAGCTTGCTGTGTTGCTGAAGTCACAGCAGGTTGAATCGGAAAGAGCCCAGAGTGATATTGAGCATCTCTTTCAACATAATAGGAAGTTAGAGTCTGTGGCTGAAGAACACGAAGTTCTGACAAAATCCTACATGGAACTTCTTCAGAGGTAAATTAATAAAGTAAAAATTTCTGTGTAAAGTTAGAATTTAGAATGAACATACAGCATTTCTCTTCTCTGTCCCTAAAGTTCTTTTCTGAACATTCATATGTAATATAAGTAGTTAGCATAGTGAAATGAAGTATTGCTTACTCAAATTCAATACCACAGCTGGAAACAGAATATAAGTGTCTCTTGCCAGTTTAATTTATTCAGTCATCAGTCGTCTGGGATGTTAGCACCACAAGAACAAGTTTTATTCCCTGTTTTATCCCCTGTTTTATTCCCTGACAGATCTCTAGAGCCTAGAATAGTGCTGGATACATGGTTAGGCACAGTGTAAGTAATTGTTGAATGACCTTAGTTGTCACAATTCATACTAGGTTGAACCATATAAATTGGCCATTTCTGCAGATCAAAAGTGGTTGAATGTTAACAGTTGTCATATCATTAGCCCAATAGCATAGAAATTTGGATGTTGTGTTTAACTCACCTTGGAATTTGTAGTCAGTATTTCTCTTTAAAGTCCTTGAGTGTAGTTTACTTATATGTATGACTGTATCTGCAAGATAAATTCTTACCGGTGAATTGCTGGTTTAAAGGGTATGTGCTTTTATATTTTTGATTGATTGTCCAGTTTACCTTCAGAAAGGCTATGCCAATGCCAATGTATACACTCACTAACAAAGTATGAGATTGATTATTCCCCGTTGTCACTTTTTATCTTTTAAGCCAGTTTTAACTTACTAATTATAAGGAAGATCAGTAATAGTTATTTACTTCTGCCAAACAAAATTGCACTGTGGTTAACTTGTTTTCCTTTATATATACTTTAAGATAGGTTAAGACTTGAAAAAATGTCCTCCTTTCTCTGGTATTAATATAGAGATACAGAAAAATTTAACTTTACAACGTCCGTATGCTTATTTTTTTACTTTTTTATTTTTAAGCAAGATAATGTTTCTTTATTTTTTATTTTGCCTCCCTGTGCAGCATGCAGGAGCTAATTCCCTGACCAGGAATTGCCCCCTGCATTGAAAGCATAGATTCTTTACCACCGTGCCACCTGGGAAGCCCTTATTTTATATGCCCATCAATAAAGATGAAGAGTGGAAAATGTATAGCATTTACAAAATTTTTGAGGACATGGTGATTTTTAAATAAGATAGTTTCCCCCGGGAACTTTAAGTCTGCTTGTTTGAGGCAGCCCTGATAATGTAGACTATTAATGTTCAGTGACCAACCTAGATAGCATATTTAAAAGCAGAGACATTACTTTGCCAACTAAGGTCCGTCTAGTCAAGGCTTTGATTTTTCCAGTGGTCATGTATGGATGTGAGAGTTGGAATATGAAGAAGGCTGAGTGCCGAAGAATTGATGCTTTTAAACTGTGGTGTTGGAGAAGACTCTTGAGAGTCCCTTGGACTGCAAGGAGATCAGCCTTGGGATTTCTTTGGAAGGAATGATGCTAAAGCTGAAACTCCAGTACTTTGGCCACCTCAGTGAAGAGTTGACTGATTGGAAAAGACTTTGATGCTGGGAGGGATTGGGGGCAGGAGGAGAAGGGGACGACAGAGGATGAGATGGCTGGGTGGCATCACTGACTCGATGGATGTGAGTCTGAGTGAACTCTGGGAGTTGGTGATAGACAGGGAGGTCTGACATGCTGCGATTTCATGGGGTTGCAAAGAGTCGGACACAACTAAGCGACTGAACTGAACTGAGAATGTAAAAGAAAGTAGGCAGTGTTCCAAGAGAAAATAGGCTTTCTAGGATTTGCAGATAGTAAGTGAGGGGTGCGCCAGAAAGTGAAACTCCAGCCTTGAGGGGCCAGGTGGATAACAAATGAAGCTGGCTGGAAAGTTTATTTATAATGGTAGGGATATCTCAAGCCATTCAAATTCAGAATTTTACAAACTCTCTGTGAGATAAATAAAACTTCTGCTGGCCACATTTGGCCAGTGCTACCATTTTGTTTATCCTCTGAAAGGACATTTTATGCTTAAGATAGTTGGGTGTCAAAGTATCACTTTGGAAAGGATGTTTTATATGTTTACCTTACAGGTAAAATAAGCACAGGACTGTATGATGCAGAACTATAGAGGCAAGAGAAACTTAAAATCTTCAGCCACTTAATTCATTAATTTGATGTTTTTCCTTGAACATGTATTATGCCCAACAGGCTAGTGATGATAGGTGTAAGTTTAATTTTTTTTGTTTTTAATACCTTATCCTCTAAGAGAAACTGTTTCAGTTTCTGGACTTGACTGTAAAGAAAAAGACATGTATTTTAATAGCAAATTTTGTAATGCAGCATTCTGTAAATAAAGCTTTTTCTCAATAAATATGAAGTTAATGTCCCAGATGTTTCCATTTCATAGTATTTTTTTACCTCTTCAGTTAGCCAAAACATACCTTTATTGTCTTTTAGAGTTAACCTAACTCTGTTTATGTCTTGCTTGTTCACATAGCATTCCTACTCTTCTGTAGTATATGCAATTTAGTCAGAAGAGGTAGTAAAGAAACACTCAGTTTCTTTTTCTCTGTGTTTTCCTCTACTAAAAATATCTCCTTGTCTTTTCAGGAATGAAACTGCTGAAAAGAAGAACAAAGATTTACAGGTCACTTGTGATTCTCTAAATAAACAAATTGAGACTGTGAAAAAGCTGAATGAGTCACTCAAGCAACAAAATGAAAAGTAAAATTTACAGTTTTTTTACTTTATTTGGATTTTTCAAAAAGAAAATGATTCCCTATATATAAAACATTATTTTATATATATATAATTAATAGAATTATTACTTATAGATATAAAGTACATATTTGGCAGAATTTAAGAGTGATTACTAGTCTTAGAAATTTCTTCTTAAAATACTTGTTGGAGAGAAAGAGAAATTATATGGTTCACTAATGTTTTCTTCTGTATTGTCTTATAACTTCAGAACTATTGCCCAATTAATAGAGAAAGAAGAACAGAGAAAAGAAGTACAGAACCAACTAGTAGACAGAGAATGTAAGCTAGCAAGTAAGTAGCTTGTTTAATAAATTGTCCATATTTTAATAAATCTTATGTTGGAAGAAAAAGCATGAGTGGTTTTTAGTTTGCTGTTTCATTTTGTACTTCTGTCATTTTTTTTTAATACTTAAATCATATCTTAAAAGTTCTCCTTTTCTTGCCACGAAGCAGTTTAGTTAGACTAAAAAAACAATACGTTTTTTCTGAAATCGGGAGTTATAGGAAATGATTGCCCTTTTTAAAATAAAAATTTTTTTAAAGAAAATAACAGCAGGTGGCAGTGCTAGGTAACTTATAGTTGCTAGCTTCTTAATGGTAGTAACTCTAAAGTGATCTACAAAAATGTTTGTTCTGACTCACTTGCCTTAAAGCACAGACATCTACCTATATAATTGTTCATAATTTTCTTTTACCCTTTCTTTTCTAACCCTTAAACTCTATAAGGATTATCCTTCCCCTCATTACTATATATTGTATTTAGAACAGAGGAAGAGGGAAAGACAGGGACAATTTAGCATTTTCTGTAGAATCTGGGCTTCCCTTGTAGCTCAATTGGTAAAGAATCTGCCTGCAATGCAGGAGACCTGGGTTCATTTCCTGGGTTGGGAAGATCCCTTAAAGAAGGAAATGAAAACCCACTCCAGTATTGCCTGGAGAATCTCATGGACCAGAGGAGCCTGGCAGGCTACTGTGGGGTCACAAGAATTGGACACAACTTAGCGACTAAACCACCACCATAGAATCCTGGCATAGGAGGAAAGTTTCGTGATTTTTTTTAATTCATCAAATGCTATATAACTTATGTGTAGCAAGATGTTTCTTTTTTCTTTGTAATTGTCTTTTATAACATAATATTATCTTATATTCTATTATATTATAATAGAACCTATAACATAATAGGTTCTAACCTTTTCAGGGTAATGTCAGTATAGGACCTTTGAGTATAAAGCTGACTGTTTTGTTTTAAGACCTTTGAGTATAAAGCTGACTGTTTGCTTTAAGACCTAGAACAAAAAATAAAAGTACAGGAAGAAAAGATTAAAGTCTTACAAAGAGAAAAAGAAGACAAAGAGGAAACCATTGGTGTCCTTAGAAAAGAATTAAATAGAACAGATCAGATAAGAAAAGAATTGAGCATTAAGGTAAGAATCTATTGCATTCTCATTTGCAATGAAATGATAAAATCTTATTTTGTGAAAAAAGGTAAATCTGTACAAATTAATGTTGTTTCTTCAGTAATTTTGCTTAGAAGATACCAGAAGCTCAAATTGATTTGACAGTTGTTTGTTATGAGGGCTCTCACAGTGTGAAAACTTGTATTTTCTAAAATTGTTATACATTGATTAAATGTATACTGTGTTCCAGCACTTGCTGCTTTCAAGAGGGCAAAGAATACAGAAAAGGATTCTCAGTTCATAATGTCACGTACAGATAGCTACCTGTATATATGTATATAACCGCATCTTTTTGCTTACAAGGATGGTGATAATAATAGAAGTTTGCATATATGTAAAATTTCATATTTACAAAGGACTGAAATATTTTTCTTAATTTCCTCACTTTAATAAATATACTAATATATAAGTATTTATAAATATTTTCATCCTACAAATGAAACTGAGTCTTAAGTTACTTGCTCAAGGTTGTCACGTAGCTATGTGAAATAGTAGGCATATATTCTAAGTTCATTGCCCTTTCTACATTATCATGAGTGCTTCAGTGTGTGCTATTTAGGTGGCTCAGACAAGAAAGAATCTGCCTGCAATGCAGGAGACACAGGTTCAATCCCTGGATCGGGAAGATTCCCTGGAGAAGGGAGTGGCTACCCACTCCAGTATTCTTGCCTGGAAAATCCCATGGACAAAGGAGCCTGGCAGGCTACAGTCCATGGAGTCACAAAGAGTTACACACAACTGAGCAACTAACAATTTCACTGAGTGTGGTAGCTATGAATAATGCTTTCTGGACCATCTACTTCAAGGAAGATGGGAATAGACCAAGATTAAAAAGACCGAACAACTACAGAATATAAGTGACAGGAGAGGCATACAATTTAGCTTTAATATGTTTATCTTAATAGTAATTCTAAATAGTAATATGTAGTATTTTCTGCAGAAGTCCAGGCTTAAAAAGACAAATTGAATCATGTCTTCCCAATTTGTTTATTATTGTTTAGCAGTTACAGATCTTAAACTTACCATATATTTGTTAAATTATATTACATTAATGTGCCTTGATATGGTTGTCTTCCAAATAAAACATAAGGACAGGTTTCTTAAAGCAGGTTTCTTTGAAAAAAAAACATGCTAAGTTGTTTTCTTCAATTTCTCTCTACCGCCCCTTTTTTCCAGGCTTCCTCCCTGGAAGTTCAAAAGGCTCAATTAGAAGGTCGTTTGGAAGAGAAAGAGTCCCTGGTAAAACTTCAGCAAGAGGAGTTAAACAAACATTCTCATATGATAGCAATGATCCATAGTCTAAGTGGTGGGAAAATAAATCCAGAAACTGTGAATCTCAGTATATAGACACTATGTGTTTATCTACTGGCAGGGTGGGGGAGGAAAGCCAATCTGTGACCCAAAACAAGAGCAAATTATTATCTAATTATTAATTTAGTAAAGAACCTGATCTGATACGTGTTTTTATTTGGTCTTAAATTTTTACTTCCTGTTTCTGTATTTTACTGCTTAAAACTTTCTTTCGTTCTTCAGAATATTCTTTTTAACCTTCATTATTTTTTCTAAGGTGTTTGTTTTTTTTTTTTTTCCTTTTCCTTAGTTGCTTTCCACTGTCGTCTGCTTGTTTATTCTCATTTGTGATTAGCTTTTTAAAATCAGGCATCAGTGAACTTTTCTTTCTCCTTTTATTGAAATATAGTTGACACATAGTGCTGTATAAATTTAAGATATACAACATAATTTGCCTTATGAACTGATGACCATAATGGGTTTAGTTCACATCCATTATCTTATATAAAAACAGCTTTAAAGAAATAGAAAAGTTGTTTTTCCTTGTGAAGAGAACTCTTAGGATTTACTCTCTTAACAACTTGAATATGTAAGTTAAAGAAAGCAGTGTAAATTCTCTTTTATCATGCTGTATGTTACATCTTCAGTACTTACTTACCTACAGCTGGAAATGTGTATCCTTTGATCACCTTCATCTGAGTCTCCCTTCACCCCTATTCAGTGAATTTAAAGTAACTTTATTACTGCATTTAAAATGTAGTAAGATACATGGTGTAAGTTCTAATTTTTTTTAAAAATACAGTAAATTTGTAGAAATAATGTATAAATATTAAAAAACAGCTGTTGTATAAAGTGTCTATACTGTAGTAACTTACAGAATTATTTATGGATACCTTTAGTTTTATTCTTTAAAATATTACATGTTTGCCCACAAGTATCATTTTCAGTCAGTTATGAATTTCTTATTAACATACAGATAACTTGGATTCTACCTTTGCCACATATTCAGAAATGTATTTGTCAATTTTGATTTAAATTTCATTTAATGTATCATCTCTTATTCAAATAGTTTTACATTAGGCCATTTAATTTTAAAGCATAACTTTATCCTCATTCATGTATTTCTTTTATCAAGGGAATTTTTTAGTACTTTATTTTGAATTGAATGTTTTAAATAGTCTTTAAGGAGAATTTGTATATTTGTATTTTGGTTGATTTGTTACTATGCTACTACAACCATTGATTTTACTTGGTGTATTCCTCACTATTTGTGTCTCTATTTGACTTAGGTAAACTTAGATTTACTTCTGTTTTTTAACCATAGTATATCTGAATTTTTATTTAGAAAATAAATTTTGTGTAATTCACTAGTTACACTAAACAATATCAAACTAATAAGTTTCATATATTGGTATGCATTTTGTATAGTTCTGAAAATTTTTCAAAAAGCATCGTGTCATATATTACATTTTAAATTGCTATGCATTCCTTAAGGGGCATAGTCTATTCAAGATTTTGAGCCTGGCCCAGTGCTAGCCAGTAGAATTTTTTGTGATGATGGAAATGTTCTTTGTCTGCACTATACAGTACCATAGCCTTTAGCCATGTGTGGTTAATGAGCACTTAAAATGTGTCTAGTGCAGTGGAAGAATTGAATTCTTAATTTTATTTAATTTTAATTGTAACTTTAATTTCCATCCAACTGCACAGTTCAGATCTAGACTGTTCTTGCAAGTATACGTTTATTTAAGCCACTCAATTTGCCTATTCTTAAAAACCTGTGTAGGCAGAGACTGCATGTAGTTTTCAGCCTTTTTTTTAATACAATAGTTTTAATCTGTTAATCTCCTCTCTCTAAAGAAAAAAAACCCATATTTCAGATTTAACGGTGAGTACTAGTTGTCATCCATCTTCATTTTTGTTTTTTCCTAGTTTTTCTGTCTCTTGTAGCATCTTTCATGTTCCTATTGTTTGTCTTAACTTTAATATTTTGGATACTTTTTTTTTTTTTTTTTAGCTTTTTGGTTCTGTATACACCTCAATCAAAAACCAAGTGTGTGTGTTTATGTGTGTTTATGTTCTTCTTTTGTAATAAAGATTAATATTAATCTGTTTTAAGCAAATTTGAATCTCTACTATAGTCAGAATTTTACAATGATTCCTATGTGTGTATGTTCATTTTCTGATGGAGAATACAAGTAAGTAAATAAAATATATCATATTGGAGTTGTTCATATTCTTTTCCAATTTTGCTATGAAGTTTGAATTCAAGTATACATTAACACAATTCCTTGTAACCATTTACATTTGTTACTTGAACAAATAGAGTTTTCTTAAAATTTGGCTGGTTGGAGTTTATACTATACTGTCACCCATTTAATGTCAGGGCCAAAAATAAGTCATTAAAACCTAATGCTCTGTTTTAGAGAAACGTCAGATTGGTATCCTTTTAGTTTCATTTATTGTGTGTTGCAAAAACTAGTTGTCTGTGTTAAAAATATACTGAGGTTCTGTCTTGAGCTAGAACTGTTCATTAAATGAAAATATAACTGAATTTCAACTTCTGCTTGAGGCTTATTCTTATATTTTTGTTACCTCTAATCAAGGTATATTCCCTAAAATACATAACCTTATTTTACTTTGATTCTTTTCCTCTTTTCAAATATTATTAGTTATGAATTGTATTTACCACTTTACTTTTGACTTGCCTCCTTTTAGATAAAACACATGTCCTGTTTATGACTTAGCAAACATTTTCTGTAAAGGGGCAGGTAGTATATTTTAGACATTCTGAGACACGCAGCCTGGTCTGTTACATCCACTCAAATCTGCAACTGCAGCATGAAAGCAGCCATCCACAGTATGTAAATAAATGTGTGTGGCTCTGTTCTGATAAAATTTTATTTACAAAAACAATCAAAACTTTGCTATTGAATGTTTTATCTTCCTGAATAATTTGACCCTTTTAGCATTAAGAAATATATTATTATCTTTGGTGATCTCTGTCTTGATAGTAATATAGCCTTTTTATCTATAAAATGCATGACTTGTAGACAGTATATAGTTGGGTCTTGCTTTTTTTTTTTTTCCTACCTATTTTGACAAATAAGTCCTTAACTCTCAAAGTCCACTTGGAGTTAATGTTGAAATGAAATGTTAATGTTAATAGAAAATGAGAAACCTTACAATTGTATGGATTCTTTTATCCTCATTTTAGTTGACACATATATGTACATTATTGACCCCCAAACTTGTATTTTTTTTGCTTTAATCAAGTAGGTATACATACCCTGGCTTTCAACATCATAATATATTTACCTCTTTGTACATGGTAATATACACAAGATAGTATCTTCAATGTAGCATTACTATTTGTCCCTCTGAAAATAATTTATTAAGTAACTTATGGGAAGACACTGCAAATACCTGTTTCTTCTAACTTTCATCTACTAGTTTTAGTGTCCATTGAGAGTCCCTGGTGGCTCAGAAATAAGAATGCACCTGCAGGAGACATGGGTTCAATCCTTGATCCAGGAAAATCCCACATGCCACAGAGCAGTTAAAGCCTGTGTGCCACAACTATTGAGCCTGGACTCTGCAGCCTAGGAGCTGCAACTACTAAAGCGCACATGCCCTAGAGCCCATGCTTTGCAACAAGAGAAGCCACTGCAGTGAGAAGCTCAGGCACTACAATGAACTTGTCCCTACTTGCTGCAGCTAGAAGAAAAGCCCACGCAGCAATGAAGACTCAGTACTGCCGCCCCCCCACCTCCCCCCCCAGAAAATACACTGAGTCTCACTTCAATCAGTTGTTATTCTGATGGTTGCTAAGTGGTTATTTTCTTTACTATTTTAAACAGGATAATGAACATTTTGCCTCAGCCATTTGCCTTGGCACTCTCAGTGATCTCCAATAAATAATTGTATATTACCCATAATGATTTTTTTTTAATCTTTTGGATTAAGAAACTAACTGTATATTTTCAGCATTCACTGGGTTTATACTCTTTTTTTTTTTTTTTTTTAACTGCAGTATGTCTTTGTTGTAATACGTAGACTTTTCTTTAGTTGAGCACAGGCTTCTCTTGTTGGAGGGCACAGGCTCTAGAGCATACGGGCTCAGTAGTTGTACACAGGCAGCATGTGAGATCTTAGTTCCCAGAAGGATCAAACCTGCGTCATCTCTGCTGAAAGGTGATTTTTAACCACTAGACCATTTGGGAAATCTCAAGACAATAGATTTTTAAAAAACAACTAAGATGGACAGAAAATATGATTTGCGCCTTTAAAAGCTAGTTGGTTTTTAGAGAGGCAAGTCATAGAACCAAAGAAAAGCTAGTTAATTTTATTATTATAATACATTGTTTATAATGAGCCTGATAAGTACTTGAAGTTGTGAGCCTCTATAATCCATGAGTTGGGAAGAAACATTATAAAAATTTTAAAAAAATCATGGATTCCTTTGAATTTGCAATTTACTTTGAAATCTTACACAGTCTGTCTTCTGCTTAGCATTTTGTAGCTAATTGGCTCTCTTCCTGTCATACAAAAAGGCCTGTTTTGTTTATGCTTGTTTTTATCTAAGCATTTCAAAAATACCATAGAAAAAACAATTATCATCATGAATGAAGGAGTACCTTAATTCATATAACATTGCTCTTTTGTACATCAAGCTTCAAATAACCCTTCATAAAGATACTAAATGTGAAGAGAGAAAGTGAGTATCTTTCCTCCCGGTTAAATACACATTTTTTTTCCTTAACTTCCTGTCCCTTCCCCACACCTTCCTCCCTGATAAGCATAAGTTCATTCTCTCAAGTCTATGAGTCTGTTTCTGTTTTGTAAATATATTTATGCCTTATTACTTTATATTCTGAATATAACTGATAACTTATATTTCTCTGACTTCACTCGTTATGACAATCTCTAGGTCCATCCATGTTCCTGCAAATGGCAATATTTCATTCTTTTAATGGCTGAGTCATTTGAAAAGACCCTGATGCTGGGAAAGATTGAGGGCAGGAGGAGAAGGGGACGACAAGGTGAGATGGTTGGATGGCATCACCCACTCGATGGACATGGGTTTGGGTGGACTCTGGGAGTTGCTGATGGACAGGGAGGCCTGGTGTGCTGCAGTTTATGGGGTCTCAAAGAGTTGGACACGACTGAGCAACTGAACTGAACTGAATGGCTGAGTAGTAGTCCATTATGTATGGGAGGGTATAGGAGTGTGTGGGGGGGTGTATACCACATCTTTTTCCATTCATCTGTCAAAGGACACTTAGGTTGCTTCCATGTCTTGGCTGTTATAAGTAGTGCTGCTATGAACATTTGCAATATGTTCCATAATGCTGCATGTAGTAATATGTAAGTTGTGTTTAATATGGAGTAATATGTAAATAGTGTTGCATTTACCTTTTGAAATTAGAGTTTTCTCTGGATATATGCCCAGGGGTGGGATTGTTAGATCATAGGGTAGCTCTGTTTTTAGTTTTTTAAGAAACCTTCATACTGGTTTTCATAGTGGCTGCACCAATTTACATTCCCACCAACAATGTAGAGATTTTTTTTTTCTTTATACACCCTCTCCAACACTTGTTTGTAGACTTTTTTGATGATGGCAGTTCTGACTGGTGTGAAGTGATATCTCATTGTAGTTTTGATTTTCATTTCTTTAATAATCGATGTTGAGCATCTTTTTCATGTGCCTATTGGCCATCTTTATGTCTTCCTTGGAGAAATTTCTGTTTAGATCTTCTGCCCTTTTTTGATTGGATTGTTTGGTTTCTTATTCAGTTGTATGAGCTGTTTATATAGTTTGGAAATTAAGCTCTTGTTGGTCACATCATTTACAAATATTTTTTCCCATTCTTTGAGTTGTCTGTTCTTTTTTTTTATGGTTCCTTTTGGGCTTCCCTTGTGGTTCAACTAGTAAAGAATCCACGGGCAATGCAGGAGAACTGGATTCAATCCGTGGGTTGGGGTGATCCCCTGGAGAAGGGAAAGCCTACCTATTCTAGTATTATGGTCTGGAGAATTACCTGGACTTTGTGGTCTGTGGGGTCTCACAGAGTCAGACACAACTGAACAACTTTCACTTTCATTGGGATTCTCTAGTTCAGATAGTAAAGAGTCTGCAATGCAGGAGACCTGGGTTCAATCCCTGGATCGGGAAGATCCCCTGGAGAAGGAAATGGCAACCCACTCCAGTACTCTTGCCTAGAAAATTCCAAGGGTGGAGAGCCTAGTGGGCTACAGTCCATGGGGGTCACAAAGAGCTGGACACGACTGAGCAACTTCACTTTTCACTTTGCTGTGCAAAAGCTTATGAGTTTGACTAGGTCTCATTTATTTGTTTTTACTTTTTTTTTTTTTTTTTTTGCCTTAGGAGCCTGACTTAAGAAAACATTGTTACAATTTTTGTCAGAGAATGTTTTGCCTATGTTCTCTTCCAGGAGTCCTATAGTGTCCTATCTTACTTTTAAGCTATTCTGAGTTCATTTCTATTAATAATGTGAAGGGTATGTTCTGACTTCATTGGTTTACATGCAGCTGTCCAACTTTCCCAATACCAATTAGCATACAGATTCTTTTCCCTATTGTATATTCTGGCTTCTTTTGTCGAAGATTAACTGATCATAGGCATGTGGGTTTATTTCTAAGCTCTGTATTCTGTTGCATTGATTCCTATGTCTGCTTATGCCAGTACCGCACTGTTTTGATGACTGTAACTTTGTACTGTTGTCTGAAGTCTAGGAGTTATGCATCCAGCTTATTCTTTTTCCTCAGGTTTGCTTCAACAATTGTGGGTCTTTTGTGACTCCATATAAATTTTAGAGTTAGTTAATCCAGTGCTGTGGAAGATGTAGTGGATATTTTGATAAGGATTGCATTAAATCTGTAGTTTGCTTTGGGCAGTATGGCCATTTTAACAATATTAATTCTTCCAAGAATAGGAGGTATCTTTCCATTTGCTTAAATGGAAAGTTTGCCTTTAATTTTCTTTCAGTTTTCATCTTCAGTTTCCTTTAATCAATGATTTATACTTCTCAGCATATAAGTCTTTCAGATCCTTGGCTCGGTTTATTCCTAAAGGTTTTTGGTGGGGGGAATGGGCAGGCGGTGATTTTAAATGAATTTATTTCTTACTTTCTGATGTCTCATTTTTACTATAAAGAAATGCAACATATTTCTGGATGTTAATCATGTATTCTATTACCTTGTGAATTTATCGGTTTCAGTTTTTGTGTGGGATCTGTCTTTAAAGAGTTTCCTATGTACAGTGTCCTTATCTGCATATAATGGCAGTTTTACCTCTTCCCTTCCAATGTGGATACCACAAAGGGCTTTTTATATATAAAGTCTGGACAGTGCTGCCTAAGAGAATGACATTTCACAGTCAGAGTAGGTTGAGGTACAGTTTCATTATGTTATTAAAAACTAATTTTTCACTAAGCAGCTAAGCATTTGGCAGGGATTTAGTAGTGATCGTGATTCTGCCTCTGTTACATTTTCTACATTCTTATTCTAAGAGTTATATTTCATCTCACTTATCTCAGAAAGCCAAAAGATAACAGTGTATTAGAGTAGCCTTATTCTTTTCTCAAACTTCAAATAAAAAGACTTGTGATTAGCCTTTAGAAAACACAACACTGTTCAAGTTCATTTAGGCAGGGTTTTCCTTTACCCACAAATAAAGACAAGTATTAACTACTACAAACTAATTAGCTCACAATTAATCAGCGTGTTAGATCTCTGGATTCTTAAAGTAGTGAGCCCCAACCTTATCTATGAGTTACAAAAATGTTTAAGCTTTATATTGCATTTTCAGATAAGAGACCCTATGATTCAAACACAAACTGATACGTAATTTAAAAACACGTATTATGGGCACTTTCACTTCTGGAAATTTATCTTAAGGAAATATAGATGTGCACTAAGATTTAGATAAAGTAATATTCATTACAGAACTGTTTATTGTGGTGCAAAATTGGAAATAACCAATGTATACAGTTAAAGTACTGTCATTCAGTAGAATAATGTATAGCCTTTTTAAAAAGATGTAGAAATATATGAGTACATGGACAGAGATTCTGCTGTGTTAAGTGGAAAACTTAAGTTTTTCCGCTTAAGTAGGTTAAGTGGAAAACCTCCTGCGGGCAGGAATCCCTTAGAAGAAACGGAGTAGCCGTCAACGTAAGAGTCAACAAGAGAGTCCAAAATGCAGTACTTGGATGCAGTCTCAAAAATAACAGAATGATCTCTATTCGTCTCCAAGGCAAATCTTCAATATCATAGTAATCCAAGTCTATGCCCCAACTAATAATGCTGAAGAAGCTGAAGTTGAACAGTATTATGAAGACCTACAAAACCTTTTAAACTAACACCCAAAAAAGATGTTTTCTCATTATAGGGGACTGGAATGCAAAAGTAGGAAGTCAGAAAATGCCTAGAGTAACAGGGAAATTTGGCCTTGGAGTACAGAATGAAGCAGGGCAAAGGCTAATAGAATTCTGCCAAGAGAATGCACTGGCCATAGCAAACACTCTCTTCCAACAACACAAGAGAAGACTCTACACATGGACATCATTAGATGGTCCACACTGAAATTTGATTATATTCTTTGCAGCCAAAGATGAGGAAGTTCTATACAGTCAGCAAAAACAAGACCAGGAGCTGACTATGGCTTTGATCATGAACTCCTTATTGCCAAATTCAAACTGAAATTGAAGAAAGTGGGGAAAACCGCTAGATCATTCAGGTATGACCTAAATCAAATCCCTTATGATTATACAGTGAAAGTGAGAAATAGATTTAAGGGACTAGATCTGATAGAGTCCCTGATGAACTATGGATGGAGGTACATGATGTTGTACAGGAGACAGGAATCAAGACCATCTCCAAGAAAAAGAAATGCAAAAAAGCAAAATGGCTGTCTGAGGAGGCCTTACAAATACTGTGAAAAGAAGGGAGAAGAAAAGGAAAGCTTTACCCATTTGAATGCAGAGTTCCAAAGAATAACAAGGAGAGATAAGAAAGCCTTCTCCAGTGATCAATACAAAGAAATAGAGGGAAACAGTAGAATGGGAGAGACTAGAGATCTCTTCAAGAAAATTAGAGAGACCAAAGGAACATTTCATGCAAAGATGGGCTCCATAAAGGACAGAAATGGTATGGATCTAAAAGAAGCAGAAGATATTAAGAAGAGGTGGCAAGAATACACAGAAGAACTGTACAAAAAAGATCACCACCCAAATAATCACGATGATATGATCACTCATCTAGAGCCAGACATCCTGGAATGTGAGTCAAGTGGGCCTTAGAAAGCATCACTATGAACAAAGCTAGTGGAGGTGATGGAATGCCAGTTGAGCTATTTCAAATCATGAAAGATGATGCCGTGAAAGTGCTGCACTCAATATGTGAGCAAATTTGGAAAACTCACCAGTGGCCACAGGACTAGAAAAGGTCAGTTTTCTTTCTAATCCCAAAGAAAGGCAATGCCAAAGAATGCGCAAACTACCGCACAATTGCACTCATTGCACACACTAGTAAAGTAATGCTCAAAATTCTCCAAGCCAGGCTTCAGCAATATGTGAACTGTAAACTTCCAGATGTTCAAGCTGGTTTTAGAAAAGGCAGAGGAACCAGAGATCAAATTGCCAACATCTGCTGGATCATCGAAAAAGCAAGAGAGTTCCAAAAGAACATCTATTTCTGCTTTCTTGACTATGCCAAAGCCTTTGACTCTGGATCACAATAAACTGGAAAATTCTGAAAGAGATGGAAATAGCAGACCACTTGACCTACCTCTTAAGAAAGCTATATGCAGGTCAGGTTAGAACTGGACATGGAACAACAGACTGGTTCCAAACAGGAAAAGGAGTATGTCAAGGCTGTATAGTGTCACCCTGCTTATTTAACTTAGATGCAGAGTACATCATGAGAAATGCTAGGCTTGAGGAAGCACAAGCTAGAATCAACATTGCTGGGAGAAATATCAAAAACCTCAGATATGCGGATGACACCACCCTTATGGCAGAAAGTGAAGAAGAACTAAAGAGCCTGTTGATAGAAGTGAAAGAGGAGAGTGAAAAAGTTGGCTTAAAGCTCAACATGAAGAAAACTAAGATCATGGCATCTGGTCCCATCACTTCATGGGAAATAGATGGGGAAACAGTGGTTGACTTTATTTTTTGGGCTCCAAAATCAGTGCGGATGGTGATTGCAGCCATGAAATTAAAAGACGCTTACTCCTTGGAAGTAAAGTTATGACCAACCTAGACAGAATGTTAAAAAGCAGAGACATTACTTTGCCAACAAAGGTCTTCTGGTCAAGGCTATAGTTTTACCATTGGTCATGTATGGATGTGAGCAATGGACTATAAGGAAAACTGAGCACTGAAAAATTGATGCTTTTGTACTGTGGTGTTAGAGAAGACTCTTGAGAGTCCCTTGGACTGCAAGGAGATCCAACCAGTCCATCCTAAAGGAGATCAGTCCTGGGTGTTCATTGGAAGGACTGATGTTGAAGCTGAGACTCCAGTACTTTGGCCACCTGATGCAAAGAGCTGACTCATTTGAAAAGACCCTAATGCTGGGCAGGAGGAGAAGGGGACGACAGAGGATGAGATGGTTGGATGGCATCACCGGCTTAATGGACAATGCGCTTGTGTGGACTCCGGGAGTTGGTGATGGGCAGGGAGGTCTGGCATGCTGCAGTTCATGGGGTCGCAAAGAGTCAGACAGAATTGGGCGACTGAACTGAAGCTAGCTGACGGAAGGAGAGGGAGGAGCTCCTCTATCAAATCTGAGTTATTTTTCATTTTTCATGTCTTCACCTTTATATTTGGCCACCTGATGCAAAGAGCTGACTCATTTGAAAAGACCCTAATGCTGGGCAGGAGGAGAAGGGGACGACAGAGGATGAGATGGTTGGATGGCATCACCGGCTTAATGGACAATGCGCTTGTGTGGACTCCGGGAGTTGGTGATGGGCAGGGAGGTCTGGCATGCTGCAGTTCATGGGGTCGCAAAGAGTCAGACAGAATTGGGCGACTGAACTGAAGCTAGCTGACGGAAGGAGAGGGAGGAGCTCCTCTATCAAATCTGAGTTATTTTTCATTTTTCATGTCTTCACCTTTATAGCATTTGTTAGTCTTTCTCTGTGATACAGGTTTTTTTTTGTTTCTTTGGCTACATCTCAAGTCCACATCTTTTGGGAAGGAATAGAGAAGAGTGCATCCTAACAATCCATCCTAACGGAAATCAGTCCTGAATATTCATTGGAAGGACTGATGGTGAATCTGAAACTCTGGCCACCTGATGTGAATAACTGACTTATGATGCTGGGAAAAATTGAAGACGGGAGGAGAAGGGGACTACAGTGGATGAGATAGTTGGATGCCGTCACCAACTCAATGGACATGAGTTTGCGTAAACTCCAGGAGTTGGTGATGTGCAGGGAGGCCTGGTGTACTGCAGTCTATGGGGTCTCAAAGAGTCAGACATGACTGACTGAACTGAACTGATAGAGAAGAGTAGGGAAGTTGGATGAGGACTGGGAAGCAGAATATTTAAAGACAATTCTTGATGCCTGCTTGTTGATTTAGGTAAATTGCCTAACTTCTCTGGGCAGGGTTGGAAGGGCCAAGGATGCTAACATCTGGAGAGAGACATGATACCAGCCTGAGGCAGATCAGGCCCTGTGGAGTGTTCCACCACATGTTCTTCCCAGTAAATTGGGCATAATGGTTGCTTCCCTTTAACATTCCTTCCAACTGCGACTCACTTAACTGTTTTTATAAATAAAATGTCCTATAATTGAGAAAACTAATATTACTACTTTGTTTTTATATCATTTGATATTTTCCAAGTATTTTTGCATGTTTCTTTGCACTTAGATACTTAGAAACATTAAGTATTTCAGGCAGGGGTACAAAATTAAAGTAGAAAGTGGAACCAAATTGCATATATTCTCATTCCCACTTTCTTCCGCACACACGTTTATTATTACCTTGACCCTATTAAAATCATGAGCTTTATTCTACTTTATTTGTACAAGCAATCACTTCCACAAAAATACTTCGTACGGGTTTCTATTCTGTGCAGTGTATCTCACTGCATGCTGCGTGAGATACCAAAAGCTACCTGAGTAAGGGGAGTCTCTTGCACTTAATAAATGCTTGAAAGGATTAGAAGTGGGAAAGAAGAATTGGAGAGGAGAGAAAGCCTGGCTGCCTGATGTTCATGGGCTCCACTGCTGAATACAAGAGCTACTTGGCATGTGCAGCTATGAGCACTTGAAATGTGACTCATCTGAATTGAGATGTGTTATAAGGGTAAAAAATGCACCAAATTAGTGTGTGTGTCATCGTATTTAAAAAATTGTGAAATTTCTCATTAATCATTTTTAGATTGCCTATGCATTTGGCTATATGGATTTAAATAAAACATATCACCTGTTTAATTAGTAAAATTAATTTCACCTATTTTTTACTTCTAATGTGGCAACTAGAAAATTTTACATTATTCACATGGCTTGAGTTCCATTGCCGTTAGCTCTCCTCCTAGGCATTAATTCACCACCTTCCATTTCCTAAGTTGCTTCTTTCCTTCTCCGTGTCTTTGCACATAACATTTCTCCTGCTTAAATCCGTGTCTCCTGCTTCATAACTTTGCTTATCAGAGAGTTTGACCTCAGTCTATTAACCAGCTTACACTTAAAACCAAGCACCATCACAATACTAACATTCACACACCATATGAATTCTTCTGTTCCTTATATCTAAAAAGACCCAGTCTTCATGAAATTTCAAAGATAATGCCATTTATTTACGTTGTTCCAGGATACCTTGTATAGTTCTAATAGTTTATCCAATGGGCTTGAATGCTGTCCTATAGATTTATCAAGTCATCAGCCTAAGAGACAGCACCACTGATCCTTCCCTGCAAATAAACTGCCAGGCACACTAGGTACCCTTAGTAACAAAATGTAAACTGAAAAAACGAAACCATCCCCTACCTCTATTTCCACTGCTATTCTTTTAGGCCAAAAATCTCATTTCCCTCTTGTATTACTACAGTTATCCCCATCAGTTCCATCCTGAATCTCTAGCCATTCAGTCTTCCCAAAATACCACTATTTTCATGTCAATTTTGTTGAAAAGTCTTAAATGGCTCTGACAGCCCAGAGCAATAATTCTCAAACTGTGCTTCACTGAACCATATGATTTTACTCATTAGCATTAATATTTCTTACTGGAGCAGCAATTTCTTTCTCCATTATCACATTCAATCTTTCTGTTGGTTTCTTGAACATATGGAATGCAACAGTTAAATGTTCTTATCTACTCATTTCATCATCCATATCATATCTAGGTCAGTTTTGATTGACTGATTTTTCTTCTCATTTTAAGCTGTATTTTCCTTCTTTGAATGCCTGGTAATTTTTAACTGGATGCCAGAAATTATAGTTTACTGGTTGCTGGACATATTTATATTGCTATAAATATTTTTGAACTTTGTTCTGGTATACAGTTATTTGGAAACTAATTCATTCAATTCTGAGTTGAAGCTTTGTAGGAAGAGCTAGGCCTAATTTTGTCTACTATTGAGGCAAAAAATTTTGAGTGCTCTTATCTTCCATGAAGTAAGATTTTCCACTCTGACTTGGGAAAACAGGAACTATTTTTCTGTGGGCACTGAGGATTCTCTAGTCGTTTTGGGTGGTTCTTTCTTCACAGACATGTACTGATCACTACTCAGCTGAGGACTTGAGGAAGGTACCTTTTAGGTGCCCAGAACTCACTCTAAGCAGCTCTTTCCTTTCCAGTGCTTCGTTCTATAAACACTAGCCACCTTGCTCACCTCAGACTCCCAGATCCATCTTCTTAACTCAAGGGTATTGCTAGACTTAGTCTGAAAACTCACCATGTTCTGGCCTGGCAACACTCCAGGCAGTCACCTGGGGCCATCATGAGGCTCACCTCTGTTTTGTGTTTCAATGATCATTGCCCTTCCTTGCTTGTTGAATGATGACTAGAAAACCATTGAATCACATTTTCTGTGAATATTTTCAGTTGTTTTAGGTGAGAGGGCAGATCTACTCCATCTGTCCATATTGCTGAGGGCATAAGTTTGAGTCAAGATGTTTACATTGTAGTTTGTTTGAAAAAGTATTTGTCCCTTAAAAGAATATTTTTTAAATCTAGAGTAAAATCTAAACTCTTTAGCCAGAGTGCCAAAACCTTCCACAGTCTGCCCGCAGTCTGAATTCAAGTGTATTGTCCTGTTGCAGGCAGAATGGCTAAATACAGCTGTGTGTCTCCACCTCTTTATTCACAGGGCTCCCATGCTATCAACACAACTCTGTCGTCTTGGCTGTCTTCCTCATGTCTGATCCTCTATTTTGATCTAATAATTTTAGTTGCATTTACCTCATCTTACCAATAAGATCATATGCTGTTTTAATATGGGAACTATGTCTGATATTTTTAGATTTTTCCAAAAGCTTAGCACCAAGACAGGGCAGTGAGTGGACATTCAGCATATGTTTGTAATTTGTCTAACTAAATGTTGAAAAGCCTGACAGCAGGAACCTAGTTTTGTTCTTGCTAGTCTTAATTTGCAGCACACAAATTACTATATGACAGAATAAAAATAGGCTATGATGTAATTTCTGAGTAATCACGAGATGACATTATAAATGTAATCAGCCTACTTTTTAAAAATCCAGACAGATGGTGAAACATTCCGTCTGATTTTATTCTGTGTGCTTTGTCCAATCTAGCAACAGACAACTTCTCACTTCCCTTTTCTTAGACACCAAGGGTCATGGTGCTGAAATTTTCCACTCCTAAGTCTGTTCTCTGTACCTGGTAGGACAAGTATGTGATGTCACCTCTAATTTTTACTGACCCCAAATCTGCATGAATCCTAATTATTTACTGAGAGTATTTGTCACTGGGACCAACCCAGAGACAAAGGACCAGAGGGTAAAGAGCATGGTGTTTGGTGTCATCCTGCCTGATGCTTGAGTACTAGTTCTGCTGGATATTAGCACCATGACCTTGTGCAGTCACTCCCTCCCCCAGGCTCAATTCTGCCCCTGTATTTAAAATAGGAGATCATACCCAGAGTAGAGTCTTATAGGAACATAGATCTTCCTACCACACTCGGAGTTTAGTGCTTTTGAAATATTTGAGACATATGTTCAACATCCTAAACTGGGTCATTGTTCTTTAAGGACAAAATTCCTTACCATGTTCAAAACCCATGATACTGAGTGCAGAAAGTCACAGGCATTATCCCCAATTTTAGTTTGTGAGCTCAACCTCTTTCACCACAAAAACTATTACAAGAAGTTGAAGATCCAAAGAAACTCATTTTATGCCTGCCTTTAGTCTTGCCAGGATATGACCATTCTTAATTAGTGAGAAACAACGAATTCTACTCCTATATGCCCCAATGTAGTTCTTTTATTAATATAATGATCATTGCCACTTATTGAATATCTTCTCTTTTCCATGTACTATTCTGAGGACTTTATAGATAAAATTTTATTTAAAATAAGAACCCTAAGATGTAGGCATAATATGGGTGAGAATACTCAGGCACAGGGAGAATAAAGAACCTGCTCAGTGTCCCCTGGTGAGATAAAAGTGGAGTTGGCATTCATACTCAGGCAATCTGACTTCAGAGCCCGTCAGTTAACCTATAGGCTCTTCTGATAAATCAAGATTTTATGTAAGGTGAGGTATTTGTCAAACCTCAAATTGGCCTGACTAGATATTGAGGAGTTCTAAGACATGGTCAACACAATATAGGAATGGTGAAAAACGCATTCCAGACATTACTTGGAGATTGGATGGGTGATGATTTAAAAATGAAAATTAAAAGCTACCTAGAATAGCATAAATTGTCTCATAGAACATAGGCTCTGCAGCTGAGAGGCCTTTGCAGTGGGAGGTCAAGAAGGATGCTTCCAGGTAGACCTGTGGGGGACAGGTCACCCTGGGAGGAAGACTTTCCTCTCTTGGAGTATGTAGAAGTACTAGTGTGTACCAGTGTCTTAAGTCACCACAGAGAGGTTAAGTGAGCCTGGTCTTTACAGCTGGTTGAGTAGGCCCTGGTAGGCTAGCAAAATCTCCCCACTTGCTTACTATTGTAGGAAATTCCTTTAGCACAGTTCTCAGAGTGAGGTCCCCAGACCAGCAGCATAGTATCAACTAGAAGCTTCTTTGAAATGCAAATCCTCAGGCTCCATCTCAGACCTACTGAAGGAGAAATGGGTGATGGCACACAGCAATCTGATTTGTAACAAACCTTCCTAGATCATTTTGATAGATACTTCTAGCAGGATACCTTTTGAACTCCCCAATTAAAAATGAGTATTAAGGTGTAAAACCATAGTTGAGAGCTCTTCAGGATGAATTAGTTACAGATAATGTAAATGACGTTTAACTCGCTGCCTGTGATCTGTTTGACTGAGACAAATGCATCAGATAAGTCTAATCCTTACCTCTCTCCTCAATCACATATGTGACTAATGTTCCTAACATCAAGACTTAGGGTTTGTAGCATAGATCAGATAGGCTGGGATTTATGACCAGTGTCAACTAGATGCTTCCATTGGAGAAAAAATATGTGAGTGACAGCAAGTAATATATATTTTAAAACCTGTTCTAATTTATATATATATATATATGTAATATCAGACATTTATATATCACTGATTCTCTGCATATTCTAATTTATATTTTTAAAATAAAAATCTCTGGAAAACATAAGCGCTACAAGTACTATTGTTCTGTTTAAAATAACTTGTAATGAGCCTCACCATAGGGCTGTGCAGTCCTGCTCTGGTGCCTGGGCTCCTGGCCTATTTACCAGTGTTCACCTTGTGACTGGCACATAACCCCGTGCCCAATAGCCTGATAATCAGGGCATGAGCTGGATTGATTGGAAATGAGTAAAAAGATCAGAGAACATTACCCTCATAAGTGAGCGGACAGAGATAGGAAGAGGAAGCAGAACAGGGAAAATTTCAGACTTGACAACTTTGTCATCTTCACTTTACTATGAGGACTAATGGAAGTATATGCCTCACAGCTGCAAAATCAGGTAGCTCTGATCTGCTTGATTTATAACTTTAACATGTTTGTTGGTGGCATGAGTTGATTAATAATAAAGTGCCACTGGAGAGTTTATCGAAGCATCAGTGCCTAAGAGTCTAATATTGGCCATTTCGTGCATTTGAATTGAGTTTCAATCACGAGGGAAAAAGTCATACTGTTGAATAACAGATCCAGAAGATTTCAGAGACAGTGGAATTGTCAATGAGCAGTTCAGCACCGGATATTTATTTCTCCTTTTTTCTTTTATTACTATTGGACAGGATCAAAGGATAAAATAGACATATGTCTGCCTGTCATGTGGCTCTAATTCTAATTCCTGACCATATATTTAATAACACAGATATCTTTTAAAATTAGGGACTTGGTTTGTTCAAAAAGTCTGCATTATTTTCAATACGTAGCAAATGGTGGTGAGATATATTTTGAAATTTATCTCTTAGATTCAAAAGGTAGCCAGATAACAGACCCACATCACAAACCATGGCATCTGTATTGCCTCTATTTCTATTTCTTAAAGATAAAATTTATTACATTCTTTTGCAGTCTTATTAAAAAATAAACTAGACATGAAAGCATCTAAACAGAAGTTACTCTTTTGAATCGAGCCAGTAGCCACTCATTTTAAAAAAAACAGTAGCATTAACCCCCTCTAACTGGAAAATGTTTTTCCTCCCAGTGAATTCTTTCTTTAACCCATTTTACCAGAGATCAAATTGCTAACATCTGTTGGATCATAGAAAAAAGCAAGAGAATTCCAGAAAAACATCTACTTCTGCTTCATTGACTCTGCTAAAGCCTTTGCAGTGTGGGTCACAACAAACTGTGAGAAATTCTTAAAGAGATGGGAGTATCAGATCACCTTACCTGCCTCCTGAGAAACCTGTATGTAAGTCAAGAAGCAGCAGAACTGGACACTGAACAATGGACTGGTTCCAAATTGGGAAAGGAGTACATCAAGGCTATATATTGTCATCCTGCTTATTTAACTTACATGCAGAGTACATCATGCAAAATGCCAGGCTGGATGAAGCACAAGCTGGAATCAAGATTGCTAGGAGAAATATCAATAACGTCAGATATGCAGATGGATGACACAACCCTTAATGGCAGATGGCAAAGAGGAACTAAAGAACCTCTTGAGGAAAGTGAAAGAGGAAAGAGGAAAAAGCTGGCTTAAAACTCAACATTCAAAAAACGAAAATCAGGGCATCTGATCCATCACTGGTCCCATCCCGTCTGGTCCCATCGCTTCATGGAAAATAGATGGGGAAACAATGGAAACAGTGACAGACTTTATTTTCTTGTGCTCCAAAATCACTGCAGATGGTGATTTCAGCCATGAAACTGCTCCTAGGAAGAAAAGCTACAACAAACCTAGATAGCATATTAAAAAGCAGAGACATCACTTTGCCAACAAAGGTCTGTCTAGTCAAAGCTATGTTTTTTCCAGTAGCTGTGTATGGATGGGAGAGATGGACCATAGACAAGGCTGAGCACTGAAGAATTGGTGCTTTAGAACTGTGGTGTTAGAGAATACTCTTCAGAGTCCCTTGAACTGCAAAGAGATCAAACCAGTCAATCCTGCATATTCATTGGAAGGACTGATGCTGAAGCTGAATCTCCAATACTTTGGCCACCTGATGTGAAGAGCTGACATTAGAGAAGACCCTGATGCTGGAAAAGATTTAAGGCAGAGGAGAATGGGAAAACAGAGGTTGAGATGGCTGGATGGCATCACTGACTCAATGGACATGAGTTGGAGGAAGCTCCAAGAGATGGTACTGGACAGGAAAGTCTGGCATGCTGCAGTAATGGGGTTGCAAAGAGTCAGACCTGACTGAGTGACTGAACAACAACCACCAGACTCATGAAAGAAGTTTCCAGATTCTTGACAGCATTAGGCAATTGATGAACCTGAGCAATGGGTGATTTTAAAAAGTCTTTTTTATGTAGTGGTGCCTGCTCACTTTGGTTGATAGCAATTTTCCAAATAAGTAGGCATCATCTGCAATAAATGTCTATTCCCACTTGGCTAGAGAAGAAGATTATTGGAGAGTGGCTGTGTTGGAAGAGAGAAGTTCTGCAAAGTAAACGAGCTCTGGAAAAATACTAGAAGTGAATTCATGAATGTATTTACTCATCATTTATGTATCTATTTAGAGTATAAAGTATTTATAAAAGATAGATTTTCCCCAAAATCATTAGTTGCAAAATCTCTTATTAACTAATTGTTTTGAAACTGTTGTGGTGAGCATTCCCTCATCTTCCAAAGTACTGAGACACCTAAGTTTTTGGCTGAGCACGAGGCCACCTGAAGTAAAGACTGTTTCATTGTCTCTCTTCACTCTTCCTCTCTCTTTTTTCTGAGAAAAAAAACCCTTAAAGGGCTTGGCCCTTCTTTTTTCCTTCCTTCTTCTGAAATGGAAATGGAAACTGGAAATGGACAAAATGACTGGATCTCCACAGAATATTGAGACATGAGCTGATGTGGGGAATGGAAGCCATGCACAAAATATCACCAGGGAAAAGAAACTTGACCTCTTACATTGGGATACACATGCAAGCTCTGGATGAACTCCTCCTTAACTTCACTTTATGACAGAAATAAACTTCTATCTTATTTGTCATTATTTTGGAGTTTTCTGTTCCCAACTTGTTCATTTGCAAAGGGCAATTTTGTTATTGTTGTCATTCCCCATGGCAACTAATACTGGGACTACCAAGAAATACTGGCTAAATATAACCATCTATAATCCTTTGTCTCTCTTCACTCTTCCTCTCTCTTTTTTCTGAGAAAAAAAACCCTTAAAGGGCTTGGCCCTTCTTTTTTCCTTCCTTCTTCTGAAATGGAAATGGAAACTGGAAATGGACAAAATGACTGGATCTCCACAGAATATTGAGACATGAGCTGATGTGGGGAATGGAAGCCATGCACAAAATATCACCAGGGAAAAGAAACTTGACCTCTTACATTGGGATACACATGCAAGCTCTGGATGAACTCCTCCTTAACTTCACTTTATGACAGAAATAAACTTCTATCTTATTTGTCATTATTTTGGAGTTTTCTGTTCCCAACTTGTTCATTTGCAAAGGGCAATTTTGTTATTGTTGTCATTCCCCATGGCAACTAATACTGGGACTACCAAGAAATACTGGCTAAATATAACCATCTATAATCCCCCAAAGCTAGACAAAAATATTGTTAGTTATAAAAAGAAAAGATAGGTATGTCTAACTGTATCAAAATACAATACAACTGTTCAGTTCAGTCGCTCAGTCATGTCCGACTCTTTGCGACCCCATGAATCGCAGCACGCCAAGCCTCCCTGTCCATCACCAACTCCCGGAGTTCACTCAGACTCACGTTCATCGAGTCAGTGATGGCATCCAGCCATCTCATCCTCGGTCATGCCCTTCTTCTCCTGCCCCCAATCCCTCCCAGCATCAAAGTCTTGGAGACAAATGATATGATAAATTATACTGATAATACAGATGGCAGACAAAGGATTAGGGTAAAAAATGTACAAAGAACAACTGCAAACTGACAAGTAAAACCAAATACCCCCCAAATAGGCAAAATAAACAGGCAGAATAAACAACTCAAACAGGCATCAATTCAAATGGCTGATAAGCTTTTGAAAACATGTTCAAGTTATTTAACAGGGGAATGAAATTAAAGTTAAAAATGAGATATTACTTTATACTTGTTGGATTATCAGAAATTAAAAAGAATCTGAGTACTGTCAAGAGTACTTTCATGTATGGCTGGTGAAATTGGAAGCATTACTGCCTTTTCAGAAAGCAATCTGGCCATATCTATTACAACTTTAGATGTATTTTCTCTGACTTAATATTCCCATTCCTGGGACACTCCCAAAGTAATAAAATTATGCATAAGGTCACATGTACAAAGATGCCAATTACAGTATTTTTCATGGTTGCAAAAAAATCTAGAAACTTCAGTAGGCTAACTGCTGAATGGCTCAGAATCCTGGTGGCTCAGATGGTGAAGAATCCACCTGCAATGCAGGAGATCTGAGTTCAATCCCTGGGTTGGGAAGATCCCCTGAAGAAGGGAATGGCTACCCACCCCAGTATTCTTGCCTGGAGAATTCCATGGATAGAGGAACCTGATGGGCTACAGTCCACGGGGTTGTGAAGAGTTGGACACAACTGAGCAACTAACACTTTCACTACTTTCACACCATGGAGTAACATACAACCATTAAAATGAGAAATTAGAGTTCCTTCAATTAGTTTAACAGGTCTTCAATGACATTATTAAGTGAAGAAAGCACAACCTAGATACCTATATATAACTAATCCCCTTTTGTTAAACAACCAGGAACAATGTGTGATGTGTTTCCATATCTACATGAGCATATCAGCATGGAGAAAACTCAAATTTTGAATTGTAAATTGTGAACCTGGGTCATTGTATGGGGCAATAGGGAAAAGCAAGGAAAATGATATGAGTGAAGTATGAGAAAATGCATGAACATTGGGGTACACATGTCTCTTTCAATTCTGGTTTCCTCGGTGTGTATGCCCAGCAGTGGGATTGCTGGGTCGTAAGGCAGTTCAATTTCCAGTTTTTTAAGATCACCACACTGTTCTCCATAGTGGGTATACTAGTTTGCATTCCCACCAACAGTGTAAGAGGGTTCCCTTTTCTCCACACCCTCTCCAGCATTTATTGCTTGTTGACTTTTGGATCGCAGCCATTCTGACTGGTGTGAAATGGTATCTCATTGTGGTCTTGATTTGCATTTCTCTGATAATGAGTGATGTTGAGCATCTTTCATGTGTTTGTTAGCCATCAGCAGACAAATGGATAAGAAAGCTGTGGTACATATACACAATGGAGTATTACTCAGCTATTAAAAAGAATACATTTGAATCAATTCTAATGAGATGGATGAAACTGGAGCCGATTATACAGAGTGAAGTAAGCCAGAAAGAAAAACACCAATACAGTATACTAACATATATGGAATTTAGAAAGATGGTAATGATAACCCTGTATGCAAGTCAGCAAAAGAGACAAAGATGTATAGAACAGACTTTTGGACTCTGTGGGAGAGGGAGAGGGTGGGATGACTTGGGAGAATGGCATTGAAATGTGTATACTATCATGTAAGAAATGAATCGCCAGTCTATGTTCGATACAGGATACAGGATGCTTGGGGCTGGTGCACTGGGATGACCAGAGAGATGATATGGGGAGGGAGGTGGTAGAGGGGTTCAGGATTGGGAACTCATGTACACCCGTGGCGGATTCATGTCATTGTATGGCAAAACCAATACAGTATTATAAAGTAAAATAAATTTTTTTAAAATGCATGATACAGATTATGGCAAGAGGCCAAAGGCAAGCCAGAAAAAGAGAAGATGTATAATATGTTTGACTCATTTATATATTAATTATATGTGTACATGCATATAGTATACATTATATATATATGAATATAAAGACATAACCTAGTAATAACCCTAATTTACAACCAGAAATACCAGCATCTTATTCTAATTTTTTGTTATATAAAAGTGTATGTTTATTATAGAATATTAGAAAATATAGAGATGTAAAATACATTTTTTCAAGAGTCCATAATCTGACCACCCAGAGACAGCCACTGTTTTTAGATGCATTGAGTAATTTTTTAATATACTACTTTTATAACTCATTCTCATTTAAATGCTGCTTCTTTAATAATTATCCTCATAAACTTACAATCTTATTTTCTAACAAACATGAACATATCATTCTATTTCCACACATCAAGTCCTCTGATTAATGTGCTCATTGTCAAGTCACATCATAGAGTAGGGAAGGGAAAAGATGGGCACCCTGAAAAGGAGAGGACTTGATAATTTTAGTTTTTTCCCTTCTTTTAAATTGCAGCGAACTCCTCTCCATCCTCTGTCCCTAACATACTCTAACATCTTTTATGATATTGACCCTTCTATTTAAGTTAAAAACAGACCAACTTGTTATAAATTGTGATCTCAAATGGTTTAGTAACATCTGTGTAGTCAGTGTTGCAAAACATTTTGTCTTCAGCAGTTATTATAGTAAGATTTGATATGTGACTTTTGGGTCTGTATATTAGAGTACTGTGTTGTTGTTTTTCAGTCACTAAGTCATGTCCAACACTTTGTGACCCCACGCAATGCAGCACACGAAGCTTCCCCGTCCTTCACTATCTCCTGGAGTTTGCTTGATCAAGCTACATTTAGAGTATTTGATTAGCTGCATTTTAAGTAGAATGACTTCTTATCATCAATATACAACAAATCTTCAAAGAGCTTTCTCTGTTGGGAATACATGGTTACTTTAATGTGATTGTCCAGTCAATTATGTGTGCAGTTTGACCATTTGAATATAGCAGCTGTTGACAGAATTTAACTCTCATCTGCTTTATTTTTTTAAGATACAACTTACTTTACAAGAAGGCTCTTGTTTTGATCCCCACTCTCTATTTGAGCCAGAATCAGCAACCCTGCCTCACTCTCCTGGAATTATCATAATGATATCAGAGCCACATTTGAATCTCCAGGGCTGGCCTGCCTACCTAACCCTGTAGACCAGTCAATTACCAAATGCCAACTGAGCCAAATCAGCAGCATCCTGATCTTGCCTTTTCTTAGGATTTTTTTTCCCAATAGACTGGATCAGAATACTCCCCTCCTCTCAGCATATCCACCTTTGCCCCCAACTACCTGCCCTCAGAGTCTAGAGGAACTTGCCTCTCCTCCTGACTATTCACTGTTTATTACTTTCAACAGCTGTCTCTTATTCCAAATTAGACCCTCCTGCAAATCCAATCTGGTTAGCTTCTGATGTGGATATTTTGAAACCTTAGAGCTCCTTAAAATGCACATTAAACTGTTTAGTCCATTTTATCTGGATTTATTCTTCTTTAAATTTCTAAACACAAGAACACACCCTTTTTCTCAAGGCCCAAACACACATGGAAAAGGGCTCTCAGTCTGCCAAAGGCCAAGTAAATACCTTCAATGTCCATGTACTACAGACTGAAAGCCAGCCAGGGTGATATTTCTCTTACTCATCTCATATTGCCCGGGGTTCTGTGAGGTTACTGCTGTAGTTTACCCATTCTAATTAAATTGCATTCCTGTAAGAAGTAACAAGGATCATCTCAATTAGGCTGCCACATTGGCTCACTTTAGCATAACTGACTAGCTATAATTATGTAGTACTTGCTTCCACATTTATTAGTAGTCCATTTTTGCCTGCAACACTGTGTAATAGGCCTCAGCAAAGGTGTCTCTACTCTCTTCTCTTTTTTCCCTCAGTGGGAAATGGTGAATTAACTGGTTTAGGGTAAGAGTTATGCAGAACTGGCCCATCAGTGCTGGGAACTAATTGCATGAGCTGTTTCCTATAACCTCAGAGAGTTCCACTTCTTTACATCACTTCCCAAATTATTTTAAACATAGTTCAGAAAGTCCTTTGCTCCAGGGAGACATTTTCAGGTTTTACAAATGGCTTTCAAGTCCTGGAAAAGTGATTCAAAGCCAAGAGTTTTGTCTAGCTGTTTCCCCCCTTTATAGCAATCAGCTAGCTGTCTGCTTCACCTAGAGACAGAGAAAAAGTCCTGGCAGTTGCAAGAAGATAGCAATATATCTCCTTGGATAGAAAGGACACTCTGTAGAATTATATTTTGGGGGGGAAGATTTTAAATAACTTTATCAGAATTAAGAATGAATAATTGTATACCGTAATGATTGCGAGAATTGATTTTTGAAGCCGAACATTCTAGGTTCAAATCTTGTCTCCAAAAATTACTAGCTTATCACCTCTGCCTCTGGAGAAGGGTGGCACCCCACTCCAGTACTCTGCCTGGAAAATCCCATGGATGGAGGAGCCTGGTAGACTGCAGTCCATGGGGTCGCTAAGAGTCTGACATGACTGAGTGACTTCACTTTCACTTTTCACTTTCATGCATTGGAGAAGGAAATGGCAACCCATTCCAGAGTTCTTACCTGGAGAATCCCAAGGACAGAGGAGCCTGGTGGGCTGCTGTCTCTGGGGTCACACAGAGTAGGACACGACTTGAAGCGACTTAGCAGCAGCAGCACCTGGGAATAATGAAAGTCCTACCTTTTAGTGTTGATCTGAGGCTTAAATTAATTCATATATGCAGAGTACTTAGAACAGTGCTTAGAATATAGAAACTCATTAATATGTGTTCTTAGTATTCTTAGAGTGGCCTAAATAAATAGTAGAAAACTATTGCTTAACTGTTAACTTGGAAATGTGAAAAATGTTGAGACCCATAGCTTGATTGTTCAAAGTCACTGGGAGAAATAGCACTAACCTAAGACTCCAAAATTGATGTCACAAGAGAGGGGTATTGCTGCTTCTCTTATTAATATTGTCTAATCCTATTATGCAGCAAGCATTTAGAGAATGAGTTAAATTAGCCTGCGGATTTTGGCTATAGAAATGGAATAGTTTTCTGACATCCTACACCCACACCTCAGAGACATTTTGGGTGCCAAATCCAGATCCATGGGTTCAACTTCTCAAAAACCAGCAGACAAATTTAGAAACAATGGCAAAATTGTCTGAAGTTGTCACTGTTGACCTTTACAAAAGTGTATAAAGTCTTGATTTAGCACTGGCCTGCTCATTTCCTTTGCTCTTTTCAAGGTAGGTTTTTCTCTTCTTCCTTTTCCACTAGTATGCTGAATGATGAGTATGAAAGACAGTTTGCTATCTTTACTGCTCTTTTTACCTTGGACGTTATTCATTATATGAAATGAAATATTTTGAGGAAAAAAAAAAAACCCCAATGTGTTTATTGACTAGAATCCTTCTGGGATTAGAATTTTAACAAATTTATTTTCATTATAGTCTTTAGCAAATGTATATCCCTTATTGCATTTATGCTGGAAACAATTTGTTGACAAGTCTTGTCTCCTAAGTAAATTTAAATCTTGAGAACAAAAGCCATGTATTAATTGTTCAGGTATCCCAAGTATTTTGCCAATTTTTGTCATGTACGATGTGTTCAAAAAGTATTTGTTGAATTTATTGAACTAGAATACATTATACTCCAGTTTTATTTTAGAGAAGTGTATCTTTGAATATCTATCATGTGAAGATGTTGATTATAATTGGATTATAATTATAGATAGTTGAAATTCATATAATTATCCTGGGTTAAGGTCATATCATTTAGAAAAATACAAAATCAATGAGAATAATACAAATAACACCTTTGATTTATATTCTACATCAACTTTTAGAGTTACTAAAATATTTAATGCATATCATTTGGGAAATAATATTACTAGAAATTCTAAACTAGGTGTTAAGCTATTATGCCAATTATTGGTCACTGACCCCAAGGAATATTTTACTAGACTATGACAAGGTTCTATTCTATCTATATTTTACTGTCTGAGTGTGGTTTTAACTAGTGTTTTATGGAAGAATATATTTGCCTTCAACTCTGAAGCACAAAGATACAACCCCTAATCTTAGTTTTTTTCAGTTCCCCTTCATAGATGTATCATGAGTATATTTCCTAAACTCTGCTCAGAACTGTCCACATTTTCAGCCTAGCCCCACTGTCACTGGCTGGTGAATTTAGGCCAATTGTTTATTTTATTGGTCCCTTTCATGCTCACCTCTAAATTATGGAGCACTGAGTGAACTGATAATAACTTTTAGTTCTAAAATTCCATTGATTCAAAAATCTTGGAATATAGTTTTGACTTCTTAACAATTTTATTAATATTTTTCTTTAAAAAATAAGCTATTCATTTAAACCTCTATGGGGTCACACAGAGTCAGACACGACTGAAGCAACTTAGCAGCAGCAGAAGCTGCAAGTTCAGTTTTTTTAATACAATCAACCAGTTGATTTTTATTCCATTATACTCTTTTTATACCATAGACCTAGATTTTCATTTCTCATCCAAAGTAAAGAATGGGGTAGTGATACTTTTCTAACCAAGGACATGATGCCTCCCAAGCTGAAGCTCAGTGAGAATGCTGTGTGGCAGCATGCTTAGGAGCATGAGCTCAGGAGTCAGACTGATGGGTCTAATTTGCTTGTTGGTTCATTTTCTAAGCATTTATCAAGGCCCTAGTCTGTGCAGATGTCTGGCATCTGCTCTGAATGGAGCAGACCTACTCCCTGCCTTAAGATCACTTATGTTTGGTCAGGAAGCTAGAATTTCAACAGATAATACAGAATGAAGATTACCATGATACATGTAGTAAAGGGATCTAAGAACATATCTAAGAGAGACACAGCCTGAAGAACACTTCCTGGAGAAACACTGCTTAATGGAGACCCAAAGAGTAATGAGGAACTAGCCAGAGGCAGGGGGGAAGGACTGAGGGCTCCAGCCAGAGGTCATCTCCTGTGTGAATGCCCAGAGATCAGAGAGTACTCCTTGGTGCTTCCTAGGAATACACCAACCAGGGCTTGTCTATCATAAGAGGACGGGAGACAGTTTGGGAACGTCAGGCAGGACAAATGCTGGAGAGCTCTGCAAACCCTGTTAATATTTTGGACTTTATCTTTAAAAAAAAAGAAAAAGTGGAAAGGTTTTTAAATAAGATAGTAGTATGATTGTGCCCCTGTACATGTGACCTCACTCTGAATTGGCTGCTATCAAGAGACCAAACCAGAGAGTAAAGCAATAAGCCAAGAGAGAAATGATAATGGCCTTGATTAGGTGCTGGTAGAGAATGGGAAAATATAGATGGTTCTGATCGATATTTAGATAAAGTCAACAGAGCTTGGCAAATGATTGGATATGAAGGTGAAGGGAGAGATAGAAATCAAGGATGACTTTCACGTATCCAGATTCCCAACCAGAACATCACTTACTACCTCTCCAAGTCTGTGTCTTTATAAAATGTGGGTTATAATATAATAAATGTCTCATAGAACTGCTATGAGATTAAAAGAGTTAATATATGTAAAGCACATAAGCCAGGGCCTAGTGTCCAATCAGTTCAGTTCAGTCACTCAGTCGTGTCCGACTCCTTGCGACCCCATGAAGCACAACACGCCAGGCCTTGCTGTCCATCACCAACTCCCGGAGTCCACCCAAACCCATGTCCATTGTGTTAGTGATCCCATCCAACCATCTCATCCTCTGTCATCCCGTTCTCCTCCTGCCCTCAATCTTTCCCAGCATCAGGGTCTTTTCAAATGAGTCAGCTCTTCGTATCAGGTGGCCAAAGTATTGGAGTTTCAGCTTCAACATCAGGCCCTTCAAAGAACACCCAGGACTGATCACCTTTAGAATGGACTGATTGGATCTCTTTGCAGTCCAAGGGCTCTCAAGAGTCTTCTCCAACACAACACTTCAAAAGCATCAATTCTTCGGTGCTCAGCTCTTCTTTATATTCCAACTCTCACATCCATACATGACAGAATGTCATCCACTGGAGAAGGACTGGCAAACCACTTCAGTATTCTTGGCTTGAGAACCCCATGAACAGTATGAAAAAAGAAATGGTGTCCAATAAATCCTCAGAAATGGTAGCTATTAGTTGCTCTTATAAAATAATGTTGCTACTGACTCCATGGGTACCATTTTAAGGCCATTTGAGATTCTTGCCTTTGGAAACTTTTATTTTTTAAATACAGTTAGAAGTGAGAGGGGCATTCTTCCATGGTCTGCATCACCCTGTGTACAGCTCTATCCTGGCATTTTTCATGGGGGATTATAAGAACTGATACACAGCTCTGTAGTCCAGCCCTCATTCAGATGGGACCTTCTTGAGGTCTTATTGCTCTTTTAATACATAGTGCCTAAGAGGGCATACTTGACAATGAATGCATAACAGAATTTAATTAGAATTTTTTCCTTTGGGTAAATAGCAAATAGCTGAGTACAGAAAATCAGAATTTTGATCCAAGGTAGGGAGACAGGAAGAAATGAGACAAGGTGGCAAGTGGTGTTGGACAGGATAGAAGGGGCCCCCAGAAGCTGAGAGGGGACACCAATGGAAGGGGGGTGCTCAAGAGGAACGTCACTGATAAAAAGCACCATGTTTGTTGGGGATGAGTCTTTGATTAGTTAATTAGCACAGGGGAAAAGAACAGAAAGAGAAAGGTATCCCAGAACCAGGGAGTAGGATTAGAGACCAAAAAGTACCATTAGGATCTGTCCTTCGAAAGAAGATCATTAGAAAGAACAGTTTCTGTGGCATGATAGGAGGTGGTAGGCTGGAGAGAGATCCAGAGGAGGGAGAGCAGAATGGCAAGTGAACTCTGGACCACCTGGAGATGTAGAGCTGGAATCATTATCACTTCTTGGAGTGCTCCAAGTAATAATTTGTGCAACATGCTTGACTTATAATTCAATTCACCTCGATACTTTAACATTTCTCTCCTAAGACCCAGCTTTTTTAGAAAGCTAGTCTGCATGTAAATAAATAAAATGTAAGTATTATAACTGGTTAAGGGGTGGCGGACTTACGCATAAAGATGAAGTCATCAGCAATTTTCTACCAAGTAAACCTTGCTGAGTTGAGGCATGTAACATTATCCCAGCAGCATGAATATTAGGAGATATCAGCATCTTTGTCTCTCTAGTCATGTCCCTAATTAAGAGCATCTTGTAGCATTTCCCCAGATTTGTGGTGTTCAGTGGGCCTTGTAAGTAAATGTATTTCACTTACTGCCTTGAGACACATGTTCCAGCTTATTGGGAATCATTTAAGTGCTTGATAATTCTCCCCTTCCTCTGTTGACATCTGGATAAATCCATTCTCGTTTGCAGGCACTTTGTCTCCAATTTTAATAATGGAAGAGGCTTTGTTGAGAGATTCTTAGTGTTTGTTTACTCAGAGGAATATTAATATTTCTTCTTATTACTTGCATCATGGTTTCCCAGCAGTGGAAGCCTTTGAAAGTAAACACGTATAATAACCTAACTTGATGAAGAACTCAAGTGAATTAATCAATTATGATGAACCAACTTGAAAACTGTTGGGGTTGCTAACACTTTACCTCTTTTAACAAATTACTTAGTAGACATTGAGTTTCTGCTTACAGTGAGGGCAGTAAAATGCCAAGGTGGTGAGGATTTCAAAGGAGACAACCTCTGTGTTCCCTCCCTCTAGAAATGTATCCTCTAACCCTGACTGAAAAAGGAAAGACTGCTGGAAAGACCACCTACTGTGGTCATCCATGAGAGGACTAGAGTCAGTGTGACCTAGTCAATGTGACCAGAGCACCACCCAAGTAAATGATCCCCTTGTCTCACCTGCATCCACCCAAATACAGCTGCCACTTTGTGAATTTCTGTCCCCACTCTCTTCTTCCCAAAAGTATTGTCCTTTATTATGGTTTTATGCATCTCAGATTCTCTAATCAATTTAGCATTGAAACCCAGAACAAATGCTTGTGAATAGTAATAAGAGTAGTTAACATACATTGAAATTTTACAATGCACCAGACACTGTGCTGACTTTTATTTGTATATAATCTTCACATCATTTTAGGAGATTAAGTAAGAATCTGTATTAGGAAAAAGACTGGAACATCATGTCTTCGTTAAGAATTTTTGATGGCAAAGCCAGAAACACACTTAAGATAATTTAAGGTTGAGTTTAGAGGAACGAATTAGGGATTTTCTGGAAGGTTATCGAAAGACTTTTTGAAAACCAAAGGCAGGGACTGAATCTAGGTCTCAAAAGATCTGTAACTGTGAAAGTTATTTGGCATATAAGCAAGCAAGCTCTCTCTTTCCTCAGTCCCTTATTGCTGCTTCTCCTGCTTTTTATGATTCCCTGTTGAAACTTCTGCTGATTGCCATGCAGGTGGCACCACGTGACCGCACCACAATGCCCACCTCAACCCCAAAGTCTGTACCACTCAGTTCAAGCAGAGGACCCAGGATGAGAGTGGCAGCTAAGTCATGATTCTGTCTTCCAGGAACAGACACCCTGCTTGGATCAGGAACTCAGACTCGGTGTATTTGCTGGGCCAGGAACCAGTGTCACCTGACAGACACAACAGCTTGTGTTTTTTTTGCCTGTGGATGATGGCAGGAGCTCCTCAGAGCAGTGTGTGGGCTCAGTGGGTATGCAAAATTGTGTCTGCTAAAAGTAGCTAAAAGCTGAATAATTATAGAATCAATAGGACTTGAGGATCAATTGAATGTGGGCCCAAGAGAGAAGGAGAAATTGTAAATGACTCACAAGTTTCATTTTGAAAGATGGGAACCCTTCTATTTAAGCAGCAGGCAGGGGATAATTGGGGAGGGATGGGACCTGTCCAAGAACACTGTCAAGAACAGCATAACCCAGCCTGAGATTTTAGCTGAGTGGGAGTCATGGCCACACAAACACCTCTTCCCCTGGCTTCTACCATCTCCTGGGCTTCTGCTGCATAACCAGCACTACTCCTTCCTGGGATGTGAAGATTTTCTCAGCAAATGTGACTAAGTGTAAACGTAATTCAAGATGGAAGGAATACCCTCACCCAACCCTGCCTGACCTAGTTCCAATCTCTAAGAGAGCTAAGAGTGTATTTATCCTCCTCAACCCTGCAGCCCCCAAACCTAGTATGGGCAGTTACTGATGGGAAATATGAATATATTGAGTGAGAGAATAAATGGATGTTTTCAAAAAGCTATTGACAAAATACCCAGAGAGATACAGAACCAAAGAAAATACCACCAGCAAGCATAAAAATAGCTGATTTCCAAACTAGAGATTTTATTCTTAAAATTACTAGATTACTCTAGACTTAAAAGGAGGGTAACCAACTTTTTCCAGCTTACATGGGACTTTCCTGGTTTGAGCACTAAAAGTCCCAAATCCTGGGAGATGCTTCAATCCCCAGCCACTCTGGAATGGCTGGTCACTCAAGCTGGTGTCACTTCTCACACAGCTGTTAACTTACCATCTGCCAAGGGCAGGTAGGTTCTGACCAGCATGATCCTTTCCAGGCCAAGGTGAAAAGCTCACATGTCAGCTCTCCCTTTCACATAAGGCCTTCCCACTCCTTGTTTCACTTGGTAACCAAGATGTTTAACTCAGGAAATTGTATCATCTGAATGTAAATGGAATCATGATAGTTTGTATACTTATTTACTCTGTCCCTGAAAAAGTGAAGGCTAGAACAGAGCAGGAATAGTTGTTTGGCTGTACAACAAACATGTACGAGTATCTAAGGCCTCTCTCTGAGTCCAGCTTTCTGAGAGAAACATTGTCTACTGCTACTGCTGCTGCTAAGTCGCTCCAGTCGTATCTGACTCTATGCGACCTCATAGATGGCAGCCCACCAGGCTCCCCCATCCCTGGGATTCTCCAGGCAAGAACTCTGGAATGGGTTGCCATTTCCTTCTCCAATGCATGAAAGTAAAAAGTCAAAGTGAAGTCACTCAGTCGTTTCCAACTCTTCGCGATCCCATGGACTGCAGCCTACCAGGCTCCTCCATCCATGGAATTTTCCAGGCAAGAGTACTGGAGTGGGGTGCAATTGCCTTCTCCCTTCTCTAAGTACTCTGTAAATGGGCTTCCCTGGTAGCTCAAACAGTAAAGAATCTGCCTGCAATGCAGGAGACTTGAGTTTGATCCCCAGGTCAGGAAGATCCCCTAGAGAAGGGAAAGCCAACCCACTCCAGTATTCTTTCCTAAAGAATTCCATAGACAGAGGGGACTGGCAGGCGTCCCCTGGGGTCACAAAGAGTTGGATATGACTGAGTGACTAACACACTCTGTAAATAATGGATACATATAATGTGGACTTTGTACTCACTTCAAAGGCACTCAGGTGGGTCATCCTTTTGGCCTTAGTTACTTACCTCCAAACAGTTATACTCCTAGCAATGCAGTTTCCTCCTGGATAGGGCTACTTTCTACATCTTTAGTTATGCTAAGTGGTCCAGACCAGGAAAACGATTTACACAGCTATGTGCTCTGTATTTTGATGTGAGCTCTTTATCCTTGGTGTTAAAATAAGAACTACTTTAAAAAATCTGTTAAATATGAAAGTACATGCACATTCCACAAATTGAAATAGACCAGAAGGTATGAAGTGTGGAGTAACTGTCTCCTCCTCCCACCTATATCCTGTCCCCACTCCCCAGATATCCATTTCTTAGGTATCTTTCCAGGAAATACATACATGCACACACAAACACACACTCACACTCCAGGAAATTTATGGATTTCTTCCATTTCAAAGTATACTTCCTGAGCTCTAATGTCTATTGCATACAAGTCACCAGGAAATCACACATAGTGAGAGGAGGATACGGTTCAGTTCTCTCACAGATACAGACTCACAACTTGTCTCCCTGACTACAGCTTCTCTCTTTTTCAATCCACCCTCAAAGTGCTGCCAAAACCATTTTCCTAAAATACTGCTTCCCCTCATGCCCTTGCCCAGAGTTTATGATGTTTCCTAGAGTCTATTCCGAAACTTCTCTGCCTAACTTTCAGAGCTCTAGCTCCATTTTATCTATTCAAGTGCTTAATATGTATTATTGTTACAAATCTGGAATCTGAACGCTTACCTGCAGAAAGGTCAATTTTGTCTTTTCCTCCTGGGAAATATCACCTCTGATCCTATCTCTGGGCTTTGGCTCATGGACTTCTGATGAGTACTTCTATCTTGGGAAATGTCCCTATAGATTACTAGTCCTTGCATTGTGTAGGGAAGGAAAGTGAACAAAGAGAAATTGTGACTTTCTGTTACAGCATAAACTGTATGCTTATTTTCTAGCAGAAATAAAACTAACTCTTGGGCTGGACCAGTAGACTTTGCTCTAAACCACACTCCAGAGATGCTGTCATGGATGCACCTAAGTCACCACAAAGCAGAAAATAGATTAAGTGCCATAAAATACATGATTCAGTTCAGTTCAGTTCAGTCACTCAGTCATGTCTGACGTTTTGCGACCCCGTGAATTGCAGCACACCAGGCCTCCCTGTCCATCACCAACTCCTGGAGTTCACTCAAACTCATGTCCATCGAGTCAGTGATGCCATCCAGCCATCTCATCCTCTGTCATCCCCTTATCCTCCTGCCCCCAATCCCTCCCAGCATAGGGTCTTTTCTAATGAGTCAGCTCTTCCCATGAGGTGGCCAAAGTACTGGAGTTTAAGCTTTAGCATCAGTCCTTCCAAAGAACACCCAGGACTGATCTCCTTTAGGATGGACTGGTTGGATCTCCTTGCATTCCAAGGAACTCTCAAGAGTCTTTTCCAACACCACAGTTCAAAAGCATCAATTCTTCGGCGCTCAGCTCTGTTCACAATCCAACTCTCATATCCATACATGACCACTGGAAAAGCCATAGCCTTGACTAGACGGACCTTTGTTGGCAAAGTAATGTCTCTGCTTTTTAATATGCTGTCTAGGTTGGTCACAACTTTCCTTCCAAGGAGTAAGCATCTTTTAATTTCACGGCTGCAGTCACCATCTGCAGTGATTTTGGAGCCCCCCAAAATAAAGTCTGACACTGTTTCCACTATTTCTCCCATCTATTTGCCATGAAGTGATGGAACCAGATGCCATGATCTTAGTTTTCTGAATGTTGAGCTTTAAGCCAACTTTTTCACTCTCCTCTTTCATCAAGAGGCTTTTTAATTCCTCTTCACTTTCTGCCATAAGGGTAATGTCATCTGCATATCTGAGGTTATTGATATTTCTCCCTGCAATCTTGATTCCAGGTGTGTTTCTTCCAGCCCAGCGTTTCTCATGATGTACTCTGCATATAAGTTAAATAAGCAGGATAACAATATATGATTAGGTTTGTTAATTTTCATGCTTGTGTGAAGTAGCAAGTGATTGCAGTTCATTCAGGAGGGAATAGACCATGGAGCTCTTCAGTCATGAGGTAAATCAGAGTTAAGCCACCTTGAAAAGTCCTCCTCTACCTTCTCATCTACAAAATGGGGCTACTAAGACTTGCTCATGCAAATGAGTGGAGAGGAAAAAACCTACTTTTTTGTCCAATTAGAATGACCTCTCATTTGAGATTGTGACGGCCTAGATTTTTTTCTTCTCATTTTCAAGTGTGAAGTGTGCAGATTAAAGATAAAATAAGTAAAGTGTAGGGTATAGCAGGACATGCAATGACTTTAGTCCTGATAATTTGCCCAGCAACCCAGTCCATCCAAGACTGGACACTGCCTTGCTCGAGCTGATGTACTCCTTACTCTGTTCACCACAAAGCCTGCTTCCCTCCTCTGGCATGTGCTGTCCTAGCACAGCTCCCTAAATGTCTACCAGCAGTTTCATGTTCTGCCTGCTCCCAGACACTCACCTCTGCTGCAGTACTCACCTTTTTATTCCTTTATTCACTAATGCTGAGCATTTGTCTGAAAAACTTCCCTCTTTGCTGCCATGATCTGGCTACAATGCACCATCTTCCTGGGTGTAACTGGAGACCTGCAAGCCTTTCCTCTGCTCCTATAAGGGCCCTAGTGTCCATAACCCTCTGTTTCTCAGTCTCCTCCATCCCACCACCCACCAGGGTCAGATCTCTGGGCTTCCAGGATGCATGATGACTTTTATAGGCTGTGGGCATTTTTGTCTTTGTGGGTTCCTTCCTTCACAAAAAGTACTAAACATTGGATTTTACAACCATGTTGGTTGATATAAAGACTGATTAATATAATCCAGGCCGGTTTCATCATTATATGTCATTAATATTATTTTCACATATTTTTTCTGCTGTTTTTTTTAAACCATTTTTAAAGTCTTTAATTTGTTATAATATTGTTTTCATTTTATGTTTTGGTTTTTTGGCCACAAAGCATGTGGGACCTTAGCTCCCTGGCCAGAGGTCAAACCCACACTCCCTGCATTAGGAGGCAAAGTCTTAACCACTAGATCACCAGGGAAGTCCCTTTTTCTTCTGCTTTTAGAAGAAATTAAAATATTTTTGTGGCCTCCTAAAAGCACTGTGGACTCTAGGCATTGAACTTTCTGTGCCACCTGCGTAAATGGATCCTGCTAGAGTAAAACTCTTTGTATACAGCTTCATCATATACTTGAGACATGGCAGAGAGGTAGTTAAAAAGAAAACTCAACCCTTGATTGTCTTTCTGAAGTGAAGTGAAGTTGCTCAGTCATGTCCAACTCTTGCAACCCCATAGACTAGCGTACCAGGCTCCTCTGTCCATGGGATTTTCCAGGCAACAGTACAGGAGTGGATTGCCATTTCCTTCTCCAGGGGATCTTCCCAACCCAGGGGTCGAACCCAGGTCTCCCACATTGTAGACAGACGCTTTACTGTCTGAGCCACCAGGGAAGTCTGTCTATGGTGAATAATTTATCCCCTCAGTTCCTGATGCCTCCTTTCCCCTGGTTCCTTCCTACACCTGTCTTCTGCAGAGTGAATCTTTTCGGCTCACTTTAAGGTCTCAGCCTGACTGGGAGGATCACCTTAAGAAGGATGGACCTGTCGGAGCTTGGCGAGGCCTCGGCCTTCCTCAGGATAAGCAAGGATGAGCTGCTTCTGCTCCAGGCCATGGCCTTCGATGGTAAGTCTTGTGGCAGCTGCTAGCTTCACTTTATTTTACTGCCTTCGGGGGGCAACTGAGATATCAGAGTGGAGGAGCTGTCATTTCTGGAGCCTAACTTCTTTGCTTGGAGTGCAGTCTGTCTATGTGAACCTCTGAGCAACTGAGGAGTTCAGGGTGTGGAAGGTAAAGATGGGGGTTTGTGAGGAAGAGCAGGAGGCCTGTGAGGCATCCCAGACCCTGGTTCTGGTTGCTATGACAGGTTTTCTCTCTAAGGAAGCACTGTTACAATACAGTAGTAGATATAACGGTCATCTGAGTTAAATTCACCCATTCCAGTCCATCTTAGTTCACTGATTACTAAAATGTCGATGTTCACTCTTGCCATCCGTTTTACCACTTCAAATTTTGTCTTGATTCATGGACCTGACATTCCAGGTTCTTATGCAATATTGCTCTTCATAGCATTGGGCTTTACTTCCATCACCAGTCACATCCACAACTGGGTGGTGTTTTTGCTTTGGCTCCTTCTCTTTGTTCTTTCTGGAGTTATTTCTCCACTGATCTCCAGTAGCATGTTGGCCTCCTACCGACCTGGGGAGTTCATCATTCAGTGTCCTATCTTTTTGCCTTTTCATGCTATCATGAGGTGCTCAAGGCAAGAATACTGAAGTGGTTTGCCATTCCCTTCTCCAGGAGACCACGTTTTGTCAGAACTCTTCACCATGACCCATCCATCTTGGGTGGCCCTTGGGCATGGCTCAAAGTTTCATTGAGTCAGACAAGTCTGTGGTCCATGTGATCAGTTAGTTAGTCAGTTCAGTTAGTTTTCTGTGACTGTGGTTTTCATTCTGTCTGCCCTCTGATGGCTAAGGATAAGAGGTTTATGGAAGTTTCCTGATGGGAGAGACTGATTGAGGGGGAAACTGAGTCTTGTTCTGATGGGAGGGGCTACACTCAGTAAAACTTTAATCCAATTTTCTGTTGATGGCCAAGGCTGTGTTCCCTCATGTTGTTTGACCTAAGGCCAAACTATGGTGGAGGTAATGGAGATAATGGAGACCTCCTTCAAAAGTTCCCATGCATGCACTGCTGCACTCAGTGCCCCCGACACTGAAGCAGGCCACTGCCGACCCACACCTATACTGGAGACTCCTGGACACTCACGGGCAAGTCTGGGTCAGTCTCTTGTAGGGTCACTCCTCCTTTCTCCTGGATACTGGTGCACACACACAGTTATGTTTGTGTCCTCCGAGAATCTGTTTCCCCAGCCGTGTGTAAGTTCTAAGCTCTATGGTGGGATTAATGGCAACCTCCTCCAAGAGGGCTTATGCCATACCCAGGTCTGCTACATCCAGAGCCCTTGCCACTGCTGCAGGCCACTGCTGATGCATACCTCTGCAGGAGACACTCAAAAATAGTTCTGGCTCAGTCTCTGTGGGGTCTCTGGGTCCTATTGCATACAAGGTTTGTTTGATCCCTCTGAGCATCTCTGGCGGTTATGAGGTTTGATTCTAAATGTGATTTCCTCCCTCCTACCATCTTGCAGGGGCTTCTCCTTTGCCCTTGGATGTAGGGTATCATTTTTTAGGTAGGATCCAACATTCTCCTGCCGATGGCTCTTCAGCAGCAAATTGTAATTTTGGAGTTCTCTCAGGAGAAGATAACATACATCCTTCTACTCCGCTATCTTATAGATGGGATGACCATTATTTCTACTACTGTGGGCAAGAATCCCTTAGAAGAAATGGAGTAGCCATCATAGTCAACAAAAGAGTCCAAATTGCAGTACTTGGATGCAGTCTCAAAAACAACAAAATGATCTCTGTTCATTTCCAAGGCAAACTATTCAGTATCACAGTAATCCAAGTCTATGGCCCAACCAGTAATGCTGAAGAAACTGAAGTTGAATGGTTCCATGAAGACCTACAAGACCTTCTAGAACTAACACCTGAAAAAGATGTCCTTTTATTATAGGCGACTGGCATGAAAAAGTAGAAAGTCAAGAGATACCTGGAGTAATAGGCAAATTTGGTTTTAGACTACAAAATGAAGCAGGTCAAAGGCTAATGGAGTTTTGCCAAAAGAACGCACTGGTCGTAGCAAACACTCTCTTCCAACAACACAAAAGACTCTACACATGGACATCACCAGGTGGTCAATACTGAAATCAGATTGATTATATTCTTTTCAGCCAAAGATGGAGAAGCTCTATACAGTCAGCAAAAACAAGACGGGGAACTGACTGTGGCTCAGATCATGAACTCCTGATTGCCAAATTCAGACTTAAATTGAAGAAAGAAGGGAAAACCACTAGACCATTCAGGTATGACCTAAATCAAATCCCTTATGATTATACAGTTGGAGTGACAAATAGATTCAAAGGATTAGATCTGATAGAGAGAGTGTCTGAAGAACTATGGACAGAGGTTCATGACACTGTACAGGAGGCAGTGATCAAGACCATCCTCAAAAAAAGAAATTCAAAAAGGCAAAATGGTCATCTGAAGAGGTCTTACAAATAGCTGAGAAAAGAAGAGAAGCTAAAGGCAAAGAAGAAAAGGAAAGATATACCCATTTGAATGCAGAGTTCCATAGAATAGCAAGGACAGATAAGAAAGCCATCTTCAGTGATCAATGCAAAGAAACAGAGGAAAACAATAGAATGGGAAAGACTAGAGATCTTGCAAGAAAATTAGAAATATAAGGGAATATTTCATGCAAAGATGGGCACAATAAAGGACAGAAATGGTATGGACCTAACAGAAGCAGAAGATATTAAGAAGAGGTGGTAAGAATATACAGAAGAACTGTACAAAAAAGATCTTCATGACCCAGATAACCACGATGCTGTGATCACTCACCTAGAGCCAGACATCCTGGAATGCGAAGTCAAGTGGGCCTTAGGAAGCATCACTATGAACAAAGCTAGTGAAGGTGATGGAATCCCAGCTGAGCTATTTCAAATCCTAAAAGATGATGCTGTAAAAGTGCTGCACTCAAAATGCCAGCAAATAGAAAACTCAGCAGTGACCACAGGACTGGAAAAGGTCAGTTTTCATTCCAATCCCAAAGAAAGGCAATACCAAAAAATGTTGAAACTACTACACAATTGTATTTATCTCACATTCTAGCAAAGTACTGCTCAAAATTCTCCAAGCCAGGCTTCAACAGTACATGAACCATGAACTTCCAGATAGTCAAGTGGGATTTAGAAAAGGCAGAGGAACCAGAGATCAAATTGCCAACATCTGCTGAATCATCAAAAAAGCAAGAGAGTTCTAGAAAAATATCTACTTCTGCTTTACTGACTACACCAAAGCCTTTGACTGTATGGATGGATCACAACAAACTGTGGAAAATTCTGAAAGAGATGGGAATACCAGACCACTTGACCTGTCTCCTGAGAAATCTATATGCAGGTCAAGAAGCCACAGTTAGAACTGAACATAGAACAACAGACTAGTTCCAAATTAGGAGAGGAGTACGTCAAGGCTATATATTGTCACCCTGCTTATTGAACTTATATGCAGAGTAAATTATGTGAAATACCAGGCTGGATGAAGCACAAGCTGGAATCAAGCTTTGCAAGGAGAAACATCAATAACCTCAGATATGCAGATGACACCACCCTTATGGCAGAAATCAAAGAACTAAAAAGCTTCTTGATGAAAGTGAAAGAGGAGAGTTAAAAATTTGGCTTAAAACTAACATTCAGAAAACTAAGATCATGGCATCTGGTTCCATCACTTCATGGCAAATAGATGGGGAAACAGTGGAAACAGTGTCAGACTTTATTTTGGGGGGCTCCAAAATCACTGCAGATGGTGACTGCAGCCGTGAAATTAAAAGACACTTCCTCCTTGGAAGAAAAGCTATGACCAACCTAGACAGCATATTAAAAAGCAGAGACATTACTTTGCCAACAAAGGTCTGTCTAGTCAAAGCTAAGGTTTTTCCAGCGGTCATCTATGGATGTGAGAGTTGGACTATAAAGAAAGCTGAGCACCAAAGAATTGATTTTTTTGAACTGTGGTGTTGGGGAAGACTCTTGAGAGTCCCTTGGACTGAGTAGAAATCAAATCAGTCAATCCTAAAGGAAATCAGACCTGGTTATTCATAGGAAGGACTGATGCTGAAGCTGAAGCTCCAATACTTTGACCACCTGATGTGAAGGACTGACTCATTGGAGAAGACCCTGATACTGGGAAAGATTGAAGGTGGGAGGAGAAGGGGATGACAGAGGATGAGATGGTTGGATGGCATTACCAACTCGATGGCCATGAATTTGAGTAAACTCCTGAAATTGATGATGGACAGGGAAGCCTGGTGTGCTGCAGTCCATGGGGTCACAAAGAGTCAAACACAGCTGAGCTACTGAACTGAACTGATTACAACACAGATATGCCCAAATGGGCCTTAGATAAAGCCTTTCTCAGAAACCTTTTTGTGTGGTTAAATAGCAGGGTAGAGAGAGGGGCTGAGGTTTGACCTTAGGGGTTGGTGCACTGGGAAGAAGAATAAAGGAAGAGGCTCCAGGAAGGTGGATGAGACAGAAGTTGTCCCCGGCCCTCCTCAGGTTTTGCTGATGCTGGAACTTTGCCCCCTGGCTGTCTTCTAGATCAGGAGGGTCACTCAGCCAACACTAAACAGAAGATAATTGGGAGACTTGCTCTCCCTGATGAATAATTTCTTGGTAGTTACAGCAAGAACAAAGGTTAATGAGGATTTTCCATAAGATAAAGGCTGAGTACTACATTAAAATCTCTCAATGTTACATCCCCACACCCCGCCACCTTTCTTTACATGTCTGGGTTACATGGTCATCTTCTGAATTTTGGTTATTTTGAGATTTAGAGTCAATTCAGAGTGTGATCCAGCATCAAGACACTTATGTATCTCAATTCCAAAAGTGTTCAACAGTGCAGCATAAACCCTGACTGAGAGTCATTCTAGTACTACGAATTAGCCAACATTAGAGTTTAATATAACCAATTATAATTCAAGCCAGTTAGGCAGGATATTCTATTTCCATCATAGACCAGTCCTGGATCAGTTCCCAGTTTCCAGTCATTGGGTTTCATTTCTGTGATTGGATTTACGGGGGCTAATTATAATCCATCAAATCACATACAATAACAGAACTACCCCTGAGGTCAGAAGTGGTCATGCAGAAGCTCATCACAGGTAGTTAGATAATGAGGGACAAGATGCTAGTAGTGCCTGGAGAAAATCAAAATGCCAAAGCATCTGAGATAATTGGATGATACAATTTAGAATCAGCACAGTAAAAATTACTTAAAATATCACAATCCACACAATTTCTAATTAATTTTTTTTCTTTTGGTCAAACAATCCTTTCTCATAGAAATGCACTGGAAGCACAAAGAGAGTCAGCAGAAGTTTTCCATCCCCTTGGACCAGTAGACAATGGAGTATGCTTTTTGAACTCAGGCCAAATGGAAGCAGTGTGATAAGAGTATTTGCCAAGTAGGGCTCACCTGGTGACTCAGACAGTAAAGAATCTTCCTGCAATGCAGGAGACCTGGTACTCCATCCCTGGGTCAGGAAGATCCCTGGAGAAGGAAATGGCAACCCAGTCCAATATTCTTGCCTGGAGAATTTTATGGACAGAGGAGCCTGGCAGGCTACAGTCCATGGGATCACAAAGAGTCAGATACAACTGAGCAACTAACACTTTCACTTTGCTTTCAATTCCCTGTCCTTGATTCTTTCTGGCTGTCTAATTAGAGAAATCACTTTACCTTATTGAGCCTCAGTTTCCTCATCTTTAAAATGGGACCATCTGCTTTCTCTGCCTACCTTCCTCCATGAGGATCAAATAAAGACAATAATGTGAAAAACAAACACAACACATTATTATGATACCTGGGAAAGAAAGCTGGAATCACTGGCTATCAGGGAGGCAGTGTGCTTTCAGAAATAGAAACAAAACACCATTTCAAGGTAAAGGCAAGTGATTTTTATAGAAAAAGTGAAGCTGAAGCTCCAGTACTTTGGCCACCTCATGCGAAGGGTTGACTCATTGGAAAAGACTCTGATGCTGGGAGTGATTGGGGGCAGGAGGAGAAGGGGATGACCAAGGATGAGATGGCTGGATGGCATCACTGACTCCATGGGCATAGGGCTGGGTGAACTCTGGGAGTTGGTGATGGACAGGGAGGCCTGGCCTACTGAGATTCATGGGGTCGCAAAGAGTCGGGCACGACTGAGCGACTGAACTGAATGAAACTATTTAAATAACTTCAAAACTAAATATAGTGCTACTTCAATTTTAATCAGTATCATAGAAAACAGACTTGAAAAGAATGCTTCAGATAGATAACACTTTTTATCTCTGAGTTCCATTATGGATGATTATTTAATTTCTTTTTCTTGATACAATTCTTTACTTTTAAAGCTTTTTTGCAATAAACATATGTTCCCTTTATCCTGGAAAAGCTATTTAATCATCTAAAAATATGAAATCATAGAGATTAAACTCCTGAGTATTCAGATGAGAAAACTAATGCTCAAAGAGTTGAGACCATTGTCTTACATATTTTTAAGCCAGGCCTAAAATCCAGGCATCCTGAATCAAAGCCATTGCCCTCTGTTTCCATCCTTGCAATTATTCATGAGAATGCAAAGAAAAGTTGACTGAGTTCATTTACTTCATCTTCAAAACCATCCCGCCCTGAGACTGGGTCTTGGGTAGTTTAAGTGCTTCTGAAAATTCTCTTCCACAGTTTCCATGGCTGATAAAAGAAAGAACAATCAAGAGGCTGGTGATGAACCTTATTTTTGAGGGAAAAATTGGAGGGAAAAAAGCTCAGCATATAAGATAGAGGAAGAATATTTTAGTGGAAAAGCTCTGATTTGGGAGGTAAATGATCTAATTTCTACAGTCATTATTTTAATGACTGCCACTAATTATCTATGTGACTGTGGACAACTTCCTTAATCTCTTTTCCTAGGTTCTTTTTCTAATAAATAACAAAAGGAAAAATCTGTGCCAGATGGTACCCATGTTTCTTTCAAGTAATAACACTTGGTTTACAAACACAGGCGGGGCAGGCAGCTCAGGAGCATATAGTGTGCGTACTCTTGTGTTGCGAGCACTCAAGCGAACGTGGCTCCTGGGAGCCCTGGCTCTGTGTCCTCTTCATTGCGCTTGCCCAGTGTGAGTGGCACCAAGCTGGACATGGAGCCACAGCAGAGGTCCCCATTGGTGGAAGTGAAGGGGAGCGTAGAGCTGAAGAGACCCCCAGCCAAGGCCACTTCCTGGCTGTCTCTTTTGGGAGACAGGCTGAAGAGCAGGCCTGACCAGATGCAGGAGGCCTTGAGGCCTGAGAAGAAAATAACAGGAGGCCTGGGCACCAGAGTGGCCACAACCCACCCCAGAGCAGCAGCCCTCACCTCTGTGCCACAGACACAAGGCTAGACCACAGTGCCCAAAGCTCCCAAGAAGCCAGGACCCTGATGTTCCACAGCTGTTGCCACAGTGCTGAAGATTCAGAAGTCAGGTCCTGTTGTTCTTGCCCAGAAGCCTAGAACAACAGCTGCCCGTCCCATGGTGGAAGGGAAGAAACCCAAATGTCTGGTCTGGGACTTAAAGGGACAGTTATGTGACCTCAACACAGAGCTGAAATGCTATGGTGAGAGGAAGCAGATGTTGGACCAGGAGAACCAACAGCTGTGGGACCAGATCAGAGAGGCCCAGCAACAGGCCTTGGCCCTGGAGGCAGAGTGCCCTGCACGCTGGAGTTGACCGGGTGTGGGCCCAGGCTGAGCAGGCAATGGGAGTAGGGGAACCTGAGTGCCCAGGTCCTGGAGCTGGAAAGGTGGCTGGGCACAAAGGAGGGCGTAGTGCAAGGGCTCTGGAAAGAACAGCTAAGATGGTCAGAGGAGTGGAGAGGACTGGCTGCCTGGCTGGAAGAGCAGGAGAGGAGCCTGCAGACCTCAGAAGCTTCTCTGTTGGACAGCCAAACGGAGGCGGCACCTCTGTGCCAGAAGGCTGCATGCAGTCTGGGAGGCCCCACTGACTGCGTGGGGAAAATGTCTCCACGGGCTCGAGATGGAGCGCCAGCGGTTATATAACCAACTGCAGGAACTCAAAGGCAACATCTGTGTGTTCTGCCGGATCTGCCCCATCCTTCCAGAGGAGTCCACCCCATCCCCTGGCTTTCTCCAGTTTCCCTCTGGCCCCTGTGGGCCCTCTGACTCTCCAACCTGCCTCAGCCTCTCCTGGTCTGACGAGCAGTGTGGGACCCTGAATGGGGCGCCAGCTGCCCCAACCCACCATGACTTCTCCTTTGCCCGGGTTTTCCCACCAGGGAGTGGACAGGATGAAGTGTTTGACCAGATTTCCATGCTTGTCCAGTCAGCCCTGGATGGCTATCCAGTGTGCATTTTTGCCTATGGACAGACAGGTAGTGGTAAAACCTTCACCATGGAGGGTGGGCCTAGAGAGGGGCTGATCCCTTGGGCCCTGTGGCACCTCTTTTCTGTGGTCCAGGAACTAAGTGGCCAGAGCTGGACCTACAGTTTTGTGGCAAGTTACTTAGAGATCTACAACGAGACTGTCTGAGACCTACTGGCCACTGGGACCCAGAAGGGCCAGGGAGGTGAACGTGTGATTCACCAGGCAGGGCCAGGCAGCGAGGAGCTTAATGTCACCAACATGCACTATGTTGTGGTCTCCTGGGAGAGAGAAACTAGCCCACCAGAACTGGGATGTCGCCCGTAGAGTCCAGAATGAGCACTCATCATGTATCACAGCGTGTTCCAGCTGCAGATCTCTGGGGAACATGTTGGCCAGGCCTGCAGTGCGCAGCCCCCCTCAGCCTTGTGCACTTGGCTGGGAGTGAGCAGCTAGACCCTGGCTTATCCCTCGGCCCTGGGGAGCAGGAACACCTTCGGGAAATGCATGCCAGTAACAGCAGCCTGTCCACGCTGGGGCTGGTCACCATGGCCTTGAGCAACAAGAAGTCCCATGGGCCTTACTAAAACAGCAAGCTCACCTACCTGCTGCAGAACTCTCTGGGCGGCAGTGCTAAGATGCTCATGTTTGTGAACATTTCTCCCCTAGAAGAGAATGTCTCCAAGTCCCTCAACTCCCTACACTTTGCCTCCGAGGTGAACCAGTGTGTTATTGGTACTGCCCAGGTCAACAAGAAATGAAGATCGATCTAGATTTTGTGTGTGTGCGTATGTGGGAGACACATAGGGAGTAGGGTGGGGGGTGTTTTATTGGGAGAGAGCACTGAGACCTGGGTCTATCAAATAAAGAAGAGAATTTTAAAATACAGTACCTTTCCCTTAAATGCACACAATATATGCAAATGGTGCTTTTCAAAAACAAGCCTATTTTAATAAACACAGTTCAGTTCAGTCGCTCAGTTGTATCTGACTCTTTGCGACCCCATGGACTGCAACATGCAAGGCCCCCTGTCCATCACCAACTCCCAGAGTTTACCCAAAATCATGTCCATTGAGTCAGTGATGCCATCTAACCATAAACACAACACAAAGCAAAATTAGTTTTTGCAAGAAGATCCAAATGATAGATACAATTAAAGCCAGTATTTAAAACGCAAGCAAGTAGAAGCAAATGCAAAATCAGCCAGAGAGGAACACAAAAATTCTCTTGCCCAGCAGTTTGAGGGGTGAATCAGGGAAATGGAAAGAGGGTACAGTGGAGGTTGTGACAGCAAGGAAGTAGTAAGCAGAGATTCTTTTCAGAGACAGACGTGATGGCAGAGGGGTGCATGCTGCCCAGTTTCAACTCTTTCTCACACACTCTATCCTCAAGTCCTACTGTTCATCTCTGGGGGGTCATTGGTGAAGCTGCCTGTCCTGCAGGAGTGAGGCTTCCTAGCTTTTGTGGTTCCTGTGTCGGGGAGTTGGGATGGAGTTGACATTACCCTCCAATGCCATGGCTGCAGTGGCGCCTTCTCTATGCCTCCTACCACCATGGACTTGGATTTTCCTTCTTCCAGCCAAATGCTCTCCTTCCTACCTCTCCCCCTCTACCTGAGCTTCTGATAAGACTCACTGACATACATACACTCTCATGTGTAAGATAGCTAGTGGGAAGGTGCTGTATAGCCCAGGGAGCTCAGTGCTCTGTGTTGACGTAGAGGGGTGTGATGTAGGGAGGGAGGGGATATTTGTATACATATAACTGATTCATGGTGTTGTATGGCAAAAACTAACACTACATTGTAAAGCAATTCTACTCCAATTAAAAATATAAAAACAAAAAATAAATAAAAAATAAAATCCATTAATTAAAAAAGACTCACTTTCTTTTCAAAGTGTATTTCTTATTCATCTTCCCTGGCTATCTGCCTCAGGTAGAAGAGGACTTGAGAAGCATCTCAGTGAGGCCAAGAGAAGCTGCCTCAGCTGCTCGTAAGAATTCTGGCTTGTTTCACCCAGAGCCTCTTGTTGGTTAATCCCTTTGTAGGGCTGCTTTGCTAACGTGTGAGACATGGAGTAGAGGAGCCAGAGAGAGACAGAAAAAATAATATATGGGGGAAATATGAATCAGTTAAGATGTATGACAGAAATAACTCATTCTTTCTCCTCAATCATCCCCCGCCTCCAGTTCTACCATATAATAGTCTTTATTATTAATGCTTTCATTCCAAAATAAGAAATAAGGTCTAAAGAAACCCTGACAGACAGACATGCACAGTAACCTAAATTTTCACTTAGTTGTAACCAGACTTTTCTTGAGTGATGTTTTTTGGAGAGGAGCTAGAAAGGGTAAGAGCACCAGGCCAATCGCCCAGCACCTGGGGCTGTTAGTGGGAGGTAAATGCTGGGGATGGAGGGGTGGGCAATGGTTGGCACTTACTGTCATGTAGCAAAATGTTTCCAATCTCCATTGGCTAAAATGTTTCTTGTTCCTATACAGTCCTTAGGTGGGTTTATCTTCAGGATCGGCTTTCATGATTTTATCTAACTTTGCAATTTCCTATGTTGGTGACTCCAAGTCAGTAAGCACACCTCAGAAATGAGACCATGTCTGTCAGTATGAAACTGTCCAATGTACATTTCCTATAAGAACTGTAGTTAGGAATCCATTTCTTTCCTCTGTAGGGAAGAAAAAGTGCTGGATTCATGATGCGAAGAATGCTTATGTTGAGGCTGAGATTAAAGGGAGTGGAGGTGATGGCAGACTACTGGTTGAGACAACAGATGGAAAGGTAAAGAAATCTTTATTTCATCCCTGGAGTGACTAAGTTAGCTGTTCAATAGTTAAGTTTTGTTAAAAACCTGGGGTAGGAGATGCCACTGACCCACTTTAGAAAACTCATTCATCTTTAAGAAACTCCTCCACTTATTCTCAAAGATTTAATGGTAAACACTGAAGAATCAGAGTAAACCAATTGCTAGTGGTAAATCTCACTGATGCTAGCTAGCATGCACAACTTTCCCACTTTTTCATCATATTTCAAGCTCTTTTTAAAAGTACCTCTTGAAATAAGTAATAACCTTAGGAAATATTTACTTGGAGTAAATACTGTCCTTCTTAGGAAATATGAAGCAAGCTACGTTAGTAGAATCAGGAAAGAGCGGGGTAATTTGAAGAAGACTAGAACAGTATCAGAGGAGCCAAGAAATGGGCGAGGGTCAGTAATGTTAAATGCTAGAGAAAGAGATTTAGGGCTTGGAGAAAGCCCTGAACTTCAGAATCAGGAAGTCACCCATGACTTTTGAAAGAGAAACTTAGGTCAAATGTTGGGGCATAAGTTAGATGGTGAGGCATCTTAGAGAGAATGACCAATGAGGCTGTAACAGTCCCCAGCCCCTTCTCCCTGTCACTTAGGCACTCAGAACCACAGGCAATACTGAACAGACAGCCCATTCTCAGCCCTTTGTCAATATCATTGACCTCAGGCTCCTGCCAGCTCCATGGTGGAGAACTGGGCCTATTTCTGCTCTGACTCAATAAACATATCCTTTTGGATTTTACAGGTGATTTCCTGCCCATATGTAATTCTCCAGTCTCCTTCCAATTCTGCCCATTCCAACTCCATAACAGGCCACATCCTATAACAAACAGTTACAATCATTATCAAGAAAGTTTACCTTTTTCATACCTTATCTTTGAATTTGGACAATTTATGATTCAAAGTATCATCATTTGAACTGAAAAATTCTGGAGGCCACTCAAAAACTACCATTATGGTGTCTTAATATGCCTTCCTTGCAGTGTCTGTATACTTTAAAAAATCACAAATTAGGTAAATTTTATATAACTAATTAATGGAATTAAGGGCAGAACTTGGTCCTTATCAATAGGAACATACACATGTAGGCAAGGTTAAATTTAGAATGTCTTAAATAAGGAAACAGAAGGATTCAATTATTTTCTCCCAATCTGTGTGTTGTCTTTGCACTTTCTTGATTGTGTCTGGTTCAATTTTATTAGGCCTCCAGATGAGAAGTTTGTTCTTCGGAGTACATTTTTTAAAACCGCTGTCTTTTAAAACAGTAGTTAAGGTGATTTGTGAATATAATGGGGTTACAACTATGAAAGAAATCATAGGAAGATCAACATGAAAGCAGTAAATTAATGATGTAGAAAGAAGAGTCTAAAGGTAGGTGGTTTGGTTCACCATATAATGGAAGTCTCATTCCCCCAGCCCCACTCTGCATCCCCCTGGCTCCAGGCTTCCTCCTCCTGATATTAGAAGTAACTACACTTCCAGTCACCTATGGTCTTTGAAGCATTCAGTTCAGTTCAGTCACTCAGTCATATCCAATTCTTTGCGAGCCCATGGACTGCAGCACGCCAGGCCTGCCTGACCATCACCAACTCCTGGGGTCTACTCAAACTCATGTCCATTGAGTTGGTGGTGCCATCTAACCATCTCATCTTTGAAACATTAACAAGGCAATAAAGCCAGTGGTGGGGAGTAATACTTAAAGCTGGCATTGAAAGAAGAGAGAAAAATAGAATCAGAGCTAAGGGGAGGTTTTTTATGTAAGAGACCTGATTATGTTCTACAGGAGAGAAGGAGTTTATAAAATATGGAAATTGAAAGGGACTCAAAAGAAAAGGGGTTATTGTTTGAACAGTGCCAAAAAAGACTTAATAGGAATGAGATTTTTTAAATGTGGAAAGTGTGGGAGCCTTAGAAGAAGTGTTACCAACTGGGATTAAATGGAGCAATTAGCTGATACCAATATGTATTAATCAAGGAAAAAGGGCTATAGGAAATAGGGTTAGGAAACTTATGAGAGTAACTCTAAGCAACAATTTGATAGTTGCAATGCATTGCAATGCAATGTTAATCAAGATATCAACACTTCTGAGTACCTTCTATGGCCTTAGTATTGTGATAAGAGGAAGAAACCATCAAGATCCCTTCTTCAGATGCCTATAATCTAGCTGGAAAGCATCTGAAGAAGGGATCTTGATGGTTTCTTCTTCTATAGTTATCAAAACCCTTATCACAATGCTAAGGACATAGAAGGTACTCAAGAAGTACCGATGGTATCACTGGTGGTAAAGAATCTGTCTGCCAATGCAGGAGACATAAGAGACCTGAGTTCTATCCCTGGATCAGGAAGACCCCCTGGAGAAGGGAATGGTAACCCACTCCATTATTCTTGCCTGGAGAATCCCATGGACAGAGGAGACTGGCAGGCTACAATTCATAGGGTTGCAAAGAATTGGACATGACTGAAGCAACTTAGCATGCACACACAGCCAATTGTTAAAACACAGACAAGAGTTAATAATATCAAGATAGTACAGGTTGTATATATGGTAAAAGACTTAAGGATGGAAAAATAATGAGCTGGGGAAGTAGGGGAAGGCTTGAGGAAGAGAATAGGTCTAAAGTAAGTCTGAAAGGAAGAGTCTGTCTGCTTGATCCATTACCCTAAATTCCTCCTTTTAAACATTCAGATATGCTGAGACATCTAGGGAGGGGCTAGATCATGTGCAATATAATGCGTGTTATCTCAGGGGCAGTCAGTCAGTGGGGAGCCACAGAATCAGGGTGATGCAATTTAGAACATTTTGATTCAACCAAAGCCCTTTTTAACGACTTTATCTTTGGGCAAAGAGAGAACATGAGTAGGAGGAACACCTGTTTCTTGGAAGAAACAGGTTGGCTTAACTTCCTTGGGCTCCATCCTCTAATGAGGCATCTTTTTCTTAACTCTTTGAATATTCTTCCCAATGCCTGGTAAAAATGAATGCACACAGAAGCAGTAGGGGAATATATCTTATATTTTTCTCCTCTGTGCAGCATCTGAGTGTCAAGGAGGATGAAATTCAGCAGATGAATCCTCCAGAGTTTGAAATGATTGAAGACATGGCAACACTGACTCACCTCAATGAAGCATCTGTGCTGCATGCCCTGAGGAGGCGCTATGACCACTGGATGATCTATGTACGTGTATATACCTCTCTGCTGACAGCATGCTGGCATCAGACTGGTGATGTCCCAGCCCTCTCTTAGGTGAAAAAAGATATTGAATTTAAGCATACTCATATGAGGATAATCTTTGCAAAATGCCCACTGGGGAGAGACCTTACTTTTTTCCAGTTTTATTTTGTTAGTATATATATATCCCTTCCCACAGATATTCATCCTAAAGAAAAGGCCCAAGGCTTAGAGAGTGATAGACCAGTGCCTTTTAAATGCCAACTTGGTCTCTTACTAGTTATTATTATTTTTAAAGTATTTATTTATTTAGGTTGTGCTGGGTCTCAGTTGCAGCACGTAAACAATTAGTTGCGGCGTGCAAACTTTTAGTTGCCACATGTGGGATCTAGTTCCCTGACCAAGAATCTAACGTGGGCCCCCAGCACTGGGAGTGCAGAGTCGTAGCCACTGGACCATCAGGGAAGTCCCTAGTTATTTCTTCTTGGAGTGACCTTATCAGTAGTGTGGGACAATAAAGCCTGTCTCTTCATGGTACTTGAAGGATAAAACAAAGAATGTAGATAAAGCATGTAGTTCAGTGCCCGTTATCTAGTTAGTGATCAATAAATGGAATGATTTTTTCCCCCATCATCATTGAATTGGGGATGATTGGTTGCTCAGCTCCTTTAATTCACTCAGGACACATCCAGCAAAAGCAACACTGAGTCAATTATGCAAAGATAAAGGCTTTTGGGACCCATTACTGTGGAAGCCGAGCCATACGACTGGCTTACTCCTGAGCACTCTGATTTGCTGCATGACTGTCTTCATTTCCCTGGGATGCTGTAACAAAATTGCCACAAACAGAGTGGCTTAAAACAAAGGAAATTTATTCTGTCCTAATACTAGAGGCCAGAGTCCAAGATCAGATAAACAGATCTGAGGCTCTCGCACTCCCGCCAGAGCCTCAAGAGGAGAACCAGTCCTCGCCTGTACTGGTTTCCGGTAGCAAGCGGCTGCGTCACTCCAGTCTCTGCACCCATCTCCACATTGCCTTCTCCTCTGTGTGTCTCTTATGAGGTCTTTAGCTGTTGGATTTAAGGCCCAACCAGATATCATCTTGAGATCTTGCCTCAATTATACCTGCAAAGATCCCTTTTCCAAATAAGATCAAATTTTCTGGTGATTAGGATGTGGACAAACCCTTTGGGGAGCCACAATCCAACCACCACTGTGAGTGACCCACATGAGCTATTCCCCTCAGGGCCTAAAGCATCAGGTTCCTAACCTTGCTGAGACACAGATTCCCTTCAGGCCTCAAAGCCTGAGAGTGGGGTCCTCAAATCAGCAGTCCTGCTGTCAGCATCCTCCTTGTCTTTGAAAGGCCTGTGTCTGTGTCAGACAAGTTAGTGGTTGACAGTTCTCCCAGGGAAGAGGTAATCCCAGGTCCCCTGTTACTCTAACCTGGTTTTGTCTCTTTCTGTTCAAAGTCCCTTCTCTGTAAGAATCTAAAAGCCCTTTTCCTCTTAGTTCCTTTGTAAGTAAATATTCAAGCAAATGTTGCCCGACAGTGAAAGGCTGACAAACCTGCAAGTATTCCTAACCTATTTTCAGAAATCTTTTCTGATCTTCTGTCAGACATATTCAGGGCTCTCCTGTGTGAGCATCAACCCTCACAAGCAGCTTCCAGTGTATCACAAAGCAGTGGCGGCAGCCTATAAAGGCAGGAGGCGATCAGACGCTCCCCCTCACATCTTCGCTGTGGCCAATAATGCCTTTCAGGATATGCTTCACAGTAAGTGTCTGCCCTACAAAATGAAGGGTAAAAATATCCGATCTAGTTTTTGTCCATGTCGCTAAGAGGCAGGTAGGCATTGTGAACGGAGCATGGCCTTTACAGCTGCCTCATCACTTGAAGCCCTGTTTCCTTCCAGATGAAACATGGGCAAAATAGGGCCTACCTCCTAGGGTTATGGGGACGATTAGCTCACATGTCCAATTAAGGGAGATAATGCCTTGAAAGTGCTCAGCCCAGTGGCAGGCCCAGAGTGAGCCCCCTGTAGCTGTCAGCTTTTATTACAAAAAGCACCTGCTAGAGTGTTTGGCACAAAGAAGTTATTCTGTAGTTATTTTTACACCAGGCTTAATAAAAGCCTTAAAATAGTGATATGACAACCGTTTGTCATTTATCATTTATATTTGGAGCAAGGAAATGGTGATGGAATTTGTATGTTCTTATGACTGGCCTACATAGGGTCAAGAGAAAAATCTATTTTACTTTGTACCATTTGAATAGTATCTTTTTTCTAACTGTATACAGAGCAAATCCTTCTCCTGTTCTCAAACTATAACAAAGGAAATTTTGAATAAATTCATACCATACATAGAAATTCTAGCAGAAGAATATTATGACATTTTCCTTTCTTTTGTAGGTCGAGAGAATCAGTCTATACTCTTCACGTAAGTGCTTGCTTTTACTTTTTGGCCAGCAGTGAGATTTTCTATCAAAACAGACACCTACATTTCACTGGATATGAAACATAAGTTCACTGCCTTTGAATTGTTCTTCAGATACCAGATACAGGCTGGGCAATAGTAAATACTCAGGAAATTGTCATAACACGTAAGTCAGTGCTTAGCCATATATGGTACCCACTAGGCTGCCTCCCATTTTAGAAGATCCTGTAGAACCTGCAGTGCACACGCTGGTCTTAATCATCTTCTTGATGAAGAGAGCTCCCTATCCAAATGATCATTTTCAGAGTTCTCTGGCTGGCGAATTGGGTTGAAAGACTGAAAGTCCAGTGGCTATGACCACTGAACAGATAACATGCTATTGTGAGCAGCCAGACTAGAGGCCAAGGTACATTAGTTTCATGCCTGCACGCTCAGTCTGTCAGTTGTGTCCTACTCTTTGTGACCCTGTAGACTGGAGCCTGCCAGGTTCCTCTTTCCATGGAATTTTCCAGGCAAGAATACTGGAGCAGGTTGCCATTTCCCCCTTCAGGAGATTTTCCAACCCAGGGATCAAACCCCATCTCTTGTGTCTCCTGCATTGGCAGGTGGATTCTTTACTACTGTGCCACCTGGGAAGCCCAGTACATTAGGTAGTGGGAATTGAAGATGGTGCTCGGAGGGGCAAGAAAAGGGAGTGAAGAGGAAGGAAGGAAAGGATTTCACTGTGACCATGTTATATGTTAATCTGCAGGGAGGAGCATTGGCTGGCCAGGTGAACTGTCAGCACAGTGACTGAGGCAGAGGCTAGGACTTGAGAGGCAGGGAAATGCTCAAGTTCTTGCTCTTCCTGAGCAACGATGATGCCAGCTCATGTATCTGTTGGCTTTAGTCATCCCCAGAAAAATAATAGGGTCTCTGAAACTTAGAGCCAGAAGAGCGATTAGAGTTCAATCCTTTGCAGAGAGGACACTTATTTTTTAGTTTAAGACAGATAAAAGCAGACCTTAAACCTAGGATGCTTTGGGCAATGAGGCTATAAATTCACCACAGTGTTCCCACATTACAAAGCTAGTTGACTGTCAAAGGTAAAAGGGGAATATAAAGCTCAACTTCCTGGTGGAGTGACTGATCTGTTCTCTTCTCAGGGAGAGGGTTGGACCTGGCATGTGGTCACAGCCTTCATATGTGACAATCTCTTGAACAGTTGGTAATGAGGAGACCTATCTAATTAGCAAAGATACCCTTAACCTTTTTGTTAACGGGACCAAGAGGGGCAGGCTTCTTATTTTCATAAAAGTCTTTGATCTTTCTCTACTCCAGATTTTTTGCTAATGCTGCATTTCTAGCCTAAGATATTCCCCCTCTCAACCAATTAGATGTCTGCCTCTCTTTCAAGTTCCCTCTAAAGTTCCACATTTCCATAAAACTCTCCCTCTTAGTTAATGTGGTTAAAATTATTTGTTTTTCATTGCATTTATAATCTGAACCAGTTAACTGTCACTGAATTTCTGATCATAGAGGAGAATCTGGTGCTGGAAAGACAGTGAACACCAAATATATTATCCAGTATTTTGCCACTGTAGCAACCACAGGTGAATCCAAGGAAAAGCTGGTAAGCATTTATACATATTGGCAGAAAAAGTGAGGTGGCCCTATCCACTAATGATGGAGGCTCTGCCCTGATCACTTATGGGAAGAAAGGAGAGGATAGTGCCACAGAACAATTAAAAAATTATGAAAAGTCTTTTTTCCCCATATTTTCCTCAGGAAAATCATCAAGTGCTCTGCACCAATCATCCAAAACCATGAAATTACATAATCTGCTTCAGATCTGCTTCAAGGGGCTCTTACTGGCCTGATCTTTCTTGGTTGGACTCTTTGAGAATTAGGTACTTAAGATCCACACCATCTTCTGCTCAAACTATGGTCACCAATGCCCTGAATAGCCACTTTTGGTATTACTATCTCTTAATCCCTTTAGCTACTGTGAGATGTCAGACTTCCTCAAATATGCACTGAGAGAACTCTGCTTCCTTTACCCCTAAATTCTGGTTCAAATTCCAAATGCTCAGCGGATGAACCCTCAACTTTAACCACATTCTAGGTTCTGAAAAACTTTACCTTCCATTTAAATGTTGGTAATATTTGCTTTAGCTTACTGGGTTAACAGGTTGACGGTAATAATCAAGGATACCTAGACATGAGAGTTGGTCTGTAAAATAAGGTTAGATAATGCTGAGCAGAGCTCAGAATCAGTGAGCTATTGAGCTGTTGGAGCCTTTCTTCTTTCTATGCCTGAATTTGCTATCTTGCTTTTCGATTTGATACTGGATGTTTCCTGCTGTTTTTCCAAAGTAAAAGTATGTCAAAATAGCAATCTAGTCCAATTTTCAAACCTTAGAAAGTTTCTTTTCCAGCTACCACACTCCTGAATTTGATTAATTTCTTTAGTTATCACTGAATTCTATTATCCACTATGTGATATTTTATTTTTGTGTACATTTTAGGTTATTTGGTGTGCATCTGTTTGGTCTAACCATTGAGCCCTGTGATAATACATAACATAATACATAATACAAAAACTTATGAAAAATTTTGCTCATATAGCCCAATTACTTAAAGTAAACCCACAATACATAGAAAGAACATAGTATTTATAAGTCTATAGATTCTGAAATACTACATACTGTGAAATTCTCCTCATACAAAGAGTATTTGGGACTCAGTGGAAAGTTTAGGCAGTGGCAGTTTAGGTGCTAAGTGGTCAGTTAGACTCACTCAATGAGGGAAAAAAAAGACTTGCCCGAAGTAGATGACCTGCTTTGCCCCATCAGCCTGAGCACATAGGATTTAAACTTAAGACTAATAAGTACCGTTTCAAGTCACTTCTTGGTATGAACCTCTAGATTACTTAGGAATAATAGCAAGCAAAAATATAACTGATAATACCAAGAGTCTGCTGTATTATCTTAGAATAAATTTCTAGGTGTAAGGATTGAATGGGAAGAGCAGCAGATTAGCAATGAGGAAGAGTATATGGAATGAAGTTTGGAAATAGGCTATGGTATTTGTTATTGTTTACTTTGGTAAAATATCAATCTTCTTTTCCTACTCATACCAATGCCAACCAAAAAATAAACATTGCAAGTAAACGGCCTCCCACCTATAGTCTTAGGGGCACCATATATTGTTGGTCTTTCTTCCATTTTTTTTTTAAGTTCGCATTCCAAAGTAATATTATATCACCAAATTCAAAAGTGGTTTTGGGCCACTTATTATCAAAACAAGAATGAAATTTGGCCTTGGTATGGAGGGCTTGCCACATTACAGAATTCTGCTAAACACTTCATCAGTTGTGTTTCTCTTACCTGTATCCAAGGAAACTCTACAAGATCAAATCAAACAAGTGAATCCTGTCTTGGAAGCATTTGGAAATGCCAAAACCCTGAGAAATGACAACTCTTCTCGTTTTGTAAGTAACTGAATTGAGCAGTGTATTGGAATCTTTAATTTTTAGCAAATGGTTAATTTCATGCCTGAGCACACAGATCTGAAAAAAAATTTTTCTAGAACATCAAAGAAGGTTTTTGATGACTGTACACAATATTGTTAGATTCCTCAAAAAATTTTGCTAGCTTCATCATTAATACAATTAAGATGAGTACCTGAGAAGCTTCTGCTAGGTGGTCAATTTCAGGAAGAAAATATGTTAATACTTTAAAATTCCTTACCACTCCCAGTAGGAAAACTCACTCAGCAAACTCTAATGATGTTTTATATTTTGCTGCATTTTACAGATTTGAAAGTAATTTCTTCTTTGTAATTTCATATATTCCTTGTAAAAGTCATTTTGGTAAGCACTTCCGAATTCACCTACTACAATTATTGTTTCTACTTTTGCCTATGAAACCCCATCCCCTGGATATATTTCACTGGAGATTTTTTTGACAGGGAAAAAAAAAACACTTTTTAAAGTATTTTTTGATAACTAACAGTCCCAAGGTAAAACAATTTGGATTAATGTTACTAATCCATTTTATGCCAAGAATGAGTATCAGGGAGCCATTCTATAATTTACAAGAAAATTTGTAAAAGGCTTCCTTTCGAGTCTCTGCTGCTGCTGCTGCTGAGTCTCTAGGCATGATTAAATAATAGCCTCCTGCTTATTTGACTGCTTTTCCTCCAAAAAACTTAGAGCTGCCCTGACCACACTTAAATCTGCTTGTGGTACTGGCTGTGTAGCAGGTACTAATACTAGTCCAGAAAACAATGGATAGATTTGGGATTTGTCAGAATGTGGTGAGAATTTCTGCTTAAATTCTAAAGAATAAAACTGGGGGGAGAAAAGGCCAAAAGAGGGAAAAGGCAAGGATGGAAAAGAGGGAGGAGAAAAAGAAGATAAAGAAAAGAGTAGAATAAAAGGAAGAAAGAAGAGAATAGCGAGCGGAAAGAAAAATAAATAAGGAAAGAAAACAATTGAAAAAGACCAAGAACAAGAAAAACCTTGGAAGGATGGAAGGAAAGAAGAAGTAGCAAAGCAAATTAAACAAAAATGTATGGCTAGAAAGAAAGAAGGAAAGACAAGAGAAAGAAAGAAAGGGGGGATTAAAAAAAATCAAGAAATCCAGATGAAATTCTTTAGATTAATACTCCATACATGAAGCTGGAGACAAGCAGGATACTGGCCCTAGACAGTTAAGGTGCGTATCAAAGGAATAATTTCAATGAGCCAGACTCTTGCATCCTCCCATAAATAGATAAAGCACTAAACTAATTAACTTGAGATGGTCTATTTTCTTTGATTAGCAGCATCTTTTGATGTTCTGATTACCTGGTTTTTGTTGCAAAGACTCCTGTATACCCAGGCACCTCCCTTATCTCTGTGGAGCAGTCCCTCAGAGCTATCTGAGAGGCTGTCTTCTGGGCTTAAGTGCTCAGTAAGTCCACTGAATAAACATAATTCTCAACTTTTAGGTTGCGAGTTTTTTTCAGTTGACAGTACATAAATGTAGATGTGTGTAAATGCACACACACATGCAGGGACACCTATGTACATGTTTGTTTGTGTATATGTACAAATGTGTGTTTGTGTGTATGGATCCTGTTAGACTGCATTTTTTAACTTAATGGCTTACTCATCCTGTATGTGGCTGCTCTCCCCTTGCCAGTCTGCATCCTGCTGTGATTCTTTCCTTGCCTGGATTCACCTCCTCCAGGTTGCCTTCCCTTCTGCGTTAACTTCCTCATCCTGGGGCCGTAGCCCACTGGACTGCCTCCTTGACTGTGTCTTGATGCACCTGGGGTCTGTAACCTCTGGGCGGACTTTCTATCCCATCAGATACTGTCTTATGGCTTTTCATTGACAAGGAAGGAAGGGAGCCTCATTTATAATTATGCCAAGGTGATGTTTTGAAACTTAAGTCCCATCATGTCACTATTCTGCTTAAAACCTCCCAATATCTTCTGAGCACACACACAGTAAAACCCCGCTCCTTCCTGTGGCCACATGACTGACCTAATATGGTGCCTGATGCCTGCCTACTCTCGGACTCTGCTTTCTTCTCTGCTTTCTCTTACTTGCTGCACTCCTTCACATCTGGCTTTTCTTTTGATTTCAAAACACATCAAATATTCCTCAGTCAGAGCTGTTGCATTTACTTCTTACACCTAGAATTTAGAAGATTTGGGGCACACTTACTTTTCCAATGTGGTATCTCCAGTGTCTAGCAGGTTTTCTGGATCATAGTAGATGCTCAACAAATGTTTGCTGGTAAATGAAAGAATATACCAAGCAGATATTATTTTTCTCATTTTTAGATAAGAACACTGAGGCCTGGAGAGATTCTATAATGCACATAAGAATGCACAGCCAAGAGGAGAAGGGAGGGATAAATTACAGGTTTGGGATTAACATGTACACACTATTATATATAAAATAGATAGCCAATGGGGACCTATTGTACAGTGCAGGGAATTAAACTCAGTGTCTTGTAGTGACCTGTAATGGAAAAGAATCTGAAAAAAATATGTATATATGTATATATATGTAAATTATATATAAATAAATTGTATATATATGAAATTATATATATGTTATATAAATAACAATTATACATTTATATATATGAAAATTATACATTTTTATATATAAAACTGAATCTCTTTGTACACCTGAAACTAGCACAACATTGTAAATCAGCTACTCTTCAAAAAAAAAAATTTAAAAACTAAAGAATACACAGCCTGTGATAAGCAGATCTGCGGCTAGACTCTGGCCCACTGCCAGTCCTGATGATGCTCTGGCCACTTCTTGACATTAACTGGTGCCATCGCACCCCATGTAGTTTTTTTTAAACTTTGGAGGAAGGAGTTACTTTGGGAGTGATGTTATAATGAAACCATTGCAGCTGTTTGACATGTTAAATAGGAGACTATGTTCTGTGTTCACTCAGGGCAAGTTCATCAGGATGCACTTTTGTGCCAGAGGCAAGCTGTCATCTGCAGATATCGACATCTGTAAGTAGGCTCTGCACTGTCTGATCACTTTTCCTCTAAGTTTCGTGAGAACACCTACATTTGAATCTTTACTCATGCCTTATTATGCAGATTTGCTTGAAAAATCCCGGGTGATTTTCCAGCAGCCCGGAGAGAGGAACTACCACATATTCTATCAAATTCTGTCTGGAAAAAAAGAACTTCGTGGTAAGTGTATTATTCTGGGGCTGAGTGTCATTCTAAAACAAGACAGTTGTCAGATTATCAGACCTGGAAAAGTACTGTTTAATGTCTACTAGCCTGTTTAGAGGGACCTCAGTTTATTTATCCTAAAATGTAAGAAATTGAACCAAATATAGACCCAATGTTCTATGATTTTATATAGGTAGAGAGTAAATGGTAACACTTTTCTTTTTTCAAACACTTTTGGAGGTGGGTAGGATGCCCAGCAGAGGTAAATGAATGTATGTGTGTATGCACACTTGCACACATGTATGTGTGTATGTGTGTATAAAAGGCATTAGATAATTTAAGGCCTTAAATGATTAAAATCACTTATCATTTAAGTGGGTAGTAGAGATGAGGCCAGAGGTGGGAGACATTACTATGGTGTGTAGTGGTCAATGTGAGTGCTATATAGAAGGGAGGATTTGGGTTGGGATATGAAGAATGGGAATGGAGTTTAACCAGAGTGATGAGTGGAGGGCATTTCTGGTAGCAGGAACAGTGTACACAATGTCAGGAAAAGTCAAGGCAAAATCAGGGAACAGAGAGAGAGCAGGTGAACTATAAGAAAGTGTTTCATAGAAGACTAGTAGAGGTCTTATTTGGATGGTTTCTAAACTCAGGAAGTTGAGGGGGTGTTGTGTGCATGTGTATGAGTAGTGTGTGGGGTGTGGTGTTTTGTGGAGGGAGATGGGGTAATGGGAGGTCATGATCTGTTGCTGGCAGTGGCAATTAAGCTGGTGTGATAGGCAGGATGCTCTGGAGGCAGAAATACTGAGGGAAGTGATTGCAACAGTCCAAGGATAAGACCATGAGAGAACAATCTAAAGGAGGGGTCCCCAACCTCCAGGCCTCAGACTCGCATCTCCTGTCAGATCAGCAGCAGCATTAGATTAAAAATAAAATGCACAATAAATGTAATGCACTTGAATCATACTGAAACCAACCCCCCAACCTAGTCTATAGAAAAAATGTCTTCCATGATGTAAGCCACTGGTGCTGAAAAGGTTGGAGACCATTGATCTAAGACACTAAGGTCTATGGGAATAGAGGGAAAAGAGGGTGGGCTCATGAAAGAGTAGAAAAGTCATAGCAATGATTGAACACAGAAATGAGAATGATGAGTCAAAAATACTTCCAAATTCAGTAATTTGACTAGGATAAAAGAAGTGCCATGAATGGAAACAGAAGAGTAACTTATAGGGTAAGAGAATGAATTTCATGTATTCATTGAACAAATATTTATTGTGGGGTCACTAAGTATACACTGCTTCTTAAAGGATAGGTGATAGGGAAGTAAACAGGGCCCACGGGTCCTGGCCCCCATGAGCTTACATTCTAGTATGGAAGACAATAACAAATAAGTAAACAAAAAATATATAATTTCAGACAATGGTAGGTCTATAGAGAAGAATAGGTGGATGAGGGGATGGAGTCAGGCATGACTGAGCGACTTCACTTTCACTTTTCACTTTCATGCATTGGAGAAGGAGATGGCAACCCACTCCAGTGTTCTTGCCTGGAGAATCCCAGGGACAGGGGAGCCTGGTGGGCTGCCATCTATGGGGTCGCACAGAGTCGGACCTGACTGAAGCGACTAGCAGCAGCAGCAGCAGGGCAATGAAAGTTTGTATTCTCTTTAATTTTGTTTCTTGCGGGGGCACACCATGTGGCTTGCAGTTCTCCGACCAGGGACTGAAACTAGGCCACATTAGCAGTGAAAGCCTAGAATCTCCACAGGTGGTTATATGTCAGATAGAAGAGTCGGGTGAGATCTCTGTGAGGAGGCAATGTTTTGGGAATTCCCTAGCAGTTCAAAAGTTAGGACTTGACACTCTTACTGCTGTGGCCTGGATTTGGTTACTAGTCGGGGAACTAAGATCTGGCAAGCTGTGCAGTGAAGCCAGAGGGTGGGGGTGGGGAGTGGGGAAGAAGGCTATGCTTTTCCAGACACTTGAATGAGGGAACAAGTAGGCAAAGACTTCCAGGAAGAAACTTCCTGAGGGAAGAAACAGTGAGTGCAAAGGCCCCGAGGCAGGAATGTATTTGGTTTATTCCTGGAATAGCATAACAGCCGTTGTTGGGAGGCAGAGTAGGGGAATGGAGTGGGTAATGTAGGGGCAGACAGGTAGGGCCAGGCCAAGCAGCACCTCGCATGGCATGGCAGAGAGTTTATGTCTCCAGTGCTATGGAAAGTCATTGGAAGGGAAGAATGACAAGCTGATTGGGTTTCAAAGGTATTACATCTGCCATTGAGGACAACAATGTTCCCACAGGAGTGACTGTGGGATGATTGAAGATCCAGGTGAACAAATTGATGGGAAACAATCCCCTCAGACTGTCCTGCTTAGATGAAGTATGGTATGTATCCAGCAGGGTTTTAACTACCTGGTCTCTAACTCCTAAGTGCCCTCAGCAAATAGAGAAAGCTCTACAAACTGGGCAGTTATATTTTGCCATAGGTGCAGTTGGTGGTATGAAAGCAGCAGCTGTTCTCCTTACGATCTTCCCTCCATCTCAACCTGGAGCAGACTTTTTTTTAGTTTTCCTTTGAGTAACTCTGCCAGATGACACTCATTTCTATGCAGTGTAAAGCAGCTCACATGTAGGGTCCAGTGTGGTACAGCAGTGACTGCAAGATGTTTTGGAGCATCTCTGTTTGCTAATAGAACAGTCTGAAGACCCTGGGCTGCTATGGAAAATTCCTGTCATGAATTCATGAGCTTATGTACTTCGAGTCTGTGGACTGTTGAGATTGATTAGTGTATAAAGGCTGACATCTGGTGGTTCAGGTTGAGTATTGTTGGTTCACTTGTTTATGACACCAATGATCATTCTTTGGAATATTTAAAAATGTTAAACTGTTTGTATTCATCGCTGCCAAAGAAGAGCTTCTGAGTATCCTGAGGAGTGACACAAGAGGGTAGAGCTTAGCATGTGAAGATTGTGTCCAAATTTCCTAAAATAGGAGCATTTGTGTATGACAAGCAAATCAGGTGTGGAAAATGACAAGCAGAGGGTGGAGGCTCTATGGGAGCAGTGGCTCCTTCCATTGAAGGAGCCAAGGAAATGGAGTGATGTGTCATCCAAAGAGCCAGCCCCATTTTAGTCTCTACTTGGCCTGGAAGATTCCTTCTCCTCTTTTTTTTTTTTTTTGGTTAATGCTGATTCTTGTTCCATGCACAGCTAAAACTCACTCCCCCATTCCCTTAGACATGGCTCCTTAAATTCTTCAGTTTTTTTTTTTTTTAAATGTGAACCATTTTCAAAGACTTTATTGAATTTGCTATAGTCTGCTTCAGTTTTATGTTTTGGTTTTTGGTCTCCAGGCATGTAGGTTTTTAGCTCGCTGATCAGGGATCAAATCCCCAGCCCCTGCATTGGAAGGGGAAGTCTTTCCCACAGGACCACTAGAGAAGTCCCCAAATCCTTTAGTTTTGAATGCCATCCATATAGCTTGGTCTACCACTTATCTTCCTTTTTCTCTTCTTTGATTTTTTTCTTTATGTTTATTTATTGTGCCCACTCTTACTATTCAGCTAGTGTGTAAACTCCAGAAGGAGAGGTCAGGAAACAAATCTTTGCCTCTTGGAATCCTGGACACTTTGCCTAATGCCCTGAGAATGCCATAAAGTGTGTGACGTACTAAACAGTGGTGGCAGCCAAGAGCTGCCCTTGATCTGTCTACTGGGACCCCGAGTGCCTCTGGAGAAGGGAATGGTCAGCATCTGGGCCTGTTTTGGAGTGTATTCAGTTTACCCTCTTTACCCATTAGATCTCTCTTGAACTAGCCTCATATCTTCACTCCCTTTCCCCCGACTGGTTATTAGGGGGTGCAAGGTATCTGAACGCTTCCCAACTCCAGAGAATGCTATTCAAATCATAAGCTATGTGAATGACTCTCTCTGGAGCTGGGCAGTGCACGACCTCTTCAGCTGTACATAGCAGCACTGAGGAACAGCTAATGATGGGTGATGTGACATAGAGGCACTAGCCACAGAACTCTGTTCCTAAGATGATAAACTTCTTTTGGCCCACTGTCAGTTTCACTGTTTTTCATAGTAAACACAATCTTGGAGAATATTCAGCCATTCTGAAAGTAAAATGTTATGTTAGGATGACATGTGAAACAATGCCTTGAATGAGGAAACACTCACTCTTAATGGGTTCAAGGCATCTCCAACTGGACACTGGGCTCTAGAAATGAACTGTTGACACCTATACTTTTTGACAGTGTAAAGCAGTTAACTTTTACAGTTAGCATCCTCTCATCCATTCTCTCTCTGCTCCCACCTCACCTCCCTCGCACCCCTATCCTCCACATGCCCACAGCCTGGTCAGCAATCTTCTATATGGGCCTTTGCTGGCCTAGACAGTCTCTCTGAATCAATTGTGTCTCATGAAATGCATATACTTTTATTCATTCTCTCAAGGCCATTTCTCATGGTAGAAACCAAATTAATTAAATAAAGGAATCCCTGTTTACATGATACTCTTCTGAGAAAACTTCAATCCTCAACCCAATTAAAATTTATTGCTCCTTGAAAAGAAGTTTTGATAAGGCCCAGTGGGGAAGATGTTTGAGCTAAAGGCCTTTTTGGCTTCCTTAAACACTTTTGCTTCTCTAGAGTGGCCACCTCCTGCCAAGGGCAGCTGCCCCAGGGATGGTTATGCCAGTGCAACAGCCATATTTCTGGTCGTAAGGAGATAGAAGAAAGTCCACTGGGTGTGCTAAATGACTTCTAGAAATGATGCTTCTGTAAGAGGAGAGATTGAGGGAGAATTCACATGTAGCACTTAGGCCCAACATTCTGGCTTATTACCAGCCCCCTCCTGAATCTTGGCTCTTTCCTCCACCTGGTCTTCCAGTCCTCAGGCACACAATGTTCTTGCTCTCTGCTCCGTCTCCCTCTGTGCTTGTCCAGTGTTGAGCTTGCACAGAAGAAAGACCCTCCTTCGTCTATGACAAAGGAGGAAATGGAGTCCTGTCATAAGTCACTCACACAGGTTGGAGCAGTGGGTGGCATAGTCTAGCAGAAGCATAAGAGACTATGTTCTAAATTCAGTTTATCATTAATTTGCCTCTGGGCAATTAGTATGCCTTTCTAGCCTTTTATTTTCCTTACATTTAACATGGAGAAAACAATTTCAGATATAGCACAGTTGATCGTCCTGACTAGGATGAAATGATAAAAAATGATATAATAAACATGAGTAAAATAAAAATCTGTAAAAGGTGGATCTAGAATGATCTAAAAGGTAATCTTGGCAGAGCAATCTTGGAAAGTAGATTTTGTTTTTAATGTCAGCCAACTAAAACATGCCTCCACCCTAAAATACATGATTTTTTTTTGAATTTTAATTGGAGGTTAATTACTTTACAATATTGTATTGGTTTTGCCATACATCAACATGAATCCACCACAGGTATACACGTGTTCCCCATTTCTGTATGGTTTAGATATATGATTCCTCTAGCCTCCTTGAGGGAAAGGACTATTTCAGTTTTGTATCCTTTCCTCCTCCCATAGCATATGCCTACAGTAGAGAAAATAGGTTAAATAAATGCTTTGATTTGAAAGACAAGGAGGTGATGTCTGCATTTGAGCTGGGTGAAAGGACAAGGCATTGTGTCACCCAGGTGTCTGGCCTGGGTGTGTTGGTGACATTCACTTGCATAAGAAACACAGAAGAATAGCTTCAGGGCAGACACAGTAAACATCACTGATTCAATTGTGGTAATGCTGGGTTTGAGCTACTTGTGGCCATTCACTTTGAAATGTCTAACAGGAAGTTGGAGATCTAGGTCTAGAGCTCAGAAAATATAGATTTGAGGGTCATCAGTAAAGTCATGAATGAATCTTGCATAAAATACAGAGAGAGTCTTGATAGCATATAGTCAGGACAGTATTTGATACCCTTGATGACTCCCTCTTCCTGAAAATCTTCCCCCTTGGCCTCCAATGTACTGCCCTCTTTTATTTCTCTCCTAAACCCCTGGGCATTGCTTAGCAGGTTTCTCTCCTTCATCCAGCACATGAATTTAGAGGGCCCTAGGGCTCGGTCCTTGGCTTTGTCTTGTGCTGATAGATCATCTAGCCTGACAGCTTTAAAGATCATTTCTATCTGATGACTTGCAGAGTTTGATCCTAAGTCTAGACTTTTCTTTAGCATTCCAGACTCACAGATAACATACTTTTTTATGTCTCCACTTGAATGTTTAATAGGCGTCTCAAACTTCACATGCCTACAACCTCGTTCCTAAACTCCACCCCACCAGACCTATTCCTACCACAGTGTTCAGTAGCTCATCTGAAGGCATCTCCATCCTTCTGCTTGCCTGGGAACAAACCCTTGGAGTTATCCTTGATCAGAATTTTCTCCCACATTATTCTCATTTGTTTCATCAGCAAATCCTGTTGACTCTGCTCCATTCAAGATCCAAGCTCTGGCTACTTCTTACGATGTCTGCTATTACCCCCAAGTCAAGTACCATTTTTTCCCTCCTGAATTAACTCTTTCTTGTTATCGCTGATTCCACCCTCTCCCTCTGTCTTTAACCACAGCCACAGTAAAAAAAAAAAAAAAAAAATCAGATGATGTCACTCTTCTGCTCAAAAACCTCTTGTGGCTTCCTATCTCACATAGAGCAGAAATGTCCAAATCCTCACCATGGCCTGTGAGGCACTATAATCTGGCCTCTGGATGTTCTTGGACCTCATAGCCTACTCTTTCTTTTACCAACCTTAGCCACTCAAAATTCCAGGCAAGCATACCACTTTAAGGCCTTTTCATTTGCCTTTTTCCTTTTTAGAAATTTCTTCCCGTACTTACTTATGACTCTCTCCTGTAACTCTCTTTATGCAAATGTCACCTTATGGAGGCCTTCTCTGATCACTGGGTTAAAAATGGAAACTCTGCGTTTCCAAGACTTTTTATTCCTTTCCCCTTTTATTTTTCTCCTTAGTACTTACTACTGTTTTACATGTCATATTTTTACTCATTTACTTTTAATTTTGTCTTCTGTTGGAATATAAGCTTTATGAGGGCAGGAATGACTTTTTTTCACTGATGTATCCATAAAACTTACAATAATTCCTGGTATATTACTGGATCTCTAATAGATATTGATATAAGGTGAGGCATGATGAATAATATAAGGAGATTCCTGAGAAATATTAACATTTAAAGGACATTTAAATCTCCATTGAAATAAATACTTTAAAAATTATTATGAATTATATTTCTATTTAAAATATATATTATACTTGGATTCAGCCTGATTTCTTTTGGGTTAGCCCAATTACTTTTATCAAATAGCTTTATTGAAGTATTATTGACCTAAGTGTAAACATTGACGTGTGTATCTATGAGGTGAAACCATCATCACAATTGAGATAATGCATATATCCATTCAGAAGTTTTCCGATCTCTTGAAATCCCTCCGTCCTGCCCCTTCTCACTCCTTCAAGCCCTCCTCTCCCAACCCAGTACCTAGGCAACCACTAATGTGCTTTGTCACGACAAATTAGTTAATGTTTCTAGAATTTTATAATCTTGCAGTGGATACTCTTTTGTCTGGCCTATTTCACTCAGCAAATTATTTTGAGATGCTTCCACGCTGTAGCACATGTTCATAGTGCATGCTTTTGTTTGCTGAGGAATAATTAATGATGGACGTTTGGATTGTTTCCAAATAGAGCATTTGGAACATTCACATAGTCCAATTTTTTGTTTCTAACTTCAGTATAATAGAACTTCACTTCATTGAGTGCTAAACAGAAAACACAGATGGGCTCTATAAAACTTCACTGGGAGCGAGTGTCAGGCTTTAAGAGGTTAATGTGATTTGGCCAAGTTGACTGCAGACATGCTGCTGATGGCCTGCCTTGGCTTCAGCCTGCATTATGCTTCCTGACTAAGTGAATCATGTCAGGAGTCTTAGACATATCAGAGGTGCAGCAGTGAACACACTAGCTGATTTATGGATCCCTTGAAAGACAGACTCAGCCTCCTAATAGGGAGGACATGATGTGACAGGGTTATATTGCTAATGTTCCCTGGGTTTTGACCCAGTTTCTGCCTGCTGCCTAGCTTTTGAATTTTATACTTAAAATTTTACAAACTATTTTTTGTTGTTGTTGTTGTTGTTGTTCTCTGGCCCTCAACCACATATCTAGGCCAAATTCCTGTTTTCAAGTTTTGCCAACATGCATTATCTGTTTTCTTTTTCACACCAATTCAAGTGGCTTCAATTGAATCTGCTTTCTGAATTGGCCTGTCTGGTCTTCTCTTGGGAGGCATTAGAACATGACTGACAAGTTAATAGAGGGCAGAAATTGATTGCAGAGGTTTGGGTGTAGAATATGGATTTTATTTTGGCTTGTTTACAAGTATGCTGTAAGCCGTAAGAGTAAACTGTGAATATTGGTCAATTATTTTCTGAAGCCTGGTGGATTTCTGTAAGCTGTTTAACTGATGGTTTTCCCACTGCAGATATGTGCCTGGTGTCTAAAAATCCCTCTGACTTTCACTTTTGCTCTCATGGAACTGTTGCTGTGGAGAGCTTGGATGATGCTGAAGAACTGCTGGCCACGGATGTAAGGCTTGTTAGTTATCAGAGCAAAGTCTGGTAATGACAATGAGACATGGAAGAAAGCATCTTAGATCTCCTCTCTTCCAAAGGGTCCTGGAGAAGTGACCTTCTTTCCCCTAGGGGTGGAGAGTGGAAGGTGCCCCTATAGGACTGCTTTGTCCAGAGTTTTATACTTATTTATTTTGTCAGTATAGTAACTTTGATACATATAAAAAAGTAGGAAGATGCTTCAATGCAATGATAACCACTGTTTTCATTCTTTTATTTTTTTTCTCTTTGGGATTGCTGTTATGTAGTTGTTTTGGTGTTTTTTTAAATCAAGAATCATAATCATTCTACATATGCTATTTGATATATCATTTGCTTTTGGATAAATGTTTAGCATTTTCAGTGTTATTACAAACTCTTCATAAACATTTAATGGATACTTAATATTTTATCAGACATTTGTTCTATAGTTTATTTAACTATTCTCCTATTGTTAGACTCAAGGTTGAGGTTTTTTTTTTTCTACTATGATGAATATCTTTGTAGGTGAGTACATTCCTGTATATCAGATTCATCTTATGTTAGATTTCTAAAAGGTAGGATTATGAAATTTGTATAGTCTCTCAATACATATTCTAAATTAACTACTAGAAGGATTACCAATTTCCACTCTCCTGGAGTGTGTGAGAACACACTTCTTACCATGTGCAGTGGCTTCTTAGGATGCTGTTCTTTGGTGACATATTCTTCTTTTCTTAAATACTTCCTTTTGCCAGTTGTTAAAATGAATCTGGAATAAATATGGGAGAACATATGGGATCCCAGAAATAAGCAACCCATCAGATATGGTGCTACTTTATCCCATAACCATGAAGGCAAAATAATTGAGCTCATATAGCCAGTTAATGATAGATTATTGGAAGGGAGAAGAGAGGAACAGGAGAGGAGAAGGCATCTGAGGGGAGTTCTAAAACTACTGAGTTAAACAAGTCAAGTCATATGCCTTCCTAATTCTCTTTCAAAGGGATGAGCAGGCTACAGGTGACCAAGAGCCAACAGGGCGCTTTCAAACCAATTTGCATTAGTTTGAACAGAACTGTCACACTTTAGTGCTGTGGTAATCCATCTCCTTCCCTCCGGCAGGCAGCCCATGGCCCACAAGTGGAGGGAGGTGTGATATACAGTGGAGGGAGGTGCTTACTGCAGCCATTAAGCAAATGAATACTTGGCCATCTGCTTCTCTTTTTACAGCAAGCCATGGACATCTTAGGCTTTCTTCCTGATGAGAAGTATGGATTTTATAAACTCACTGGAGCCATCCTGCACTTTGGAAACATGAAATTTAAGCAGAAACCCAGAGAAGAGCAAGTGGAAGCAGATGGCACAGAAAGTAAGGATTACTTTTGTAAACAGGGCATACAGGCGCTTCAAATCCCTGACCCTAGGTAGGCCTCCTCCCTTTCCTTGCAGTTAGCCTCACCTCTTGGTTTTTAGGAAATGTTGAAATTAATCAGTGATCTCCCTCAATTGATGCCCCCCAAATATTATATCTTTCAGTCATCATTTCTTTGTAGAGTCCTTGTATCTCAAGATAAGATACATTCCTTAATTAATTATTGATGATGCCAGTAAATTTGCTAAACTTGGGTGATAATAGGATTGACTAAGATTCAGTGTGCCTTCAGCATATAGAATCTAGAGAAAAACAGAAAAAGGAGCAAATCACTATGAGATGTATGAAGTGACATAATGAAGGTGTGAACAAAGATTTTTAGAATTCCAAAGCTGGAGTGTTCACTAAGTTGAAAACAAAATGGCTTCTTTTCCCTTTGCTTTTTATTCACATTATAAAAATTTATAGTCATGCCTACTTACCAAAAAGATCTATAGTGAGTGATCTGTCTAGAATGATCATTAAAATAGAAAATCACAATTATGAAAAGAAGGAATAATAGTCATAATGACTTCATTTAATAAAATTCCTGGTGTCTGAAACAAAAATAAAAAAGAATATTCACTCAAATCTTTCAACAAATACTTTTTTTAATTTTGTATTTTCAATTGTGGTAAAATATACACAACATAAAATCTTACCCGTTTTTAAGTGTTCACATCAGTGACATTAAGTACTTTCACATTGTTGTGCAACCACCATTGCTGTTAATCACCAGAACTTTTTTGTCATCCCAAACTGAAACTCTGTATAAAGCAAAACTCCCTATTACTCCCTTCCCCTAACCCCTAGAAAACATTATTTTACTTTCTGCCTCTATGAATTTGACTATCATACATACATTATATAAATGAAATCATACAATGTTTATCCTTTTGTGTCTGGTCTATTTCACTTAGCATAATGTTTTCAGAACATGTTGCAGTAAGTGTCAGAATTTCATTCCTTTTTAAAGGCCAAATAATATTCCATCACATATATATTCTATTTTTTGTTTATCTGTTCATTTGTAGACATGTGAGTTGCTTCTACTTTTCACTACTGAGTAAAGCTGCTGTTAACATTAGTGTTCACATATCTGTTTGAGCCTGTGTATTTATTCTTTTTTGTGTATACCCAGAAGTAGAATTGCTGGGTTAAATGATAATTCTATGTTTACTCTTTTGAGGAATACCATACTGTTTCTCTATGGTGGCACCACCATCTCACATTTCCACCTGTGATGCCCAAGGGTCCCAGTTTTTCCACATCCTCACCAATGCTCGTTTTCTGTTTGTTTTTTTGTTTTTTTTTTATAAAAGCCATCTGTATGGGTACACAGTGGTATCTCAGTTGTGCTTTTATTTTTATTTCCCTAATGATTAGAGATGTTGAGTATCTTTCATGGGCTTATCAGACATTTGTATATCTTCTTTGGAGAACTATCTTTTCAATTCCTTTGCCTGTTTTTGCGTTGGGTTGTTTGTTTTTCTATTGTTTCACAAATAGTTTTTGAGGCCAGTCTGTGCAGGGACTATACCTGGTGCTAGAGATATACCTGTGAACAACATATCATCTCTGTCTTGACTGTCTAGTGTGGGAGATAGACAATATATACATAAATGGACAAATACATGCATGAAATCAGAATGAAAAAGCAGAATAAAAGAATCAAGAATAATAGGAATTGAAGGTTTTCATTGATAGGGTGGTCAAAAAGTCCCTTAGAGAAGGACACTGGAGCTCAGAGGAGAACACAGTGAGAGAATGTACCCTGTTGCTGTTGCCATTCAGTCACTCAGTGTGTCATTGGTACAATATATACATTGTACCAATTTTTGTCATTGTTGTTGTTTTTTTGCTTTTTCTGTGCTTTGAAACAAAGTTTTAAAAATTATTTTTATTACGAAAGCAGGATATAATTATTAAGCAGAAGATACAGATAAACAAATGAAGCAAGTCTTCTCATCCAATCTCCCTGGTGGTTCCTTCTCAGCTTTTTTGCTGGTGTATCCTCATCTTCCTTACTTCTAACTGCTCCAGAATTGCTGATCTCAACTCTTGACACTTTTCTCTGCTCATTTTTTAGCTGATTATCTCAAACTCAACTTGTATGGAACCAAATTCTCCACCTCTTCCTGCCCCTGCTACCAGCTCTTCATTTCTCAGTCTTCTTACTAAATGTCACCTGTACTCTCTCAGTTGCCCTGACTCAAATCATGGGTAGCTTAGAGTCATCCTGAACTCTCTTTTTTATCGTCTCTACCTTTAAACATCCATAAAACCCGCAACCATCCACAGCTATCATGTTCACTGCCACCACCTAGCCTAAGCCTCCATTTCTTACCAGACAATCCAGAGAGCTTCCTTCCTGATCACCCTTTCTCCACCCTTACCCCATAACTACACACAGAGCAGCCAGCAATGACCCTTTCACAGTATAAGCCATCCCATATCCCCTCCTCTCACAAATGGCTCCCATCTTACTCAAATAAGCTCCAAATCCTCAGTATAGCCTCCTTGTCTTCTCTGATATCACTCCAAATCTCTCTCTAATCCCATCTTCCTATTGTGACTGATAATATGAAATTTATCTTTGGTCTTTGTCCTAGTTTATGGCACAGAGCTCTTAATTTGGAATTTTCTGAGTTATGAGATCGATAAAGGTACATTTTATGTTAACAAGGTGACTTTTGGAATGTGCCTATAGATGGGGTCTGGTCACCACAAGAACTAACCATGTGATTAGAGAGTTGGAACTTTCAGTCCCATCTCTGTCAGGACAGAGGAGAGGGGCTAGAGATGAGGTTCAATCACCAGTGGTAACGCCTATGTAATGAAGCCTCCATGAAATCTTAAAAGCACAGTGTTCAGAGAGATTTGGGGTTGCTGAGCTTGTGGAAATTTGGCAAGATTGGCATCCTTGGACAGGGTGTGGAGGCCCTACACCCTTTTCCCATAACTTTCTCTAGGCATCTCTCCTATTAGCTATTATTGAATTATATTCTTTTTTAATAAATCATTGAGTTAGTATATAAAGTGTTTTTCTGAGTTCTGTGAGCCTCTAGCAAATTCAGTTCAGTTCAGTTCAGTCATGTCCGACTATCTGCAACCCCATGGACCATAACACACCAGGCCTCCCTGTCCATCACCAACTTCCAGAGTTTACTCAAACTCATGTCCATTGAGTTGGTGATGCCATCCAACCATCTCATCCTCTGTTGTCCCCTTCTCCTCCTGCCTTCAATCTTTCTCAGCATCAGGGTCTTTTCAAATGAGTCAGTTCTTCTCATCAGATGGCCAAAGTATTGGAGTTTCAGCTTCAGCATCAGTCCTTCCAATGAACACCCAGGACTGATCTCCTTTAGGATGGACTGGTTGGATCTCCTTGCAGTCCAAGGGACTCTCAAGAGTCTACTCTAACACCACAGCTCAAAAGCATCAATTCTTTGGCACTCAGCTTTCTTTATAGTCCAAATCTCACAACCATACATGACTACTGCAAAAACCATAGCCTTGACTAAATAGACCTGTGTTGGCAAAGTAATATCTCTGCTTTTTAATATGCTGTCTAGGTTGGTCATAACTTTTCTCCCAAGGAGTGTCTTTTAATTTCATGGCTGCAGTCACCATCTGCAGTGATTTTGGAAAGTCTGTCACTATTTCCACTGTTTATCCATCTATTTGCCATGAAGTGATGCCATGATCTTAATTTTCTGAATGTTGAGTTTTAAGCAAACTTTTTCACTCTTCTCTTTCACTTTCATCAAGAGGCTCTTTAGTTCTTCTAGTTTCTGCCAGAAGGGTGGTGTCATTTGGATATCTGAGGTTATTGTAATTTCTCCCGCAATCTTGACTCCAGCTTGTGCTTCATCTAGTCCACCATTTCTCATGATGCATGCTGCATATGTTAAATAAGCAGGGTGACAATATACAGTCTTGACGTACTCCTCTCCCTATTTGGAACCAGTCTATTGTTCCATGTCCGGTTCTAACTATGGCTTCTTGACCTGCATACAGATTTCTCAGGAGGCCGGTCAGGTTGTCTGGTATTCCTATCTCTTTAAGAATTTACCACAGTTTGTTGTGATCCACACAGTCAAAGGCTTTGGCATAGTCAATAAAGCAGAAGTAGATGTTTTTCTGGAGCTCTCTTGCTTTTTTGATGATCCAGCGGATGTTGGCAATTTGATCTCTGGTTCCTCTGCCTTTTCTAAAACCAGCTTGAACATCTGGAAGTTCACTGTTCATGTACTGTTGAAGCCTGGCTTGGAGAATTTTAAGGATTACTTTACTAGTGTGTGAGATGAGTGCAATTGTGAAGTAATTTGAACATTCTTTGGCATTGCCTTCTTTTGGGATTGGAATAAAAACTGACATTTTCCAGGCCTGTGGCCACTGCTGAGTTTTCCAAATTTGCTGGTATACTGAGTGCAGCACTTTCACAGCATTACCTTTTGTGATTTGAAATAGCTCAACTGGAATTCCATCACCTCCACTAGCTTTGTTCATAGTGATGCTTCCTAAGGCCCACTTGACTTCGCATTCCAGGATGTCTGGCTCTAGGTGAGTGATCACACCATTGTGATTATGTGGGTTGTGAAGATCTTTTTTGTGTAGTTCTTTTGTATATTCTTGCCACCTCTTCCTAATATCTTCTGCTTCTGTTAGATCCTTACCATTTCTGTCCTTTATTGTGCCCATCTTTGCGTGAAATGTTCCCCTGGTATCTCTAATTTTCTTGAAGAGATCTCTAGTCTTTCCCATTTTGTTGTTTTCCTTTATTTCTTTGCACTGATCACTGAGGAAGCCTTTCTTATCTCTCCTTGCTATTCTTTTGAACTCTGCATTCAAATGGGTATATCTTTCTTTTCTTCTCTGCCTTCGCTTCTCTTCTTTTCATAGCTATTCTTAAGGCCTCCTCACACAATCATTTTGCCTTTTTGCATTTCTTTTTCTTGGGGATGGTCTTGATCCCTGTCTTCTATACAATGCCACAAACCTCTGTCCATAGTTCTTCAGGCACTCTATCATATCTAATCCCTTGAAAATTAAATCTAGCAAATTAACTTAACCCAAGTAGGGTGTTGTTGGAACCTCCAAACTATAGCTGGTTGGTCAACAGCCTAAACAACAACCTGGACTTTCATTTGGCTTTTGAAGTGGAGGAAGCAGTCTTGTATTAATAAGACTGCACTCAACCTGTGGAATGTGATGCTGTCTCAGGTAGTTGGTGTCAGAATTGTGCTGAACTGTAGGACTTCCATCTGGTGTCACAGAATTGCTTGGTGTGGACTCACTCACCTCAGTGGAATCAGGGGCAGAGCCCTCACCTAGCCTTTCCCCAGTCTCTCTCTCCTGTCACTCAGTCCACTGATCTCTTGGCTCTTCTGGGAGTTTTTGAGCAATCCTATTGCAGGACTTTTTCGCCAACTCCTCCTTCTCTCTGGAACTCTTCCTAGGTATCCTCATGGCTCACTCCCTCACTTTGTCAAGGTGCCATCTTGGCTGTCACCTTATCAGAAAACTCTTCCCTGACGACCCCCACCTCCTTCTTATCATTCTCTGTCTCCTTACTCTCAATATTTTTGTTTGTATTTTGTTCATAATAACTGCTTTTTTATTGGCTGTCTTACTCCTCAGTCTCCATCAGATGGGAGCTCCAAAAGAGCAGGGGTCTAGTTTGGTGTGCACTGCTATATTTCCAGGCATTAATACAATGTCTGGCTCTGTATTATAGTAGCACTTACCATAGTAGTAATCAATTATTTGTTAAATGAATCCTACCTACTCAGGGACAGTCAGTCAATATCATAGGACATATACTTTGTGTGTGTTTTTTTTTTCCTAGTTGAGTGACTTTCTCACTATACTCATCAAAATATTAGCATTATTTTCCACTTGTCAATTAACCAGGTTTTATTTTATTTTTATGTATTAATAAAGCTAACATTTGTGTAGGTTATCAACTATTTATATTGTTTCTTTTTTAAATTTGTTTCCATAATTAGCCCATTTTTAAAATCGAGGCACAGATTTTTTTCTTATTGATTTCTAAAAGGGCTCTTAATATATTAAGCCTTGGTAATTTTCTTCCAGTTAATCATTTACGAAACAGTTGAAGGAGTTGGACAGATGGAGAAGAGAGTGAAAAGAAGAAGGGCCACAAACCAAAGGTGACATTCTTAGCTTTACCTCTTTCTGGAGTTCAAGTCCCACATTTCTAACTTTCTCCTGCCACCCTAAACTCTGCACGGCAAAAACTCAGTGTATCATCTTCTTCAAGTGATGTCTCACTGTTGACTCTTCACAGTACTGTCCTTCTCTCTGTTTCTCGGGCTAGAAACATCTTCATCATGTTTCTCAGTCTTTTGCTCTTTCTTGTTACTAGTTTAGAGTTTTCAGCCCCTTGCACTCCACTGTCCCACAGTAGGTTCACTTTCTGTAATTGCCTCCCTCTGGTCTGCTTTGCATATTTCCACAAAATTAGTCTTTCTGGTTTCAGTTTGCCATTAATTTGCCATGCTGATTAATTTGCTGTTCTAATTTGCCATTTCTCTGCTAAAAGCCCCTATCCCCATTATTTAAATAATACCTTCCAGAAGTATCAGATGTCTCCTGTGGCCACAAGTCACCTGCTCTCCTGTTTATCTCACTTTCTAACTTCTTGGTCCAGTCTGCCATCTTTGACCATCACTGCACTGCCCACCTCTGGGCCCTTAAGTCATGTTGTTCTCTGTCTCAGAAATGCTTGTTCTCCCATGCTTGCCCATCAAAACCCTCTTCATCCTTTAAGGCTCAGACCAAATGTTGTTTCTTTCTTGAAATCTTCCCTGTTCATGCAGTCCAAAAGAGATCTTTCTTTCTCTTTCAAACTTTGATGATACTCATAATTTGTCTCTTTATAGACAGTGTTTTATTGACTTGCTATTTTTGCCTATTTTATTTACTGTTGTGAATCATAAACTCCTTGATGTTGAGGATTTTTGTCTTGTTTATCTGTCCTCTTACCATAGCATTTGGTACCAGGCTTTGCACATAGCAAGTGCTCAGAAACTGTTCAATAAATTAAGAAAGGGTGAACAGCTCAGAAACCACATTATAACCTTATATATAAGATGAATTGAAGGTCATTTTCAAAACCCTTTTTCACATTAGCCAGATTGTGATCTGACAAAACTGAATTTTGTTTCTGTCTTTATATCTTGTTATTTATACATCAGACTATACTGGGATAGAGTTGTCCCTTTGTTTTTCTCTACTTCCTTATCTGTTTTCAGGTGCCATCAGAATTCTCTCCATCTTCTAATCATACTTACCAAATCTGGATACCATTCTCTAGAGAGTAGTTCTCAGACTTGGCTGCACATTAGAATCACTGGGGGAGCTTTTCTATTCCTGAAGCTCAGGCCTTACCCAGACCAAAGGAAATCAGTCTCTGAGGGTGGATGCAGGCATCAGGGTGTGTGGTTACAACTTGCCAGGTGACCCCAATGTGCAGCCAAGGTTGAAGCCTGTTCTCCAACCCTCATACCCTCATGTGTATCATAATCGCTGGGTGAAATGCTAAAAATAAACCCTAACCTCCTCTAGTGAGCAAGTACTTTGTTCTTTCATGAACAATCCAGGCTATCCTGATCCACACCAGTGATGAGAACCCTTCTAGCTAAACTTCTCCCAGGTAAGATGATACAACCTGGTTAAAATTCATGGTTTTATCCACCAAGTTCTAGAAAATGATGTTTATTTTGGTGGGATTTTTATAAAGCTTCTTCTGGGAATACATCAGGTCACACAATGAACATATGTTTACAGGCGGCGCTGTCTTCATGATGGCATCTCCTGAATGTTAGAAGGATGTATTTTTACCAATTTAAACTATTTTCATCTAGGTTGTAACACTATAAACTTTTAATGCAAAGGAAGTAATTTTGAGAGGGGAACATGACAACTGTTATTTTCTGTTAAAAAAAGAGGATGAATAACATGTGATGTTTAATGTACGCCTTTGGGATAAATCCAAGGCACACTACTCCTCTGTCTGCAGATCATTGAATGTCTCTGGAGTGGGAAAGAAATAATTCTGTAATGTTGAAGGCTATTTCTGTTAGAGCTTAAGGTGGGATACTACCTTAAGAGAATTTGGATTTCCTTTGTTCATGGATAAAAATAGACTCAAAGAACTGTCATTAACAGTGGAAAAAGATTGTGTGAAGTTGAGACTATTATTAACCTACATTGTCTATCTGAAAACTTCCAAAGCATAGAGAGCTGAAGTCCTGTCTATTTTTCCTGGACAGATATTGTGGAATTGTTCATTTTTCACATCATTGGTTACTGTTCAGCTCCACTCAGATTCATCAGGCACATTACATTTCTCCCTTCCTTTGAAATATTTTCATTTTGGGTTAGATGCTCTTTAAATTCTCCTTTGGCTCAAAAAGTCTTTGATTCCAACCCCTTGGCTTTTCAACTTGAAATAATCAGGCTTTTGTCTCCAAACATGGTGTTTTTAACAAGAATAACTCAGTATAAGATCGGAATGTCTGCTCTACTTTTGATTTTTCCACTTATTTTCCCAAACAGTCTTTGCATTTTGAAAGATTTCATAGCAATGGAGTTCCTAGGCCATTATCACTGATTAGGAGTAGAGGTAGAATTTGTAGATACATTTCTAGAATGTGTAATATATATTGACTTTGCATGCTACGTCGCTTCAGTTGTGTCTGACCCTTTGTGACGCTACAGACTGTAGCTGACCAGGCTCCTCTGTCCATGGGATTCTCTAGACAAGAGTACTGGAGTGGGTTGCTAGTTCCTTTAGTTAACAAATAAATCAAACATTTCAAGCTTTTCTAGTCTTTGTGAAAACTTTAAAGGCCCCACAAAAAGGAAATGGATATTGTTAATACAGATGACATATAGCTATTTAATTGTGTTTTGTTTTTAGTTTATTTCTATTTGTGGTCATTGTTCAGGAAATTTTGTACTTCTTAATGATGTAAGGAAAGACTGCATTTCCTTCTATTCTAATACATTAACTTTATGGAGTGACTACATAAGATATGTATCTTGGCATTCATTTAAAATGGGAGACAGCAGAGAGGTTTCAACTGAGCAAAATATTCCCTTTGTTTGATAACTGAAAAAAACACGCAGTTTAAAATGTGTTTATGGCTTTTCACCTGTGGCATTCTTTCATGTCATTGTCATTTTTTAAACACCTGATGTGATACATGCTTATTTACTTTTCCTTCTGATAACACTCATTCTTCATTTCTTTCCTTAGAAAATGAAGAAGATACCATTCTACATAAGAATAATTGTACGGGTTGTAAGTCTTCTTGTTAGGCAGCAGAGGGCACTGTGGGGCAGAGACACACAGGAAGAGGAAAGGTGTTTGAGAGATACTAAGCAAGTATCCCAGCTTCTGTTGATAGGTCTTGAATTACCCAAATATATGGTCCAAGTTCTGGTTCCATTGAAAGGAGCTACAAATATATACATATAAGGGGAAAATAGGCAAATAATGAAAATATGATTTTCATCCTCTTCAGATGAACAGTTCTTTTCAGAAGAGGGCCAATATCAAGAAATGGTTTTTTGTTTAAATTGGTCTATAATTCTCATATTATAAAATTATTCTTTAAAAATATACAGTTCAGTGAGTTTGAGCATATTCAGAAGGTGGTTTGACTAACATGTCATTACTCCCCAAAAGACATCTTGTATACAAAAGTAGTTACTCTCCATTCCTTTTTCCCCTAGCCCCTGGCAACTACAAATCTACTTTCTGTCTCTCTAGATTTACCTATTCTGGACAGTTCATAGAAATAAAATCATATAATATATGGCCTTTGTGTCAGGCTTCTTCACTTACTATGATGTTTTCAACCCTCAATCATGTTGCAGCATACATCAATACTTCATTCTTTTTTGTATTTAAAAAAATGTTCTGTGGAATTAATATCCTGCATTTGTTTATCCATTTATCAGTTGATGAACATTTGTGTTTTTTCCTTTTTTTGACCATTGTGAGTAATGCTGCTAGGAACATTTGTGTACAACTATTTTGTGTGAACATATGTTTTTATTTCTCTTGGATGTATACCTTGGGGTGGAATTGTTGGATCCCGCAGTAACTATGTTTAACTTCTGAGTGGCTGCCAAACAGTTTCCTACAGTGGCTGTACCATTTTACATTCTAGGAGTGTATGAAGTTTTCAGTTTCTCCACTTCTTTACCAAACACTCATGTCTTTTTGATTATAGCCATTCTAGTGAGTGTCTAGTGGCATTTCACTGTGATTTTGATTTGCATTTACAAGAAATAGAGTCTTTTAGGATCATTTAGGGTCCATGAATTTATCTCAAAACTACAGTTTACCTTGCTACATCATTCTAACCACACCATCTTTCCGTCTTCTGAGATGTCTATTGGGCTCACGTGGAGATTGAATTTTAACAATGTTTTCCTTCTTTCCTCCTCCCTCTTTTATCTTACTATTTTCTCTCTCCTTCTCTCCCTCCCTCCTTCTCTTCTTCTTTTCCTTCCTTTCTTCTGACCAGATGCTGGCAAGGCTGCTTTCCTCATGGGCATTAACTCCTCTGAGCTGGTGAAGGGCTTGATCCATCCTAGAATCAAAGTTGGTAATGAATATGTTACTAGAAGTCAAAATGTAGAACAGGTAAGTTACTTCCAGAGTATTATGGTTCTATCCTCTTGTACTAATTGTACACAGGTTTTATTTGTGTATTTTTCAACTTTTGATGTCTGTAACAAGGCCTTCTATAAAAAAGTGAAAAAGAATTACTATGATGAGTATTCTAACTGTTTTCATCTGCGAAGCACACCACAGTAAATGCTCTTGTGTTAAGAGTCTTTCTAGTCTGAAAGATACCATTTTGACAGTTTCCCCTTAAGCAACAAGTCTCTTCAGATTCAGGGAAGTCCTTTACATTTTATAATAAATATCTTTGTTGTCTAGCTAAGAGGCTCTTAAAATATAGTTTCTGACATGAATAAAATTGGTAAATTGAAATCTATCACCTGTTTGGAATATTGACTTTTCAGGCTATCAGATGCATTCATTAAGAAAGGGTTTCAGCACATATGCTGGAGTTAGTGTTCAAAGAGGGGGAAAAATGAGAACCAAAGTGAGAGATGGAAGGTCATATAGGTTTTGTTCAGTATCCAGGAGAATATTTTAATGATAGAATAATGAGTGCTCTGAGAAGTGTTGATCCTGAGGCTGTGCAGTAAATATTCACAGGACAGCCAACTAGTGAGACCATCTAAATATGATAGTGTATTTCAAAATAATAATTGACATCTGGAATGTGCTAGTATGAGACAAGCCCTGCTACAGTAACATACACACTAAAATCCTAGTGACAATAAAATAGGCATTTATTTCTTACTCACACCAAGCCCAATACAAATTAGACTGCCTTTTTCAATTTTGTCCTCAGGCCATGTGGAACGCATGGCCTCCAGTGTTGCTGCACAGGGGAAAAAATGATCTGTGAAGAAAGTACACACACTTTAACTGCCTGGGGCTAGGAGTGATATCACTTTTAGTAAGATTCTATTGGTGAAAACTAGTCAAATTCTCTCCTTAGCTACTGTGGGGCTGAGAAGTGTAGTCTTTCTGGAAAGAGAAAGTGGGTTGATCACATATAACATGTAAAAAGCATTCATATTATCTCCTTCCATTCCTACAACAAAACTCAGAGTTAGGTAAGGCAAGGATACTTATGTTTTTTCCAGTTGAGGAAACCGAGGATTAGGGAACATAAGTAACATTCCAAAGGACACCCAGCTAGTGTTCAGGTGACACCTAGAATGTCTTGCTCTGTAGACATCATAAATCTGAAAATGAGATAGATAAATGTGCAACTTTGTGACAGAAGACAGTTATTTTGACAACAATAAACTCTCTTTCTTTTGGTATGTTGGTAGAAAGGCATTTGGTGTGACTGTCATTTAAAACATTTCAACAACTAATCAAAATCAGTTTCCTGTGCAGCTTACTCTGTAACTAAATAAGCTTATCTCTACCATAACATCAACTCTATGGGAACAATTTGCCTGCATTTTTGTCCTCCCTGGTGACCCGAGCTCTTGAGGCCATGGACTGTGTCTAATTCACCTTAGTACCCCAGCATTTAGCACAGTGCCCTGCAAGCAGCAGGGGCTCCGTAAATGTTAAAATAAATGAAATATTGGCTGATGTTAAGCCATGCTCAGTGGGACAAGTAGTTGAGCTATTTCTTCAGAGTGAGGCTGGAGATGTCTGGCAGCTTCTTGCCTTTTAAGACATTCACCACCACATGCATGCATGACATGCTATGATTATAGAACAAGGACTTGCTCAGTGTAAAACTAATGAGCCCATAGGAGGACTGAAATCAAACCTTCGTCTCTTTAATATTGTGTTCTCGGGGGCTGAGTTACCACACCAGCCTCTACTATAATGGAATCAGTGAAGCAAGCTAATATATTATTATTCAACATTAAAAGAAAGAAAACCCTCATCCTCCATGCCCCCCTCCCCTCCCCACCTTCTTGCTTGAGCACTCTCTTTTCCTCCATCTCCTGAAGACAGAGTAAGAAAGCACACTGTAAGGCTTTTCTTTTCTTAGGAATTTTACTGACTTTATAGAGACAATTGTCACTGCTAAGAATAGAGATGTATATGCTCTGTTGATGACAATTGCAAAAGATGGCAAAAATTCTTGCAGTGTTAACACTTTATACGAAACTTAGTTCTAGCTCTTATGTTATCTAACTCTGGGCCTTTGGTCAAATACTCCATCTCTCTGAGCACCGCATGAGAGGTTAAATCTTCTGCGGGTCTCAGTGGAACAATGACTGGCATCTAAAGGAGATAATTCCTCATGTATGGGAGTGTCCCACACATTGAAGGAGGTCCTGCATTCCTGCTCCCAGGTGCTAAATGCCAGCAACACTCTCAGTCACTGATGATGCCCATCCTGTTCTAAAGTGCCCCCTTCCCTTGGGTGGAGGGTGTACCATCTTGAATGGGAGCCACTATGCACGATTATCCGGAGAAGGCAATGGCACCCGACTCCAGTCCTCTTGCCTGGAAAACCCCATGGACAGAGGAGCCTGGTGGGCTGCAGTCCATGGGGTCACGAAGAGTCGGAGACAACTGAGTGACTTCACTTTCACTTTTCACTTTCATGCACTGGAGAAGGAAATGGTAACCCACTCCAGTGTTCTTTCCTGGAGAATCCCAGAGACGGGGGAGCCTGGTGGGCTGCTGTCTGTGGGGTCGCACAGAGTTGGACACGACTGAAGCGACTTAGCAGCAGCAGCATACATGATTATCAGGAACCAAGGCTCTTCAGGTCTGGTATTTTAAGATTCTAGGAGAGTTCTAACTATCCTTATTAGAAATAAGTTATTTTACTTTAAAAAGATTAATAATGATCAAACAATAATAGTAATCAGTAGCTATTGAATGCTCACTGTGGATGCTGTGCTATGTGCTTTGTGTGCATGGTTCATTCAATCAGACAACAAGTCTGCAAAGTTGATCTTATTTATGCTTCCATTTTATTAAAAACAGTGAACTTAGAACGATTAACTGCTGAAAGCAACATGGATAGTAAATACTGGATCAAGGATGAGGAAGTGATAAAAGTGGAGAAGGGATAGGAAAGGGGGAACTAGCATTTATTGGATTGACTCAAGTGCCAAATACTGTGCTATGTATATTTGCATCTTCTGTCTCATTAAATCTCTTCCAACAACCATGAGACAAGCATATTTTAATATTATTTTGCAGATGAGGAAGGCAGGGATCAAGGTGGTTAAAAATACAGCTATTTGACTCCACTTCTTTTCAGTTTTGTTTTTTCTATCTTATACTATTGACCCCCAAGTAATCAAAGTCTTTGAGGTTATTTTAAAAAGAGCTCACTCATGAGTCTGTTTAACCTCTGCTACAATTTCAGGCTTTCTTCCTGTTTTTCACTACTCCCCAGCTGCAGCCAGTTTCTCTCTCACTCCCACTTCTCAAGTATCTAGGGAATTAATGGGGGGAGCAAGTTAGTCACGTTCTTTTTAAACTTTCAAAGTGACTGCTGTAGACATAGAGTGATTTCCTCGATGCTCTGGAGGATAAAAATCATTCTCGGTGCTTTACTTGTGCGTGTGTGCTCTTGATGCCAATAATAAAAAACTGTGATGCCATCCGGCTTATGGATTACTGTGGAAATGACTCAAGATAACTGATCAGGGAGTGGGTGACTCATAACTAAATCACCGCCAGACACCAACTGGCTCCTGCTGTGCGCACTGTCCTGGGCAGCCGAAGGATGGATGTGATAGGCCTATTTTAAATGTTAAGTCGTTGAAGCGCATTCCCTTGCCAGGCTTGGAAACTGTCCAGCTGAAATTCACTCCTCCTTAGAGTCTGTCAGAAAGCTGCTGCGACAGCGGCGCCTGCGCGTCACGGCAGCAGGGTCTACATCCGCAAAGCTGCAGCATCACACGCAGAGGTTGGAGCTCTCCCCAGTAGGTTACTAGAGCGCCTTTGACCCACACCTCCAGGGAGGGGAAATGTAGCCTCAGTTTTATAGTAGAGGAATCTGAGTCAGAACGATGCACTAAATTGCCATTCTCCCTATGCAGATTTGAGGGCAGCCCTGGGAACTAATAAAATAGGTGGGAACTGAGGCTGGAAAGAATCTTCAAGAGCATAACTCAAGGGGAAGACACTGCACCCTAGAGAGATTAGGTCACTTGCCGAAAGTTATACAGTTTACTAGCAGCAGCAGGAAAGGGCTAGAGATTCCATATTCCTAACCTATACTCTACCAGCATTTTTGAAACTTTATGGTGCGTGGGAGTCAGAGAGGATTGTGCCAGAATGCAAATTCTGATTCATAGGTCTGGGATGAGATGCTGGGCATTGGCATCTTTAAAAAGCTGTCATGTGATGCCGATGCTGCAGGTCTTAGGACCGCACTCTGAACAGCAAGGTTTTAGAACATATTGCCACCCTACCCCAGGAGGTTTGGTCCTTTAGTGGTAGGAACATGAATCTCTCACGGGAGTGTGGGTGGGGAGGCGCCAGGCAGCTCACCTGCTTTCCCGTAACTCTCCTCCCTTCTCCTCTCTCCCTTCCTTCTCACTTTACTCCTGTCCTTGCTTCTTTCTTCCTTTCCCCTTATCTTCAGCATAAAGCTGTAACCACAGAAAGCAGATAAATGTAGGCTGGTTTTACTAGAAGGTGGTTACTGATAGAGAATGCCCAGGGTCAAAATGAACACTGTTGTCAGGCGAAGGACTACTTTTGATGTGATTTTTAGGTGACCTATGCTGTTGGTGCCTTGTCTAAGTCAATCTATGAGAGAATGTTTAAGTGGCTGGTGGCACGTATCAACAGGGTCCTGGATGCCAAGCTGTCAAGACAATTCTTCATTGGCATTCTTGACATCACTGGTTTTGAGATGCTTGATGTAAGTATATCTGGTAAGAGTGAAGTTGATGTATATTTACAAGAGGATTAGACTATGTGAATTGAATGTCAGAAGATGTAGTCAGAGCATGATGAGAATCATTCTGTGCAAACTTAAACAGCTACTTTGGTTGGAAAAAGCTATTATTAATATTAACAAATAACAATAAAAATCATTATGATTAATAGTGCTAGGAAATTAATTCAGGCTTAAAGGTAAATTAAGACATCTTTTATGATTTTGAATTATAATATCATTAAATGTTAATTTCCTATCATAATCTTAATTTACAGATATATATGAAGGAGGTTAAGAATATAATTGAGCAATTTTTACGTATCAGGTTTATTTGCCAACATATGATAGTGGTTGTGGTTTTCTCTTTATATTTTCCAAGTGAAACTCTATTTTATTTTTTTTTATTGAAGTAAGTTTGACAGTTAAAAATATATTTAAGTAGAACAACTTGATTCAGTGCACATATACATTGTGAAATAATCACTACAATTAAGTTAATTAACATATCCATCACCTCCAATAATTACTATTTTCTCAATTTTATTTCTGATCACAACCTTGAAGTATAACAGTCTTGAACAACTTTGCATTAATTTTACCATGAAAAGTTACAACAGTTCTTCAATCAGCATACGTTCGTTTTGGAGCAAGAGGAATATAGGAGAGAAGGCATTGAATGGGTGTCCATCGACTCTGGCCTGGATTTGCAAGCCTGTGTGGATCTTGTTGAGAAGGTGAGGCATGTTTCTCCCCCATCCATTTTTGTTTAAGGAGAATTGGCCCTGCTTGCTGTGTTGATCCGTGTCAGAACCCTGGCTCTGTCCAGGGGATGGGAAATAGGGTAAAGAGCTCTGCACATGTTCTCTTAATGGTTTTTCTGTGCAGCCCTGTGGCATCCTAACTATAAACTCCCACATCAGTTACCTACTCCATCATCTCTAACTCACACTGTCGCTACACATTTACTGCTTATGCATGGCCTCCACTGTTAATGCGTGAGGAAGCTTGTTGAGATTAAAAATGGTCACGCTCTTGACTGGAAAAACACAGAGCTGAAAATATGAACACTGTAGGGCTTGGCTGATTAACATAAGGTGAATGAGTAGACCCAGAGCAGCTTAACGAAATTTGGCAAATTAGCATGCAAACAAACAACCGCCATAAATCCTCAAGGCCACTACCTTGCAGGATGTAGTTTGTTCATTTAATTGGACAAGTACCAGTTAGTTTAAGTAATTTATGACAATACTTCATGGCTTATTAGTAAATTAGCTGCAGTGTATGGTTTCCAAATTCAGTGATGTTCCCATACTCTGAAATCTTTCTATGTGCTCTAGAAAAGATTAATCAGATTTGCCAGGGGAATTCAATATGGTTTTTCTGTGGCTTTGTCCAAGGGAGCAAGCATGATGGGGTGTGAGCAGCTATGTGGCCTTATCTTTTGCAATAGTTGTGGATTGCAGTGAATTCTGCACTTGTCTGGACAACTGTGCTTTGCTTTCACGTTTGATTCTCAGCAGCCCTGTTCAGAAAGTAGTGAGGAGGATGACTAACCTCTCACTGTCTTTTGTGGGGCCCAGATTTTATCAATCATTGTCCCATCCATTTTACATGTTAGATCTTAGATGAAACTAAATCTTCTTTGAAAATAGCCATTATTCTTAACAGGAGTGGACATCACGTTGATTTTATTTATTTTATAACCAATGAACTTCCTGGGGTGGGAGCAGGCTGATTCAAAAAATGGTGATAATGAACCAACTCGTGAGTTGACTAAAAATAATGATAATAATGACCCACCCATGATCTGGGAAATGTTTGATGGCATTATTAGAGTTACAGTTTTCTAATGAGAAACAAAACAAGAAAACTGGAGCTCCTTTAAGGGACAGCTTTAACTTTGGGCAGTTGTCACCTGTAAAATCTACTTACTCTAAATATGATAAAACACTGTATTCAGGGAGGAAGGTGGGATGCAGACATTATTCAACTCCTGATTCGTCTGTGAGTATTACAGAGTTGTAGTTTATCTGAAGCCTATTATCTTATTTATGACAATCAAACTTATTCTAAGACACCAGCAACATTGATATAATTTCCTATTGTACTTTCTAGTGATATGATAAAACAAGGGGGAAAATGAGTAAATGATAAAAGGAAAAGATAAGTGTTTGGTTTCCTGTGAGTTATTTCAAAGGTTCAGGTCAGGCAAATGTGGAATACTAAAACCCTTCTTGAATGATTCTATATTTTGAAAAGATCATTGTGTTTGTTCAGTCTACATGAAGGAAATTTTTAGTAAATATTAATGATCAAACTCTCTCCTTGAAACAGACTGCATCATGGGAACTTTTCAAAGTTTGAAGGAACTAAAATACATCACTACATATAAAATATAGAATGCATCTGTGTGTTTATAAGGAAAAAGTTTTTATACATATAAGTTTTGAGTTTTTATATTTATAAAAAAGTTTATATCAAGCTAAAAAACACATTTTCATGCCAACTTTGTTAATTTGGTCTTCAAGCATACAGTAACCTCCTTATATAAATGCAGTGAACAGATCTATTATAGGATTAACTTACACTTACATCATTACTTGAATTATTCTAGTTTGTTTAGAACTTGAACATCAGTAATCTACTATTAAATATTAACATATGATTACATATTTATGATTTTACATTGGTGTTGGTAAAGAGATTATTTTTATTTTTTTAAACAAATACATCCAAAATTGTACATTTAGAAACTGTTTCCCCTGCAGTGGAGTCACCTTGAGAAGCTACATCCTCCTTTCAATAATTCAGCCATCTTGGAAAAAGTCCCTCACAGGATGGGGATTAGGATAAATTGTTAGATTTTTACTGTCTTCAGGAGAAAATTGACTGCAATACCAATCATCTTAACTGTTTTTGAATCCTAACTGTATTACCTATTTTTCACATAATTTGTCTAACTTAGCTAAATAACTCATGATTGTTTCTATGCAATAATCCACAATCAGACTACAGGTCGTTTCCATGTACCAGTAGTCAAAGGTGTCATAGTAGTTTCTAAAATAATTTTGAATTCTGGTAGAATCTTGACAATGAGTGTTGCCACTTCCCTAATAGAGTTCTTTAGATATGCTAATTCTGGTATTTTTGTTATAAAATTAATCACATTAATATCTCATTAGTTATCCCTTGAATGCATATGACTATTTTCTTTAAACATATTACATTGTGTCTTTTTGCTCACAACTTTTACTTTCTGCCTAACCATTGCCCACAGTAAAGCAGCCCATCCCAAAGTTCAAACCTCTAAGTCTTAGTGTTCACCTGTCAATTAATTCCTTTGCTGAGGACCTAGATTTTAGTCACCTCAGGACCTACTCTACTAAGTGTTGGGAGAAATACAAACCAGAGGCATCATCCTGGCACTCAAGGAACTGAGGATATAATTAGCAAGAGGTCTGAAGACCAAAACTTTTACTAGTTTTCAACTTTTAACAAGTAAGTGTATTTAGCAGCTACTTTTGATCACTTTCTTGTTATCCCAGTGGTGAGGGAGGGATTCCTCTCCTAAGGTTATGGGAATGGCTGACCACAAGACAACTGGCAGCAGCTTAATAGTCGCATATACTCACAGACTGGGGAGAAGGACACTGCGTACCATATGGGGTGCACAGCAGTTGCACTTAGGAGCAGAATGAATAATTGAGAGCTGTGGAAAGCAGGCTTTGTGGTAATAATATGGTGAGGCGACCAGTGATTCCCACTGGAGGATGTGATTGGCTTGTTTAAATAACTCCATGGGCTGGGAAGGAACTGAAGTCCCTTACTCAAGAATCAGCGGGCTCTGTGCCTGTTCCCATGAGAAAGTATATTGCAAGCCTGGAGGACATAACCCACAGGAGCATGTGGGGAGGGGAACCTGTGATTAGGTTCTCCTGGTGTTCCCCAGATGTCAAAGCCTACAAAATGTCGGACCTTAATTTTAGGCCTAATAACTTCATTCCTGTTATAAAACTTTGAATTAAATGCTGTGTAAAACTTAAGCATTTGTTATAAATAGCACTTGCCCTTAGGACGTATGCAGTCAAACAGGAGATTTGTACGTCTAATAAATGCAAAAATGTGTTAGGATAAATGTGGTAAAGGCACAAAGCCTCACAGAACTCCAAAGAGCAGAGGTCACCTCTGCCTGCAGGAATATAGGAAGGCCTGGTGGGAAAGGGATAAAATTTCAGCTGAGTCTGAAGAAATGGACATGATTTCAACAGGTGAAAAGAAGAAGACAGTGAACATGCGGAGGGATGGGCAAGAGCAAAGGCTTAGGGACAGGAAAGTAATGGATGCATCTAAAAATCTGATGAGAGTTTAAAATATTCAGAGGGAAGGATTTAGAAGTTTAAAAAAAAGGAGTCAGGCTGGAAAGGGATTTTAATGAACTTATAACTTATTTTTAGGTGATGGTGAGCCAGAGAGGATTCCACACTGGGTAATGGGGTAGTCAGAGATGCTTGGGTTTACTCTGGTGGGTTTGTGTATGGGGTCAGGAATGGGAGAAAAGGCTACAGTCAGGGTGATTAAAAAGCTGTTACAGCAAGTGAGAAATAGAGGCCTTGAATTGGGATAGTGGAAATGGAAATAGCAAGAAAGTGACAGATGTAAAAGAGAGGAGGGCTGAATTGATAATTGAAGGGGAGAGGTTATAGCATTAGTGTTCAGAGTCAGGGCAACTGACTCAGACCATTTACTGTGCAATAGAGGACAATTGATGCTATGAGGCAGAACATAATTACTTCTTTCCCTGACCTATTTGGAGATTAATTTGCTAGAGGGCCTCATGTTTATTAGAAGTTTTATACTTCCTAAGCATTGGAGAAATGGAGAAGACCCTGAAGAAATAGAGCTTTTCCCTGCTCAGTGGTTTAATTGTTACAATTTGAGCTGTGATATCTACTTACTTTGCATAAAGCATCCATTCATCCCCAAACGGAAGATGGCTTCATTGGAGTCCCAGGGACATGGCGGTCCTCCTATATGGGAGGTGGCTCTGCTGGAGATGGGCTGCTGCTTGCTGTGAGGCTTTGGCATGTTCTTCTTGTTAACATGAACTATCCCAAGAGATGCTTATATTTTTTAAACAATTCATTCTAGTTTTCATGAAAGGTTGACTATTTCTGTGGCAGGAAAATATGCAATATGAAATGGAGTCCACGCCTCCAAGACTTGGTGACTCAACTATTTAGTGTTATCAGATTATCCTTTCTTCTTGTTCTCCTGCACATTTATTATTTTGTCAAGAACCCACCAGGTCAATGCTGCCAGGAGCAAGACTTTGCATATTTGCTTACTGCATCATTCCCCACTTGGATATTTGGGAGGGAAGAAGACATCTTCCCTGCTGGAGTACAAGAGTTGTATATATGTGCCAGATGTCCAAGAGTTGTTGATGGAATGTCGTTGAATGCATTTGCTGTAAAATGCAGGTTCTAAGTCTATGAGATTAGACAAAAGAGGTAGAAGACCATAATCCATGCATTAGAACAATAGACTCAGGTGGATCAAAAACATGTTCTTCAAGTATCTAATCATCCAAATTAGACCCATTCGTATGGCTCCAGTGGCATAATTTCAAAGAAAGGATTTTAAACTACAAACAAATTTTCTTCTTGTATATCACCCAGCCAGAGCCTTAACTCGATGTTGGTATGTTCTCTTCCATGAAAATATTCAAGCCTAAGCTAGCCTATTTTTAGAGGGTAATTGTAAAAGGAATTCAATGAGCTTTTACATGGGTTGGGCGAGAACTGTAAGGTCTCTCTCAAATCTGAGAGTTTGTGGTTCTTGGGTAGAAATGGGTTGGTAGAGAATCACGAAATTTATGTTGTTGGGCCAAGGGATCATGGTTTTATCTTGGAACTCTCATGACATTTTCTGTTGCTTTATAGTCTGCTTATTTATTATGTGCATGTCTTGTCTGCCCAGTTAGATGCTCTACAGCCAGAGCCCACGTCTGATTTTCCTGTTATAACCGGAAGTGTTTGGTACAGTGATTTGCTCATAGAAGGCATTTCAAAAATACTTGTGAAGGAGATAAATGAACATATAAACACACAAGTAGATTTGCAAATATAAGAATCCTTGATCTTTCCCTCGCCAAAACTGTTTTTTCCCTATATATACCCTATGTTAGCGAATGGCAACATCCACTACCCATTTGCTCAAACCAAAACCGCAGTCAGCCTTCCTTTCTACTACACCCCACATTCTATCCATCAGCAAGTTGTGACCCAGCTCCACTAACATCCATGTTACATTTCAGTAACCATTTGCAGTCTCCAACACTATCACTTGTTTAGATCAAGGGCCCGCAAACTGTGGCCCTGCAGGCCAAATCCAGCCTGTAGCCTGTTTTTGGAAACAAAGTTTGAATGCAACATCATCACACTCATTTTATTTACATATTGTCAATTGCTGCTTTCAAGACTGAAATAGCTGAGTTGATGGCAGGGAGCAGCAGAGACTCTGTGGCCCACAAAGTCTAAGAGCTTTACTGTAAGGCCCTTAAGAGACAGAGATTGTTGACTGGGTCCTCGATTTCCTATCACATATCCTTTCTTGTTTGCTTTTTTAAATCAGTTCAGTTCAGTCGCTCAGTCATGTCTGACTCTTTGTGACCCCATGAACTGCAGCACGCCAGGCCTCCTTGTCCATCACCAACTCCCAGAGTTCATTCAAATCACGTCCATTGAGTTGGTGATACCATCCAGCCATCTCATCCTCTGTCATCCCCTTCTCCTCCTGCCCCCATTCCCTCCCAGCATCAGAGTCTTTTCCAATGAGTCAACTCTTCGCATGAAGTGGCCAAAGTACTGGAGCTTCAGCTTTAGCATGATTCCTTCCAGAGAACATCCAGGACAGATCTCCTTTAGGGTGGACTGGTTGGATCTTAAACCATTTTTAGTTCACTGGCTTTCCAATAGAGACCACAATCAGTATTGGCCAATAGGCTTTTCTTTGCCAACCAAAACAAATAATCCTTTTTAAGCATTAATTAAATCATAATCACTTTATTGTAAAACATCTCCAAAGGCCTCTCATTTTAAAATAAAATCCAAATGTCTTACCACGGCCTGGAAAGCCTCTAGGCTCCAGTACTGCATCCCCCTCTTCCCACACACTATCTCTGACTAGTTCTGCTCAGTCCACACTTGTCTTGGGCAGGACCTCAAACTTGCTAAGAGTGCTCCTGCTTCAGGGCTTCTGCACTCTTCATTTTTCTGCCCAGAATACTTGTATACATGTCTTCTCAGGATTTGCTCTTCTCATTCAGGTTTTACTGAACTCTCCTACTAAAAGAGTTCTCACATAGCCTCTGTCATTCTCTCTCTCTTTACTTTGCATGATTTCTTCAGGGTGCTTATAGCAAACTAAATTATTTATTTAGAGTTTATCTGTCTGTTGTCGGTCAGCTCCACTAAAAGGTGAACACCCCGAGGACAGATACTTTGTGTATGGGCTCATGACTGCATTGACAGCTCCTGCTGGTGTCTACTACCTAGGAGATATTTAATAAATATTTGTTGAATGGATGATGGTCTAGTTATATGTCGTGAAGATCCCTTGTCAACTAATTAGGTTTGTGGGAAAGAATTTACACTCATCCCCTAGTGAAAATACTGTTTATTAGTATTTTTGTTTTGTTTTTTCATCTACTGTTCATCTGTATCCCCAAGCAGCCAATGGGCATCTTTTGCATCCTGAAGAAGAATGTATGTTTCATCAGGCTACAGATGTGACTTTCAAGACCAAACTTTTCGACAACCATTTTGGAAAGTCGGTTCATTTCCAGAAGCCCAAGGCTGACAATAAGAAGAAATATGAAGCTCACTTTGAGCTTGTCCATTATGCAGGAGTGGTAAGTTACTTCTAGACCCTCAGCCCTGAATTATCTTGCTTCTATTTCAAATGTACTCAGCCCAAATCTTTAGATAATATATAAGTAAATATATCTGTAAAGTTTAGATTAAATGAAGAGATTAGCAAAATAAATCTCAGTTCCCCAAAAAAGTTGGTGTAGACTTTTAGTACTTAGGAAATGAAATACCATACTATAATAACAGAGGTCAAAATTTTCAAAAGTAGACTCTCTCACCCAATTCAAAGTAAGACAATTTCAGAAAGTCTCGGAGACCATCAAAAGCACGGGCTTTTCCTTATTCATCCTTTCTTTCAACTGCATATTGTGTGAATGAGTGATTTCAACTGATCTTTTTACTGAAGTTTTTTTTTTTTTCATTCTCTCATAAAGAGTCCCTATGAGGTAATGGTCTCTAAACTATGACCAACAAAGATTCCTAATGCCCCCACTCCCTCACCTCATTTCCCCACTGGGGGTGTATGTGTGTGTGTGGGGGGGGTTCATATACGTGCGTGTGCCTATGCCTTTTCATTCTGCTTTTATGATTCTGGCCAGTGATTCTGGGTGGAACAAAGAGAACTGATAAAGGATAAAATAATACTAGACCTAGAAATGACCTGCCAATTTTACCTAGATATGTTTGTAACTCTCTTCTTTGATATCCTTGAATATTAATTATAATAATATTTACAGTGAAATGCTGTAGCATTTATGGAGTGCTCACCTTGTGTCAGAGGCAGTTGTTTTATTCCATCTACTTTTGCCTATATGAAGGAGGGCTGATGTGAATTGTTTGTCCTGGAAACACCATCTATTTCTTCCACCCACTCTGGCTTAGTGTTCCTCTCCCTCCCTGCTTCTTTTCCCTATCCCTCCCTCCCTCTCTCTTCCTTTTTTTCCACAGTGTAAATGGTAAAGCCTGAGAAGCTCTTTGGGTTGCACATAGGTTTCTGGAGTATTTATTCAGTACTGTTACATTAAACTGATTTAAGTTCAGATGATGTACACAATGTATGATTTTTTTAAAAGAATTACATAATTTGCTAAGGAACTTATGCATTCTCCTTTTTTGTTACCTGAACTACATGCCTTTCCAAAGGTGCCTTATAACATCAGTGGCTGGCTTGAAAAGAACAAAGACTTTCTTAATGAAACAGTCGTGGCTATATTTCAGAAATCATCCAACAGACTCCTGGCAAATCTTTTTGAAAATTACATCAGTACCAACATTGGTGAGTCAAACATTCTTCCTCAATTTTTCAGCCTTAGAATGGAGCCCACGTCTGCCTCAGCACTTATAAAAAATCTGGCTTCTTTCCTGAGAGATGTGTGTCTGCTCCCCGTGACCTGAGTCATCCCCTCTTATTAGCCTTTCCGTCCTCAGGCTGGTGGTTCTTTGGGGAAACAGTGCTCTAAGGTAGATAGATTTCAAGGAGACTGCTCCAGCCTGCTTTTATCTTCTACTCAACCAAGTCGCAAAGAGAGAGCAGCAAACCATGTTTTGATGAATGATTTTGGGGAAATAACAAGCTTCTTTAATACATATCCCCCAAATATCTTGGAATTGTCCTTCACAGTGCTTTTATATTGCAGTAATGGAATTTTTATGAGCTTCATGAGGGCAAAGATTATGTCTCACTTGTTCAAGTATGGCCTCAAGCATGTAACAGAAGCCTGTTTAATAGGCACTCCATAAATACTTGTTGACCAACTAATAACTAATCTTGTTTAGTAGTTTGTAATTTACAAAGCAGGGCTCCCCAGGTAGCTTAGTGGTAAAGAATGTGCCTGCCAACACAGGAGACATGGGTTCAATCCCTGGGTTGGGAAGATCCCTTGGAGAAGGAAATGGCAACCCACTCTAGTATTCTTGCCTGGAAAATCTATGGATGGAGGAGCCTGGCAGATTGCTGCTCATGGGGTTGCAGAAGAATTTGACATGACATAGTGACTAAACAACAACAGCAGTTTCCAAACACTTCTAGATACGTTATCTTACTCAATCCTTGTCATGACTCTTTCCAGGAAATCTCTCCCTATCTTACAGGAACAAGTACAGAAGAATTAAACAGCACCCCCAGATCTCACAAATCTACTTTGAAAGATAAACCCAGGCATATTAAAATTTTTAAGAGTTTATTTGAGCAAAAAGCTATTTGAATTGGGCAGCACCAAACCAGAATGGGTTAAGGGCATTCCACCCGCAGGAGCTCAAGGAGAGACTTTTATAGAGAAAAGGTGGAAGCAAAGTGAGGAAACTAGTGATTAGCTGTATCTAAAGCCCACATGGCTGTTTGTGATTGGTTGTCCTTAATTTCAATTTTGTAACCTTGAGACTTTCAGAGGCATAGAGTTTGGTTTGCTTACACAGGCTGCCACAGCACTGGAGCCACCTCAGTCTGACAGCCTGCTTGCTTCATTGATTTAACAGTATTAAATGGCAAAGCTGAGGTCAGAAACAGAACTTGTGCTTACTAGCCTCATACTTATTTCACTCTCACTGTCTTCTGGAAACAAAGAAGACAGAGAGATGGACAGACTCCCTGGATTCAGGATCTGATTCAGACTTCTGCAGTGTGACACGAAGCCTTTGAGGACACAAAGCCCAGGTTGCTGCCATCAGCCTCACATCTGGACTACTGCCTGCTGCAGGGGAAAGTGCACCGTGGTTCATAGCAGAAGTCCAAATTGGCAGCCCCTGAGCAGAACCTAGAATTCAAACATGGTTGGTCTACACTGGTTTAAAAAAATCAGATGTACACATTTGTATTTATTTTTTCTTTTGAAAAATGGAAATTATGGGAAAATAAATCTGGCCAACCTCATTTTAGATGCTCTTGTGAAAAAATAATTGATGCTTTTGAGCTGTGATGTTGAAGACTCTTGAGAGTCGGTTGGGCTGCAAGAGATCAAACCAGTCAATCCTAAAGGAAATCCTGAATATTCATTGAAAGGACGGATGCTGAAGCTGAAGCTCCAATACTTTGGCCACCTGATGTGAAGAGTCAACCAATTAGAAAAGACCCTGATGCTGGGAAAGATTGAAGGCAGGAAGAGAAGGGGACAACAGAGGACAAGATGGTTGGATGGCATCACCGACTCGATGGACATGAGTTTGTGCAAGCTCTGGGTGATGGTGAAGGACAGGGAAGCCTGGTGTGGTGCAGTCCATAGGGTCGCAGAGAGTCAGACACAACTGTGTGACTGAACAGCAGCAATAACAAAATCTGGCCAACCTGGTTTCAAATGCCCTTGTGGCAATGGGGCAAAGTGTTCTTTAAGTGTGGTGTGTCCTCTCACTTTCTGACATTCTTACCCTCCTGTTGTCGTACTCCCAGCTTCAATAGGTGTCCCCTATCACCTGTTTTGGGACTCTTGATCAACTTAGTCAGGAAACGGAGAAATTTAGCACTTCCCGGCTCTGAAAGCACATGATGACGTAATTTAGGAACATGTCTGAAGTCCCATGGGCCCACCTCAAGAGGAGATTGAGGAATGGCAGCTATTGTATTTGGACCCTGAAAATCTTCAGGCAGTGTATTTGCCTGATTCTAAGAGCTTCTGAAGTACCTCTGAGAAGTTTGATAAATAGTGACCATGTAAATGAATGGCTCCCAGATGAGTAATTCTCTGATCATAAGTCAGAGAGTGGTTCGAGAGAGGAAATTATCTTCTGACTCTTCAGGGTGTGCTGTGTTCTTTTGAACTAGAAGAGAAGACTTGTCCAGAATATTCTTTTCCGTAATTCTTTTAGGACCCCTGGAAAACACTTGCCTCCAAGTTTCTGACTCATCCAAACACTGAATTACTCATGATAACCATACTTTCTTCTGGAGAATCCAAGTACTGTAAACCAGCTACAATTCTTTAAAACAATAAATGGGAGGTAGTAGCGTTCCCTTTCCCTGGATAAAAAGTGAAAGTACGAGAAGTCAAGTGATTCCCTTAGAGGGCATGGAGCATGTCAAGAGGACGTCAGTGATTAAACTCTGATCCCTGCCTCAGCTGTTGCTCCAGCTAGAGAGTATTTTATCAGTTTTTTATGTTGTTAGCTGGCCCATTTTTTTCCAAATTACCTATGGGTTTTGTACCTCTTAATGAATTAGCACTACACAAATGTTTATAAAACAATTTGGCTTAGCATAGATTTGTTTGCTTCAAGGAAATGGGGATGGATTGTTTTTTATAAATTACAAAAATAATGCGTGAGTGCTGCCCCAAAGACAATATGGAGAAACTAAAAAGAGGAACGCTGGACTGGAAGAAACACAAGTTGGAGTCAAGATTGCCGGGAGAAATATCAATAACCTCAGATATGCAGATGACACCACCCTTATGGCAGAAAGTGAAGAGGACCTAAAAAGCCTCTTGATGAAAGTGAAAGAGGAGAGTGAAAAAGTTGGCTTAAAGCTCAACATTCAGAAAACGAAGATCATGGCATCTGGCCCCATCCCTTCATGGGAAATAGATGGGGAAACAGTAGAAACAGTGTCAGACTTTATTTTTTGGGGCTCTAAAATCACTGCAGATGGTGACTGCAGCCATGAAATTAAAAGATGCTTACTCCTTGGAAGAAAAGTTATGACCAACCTAGATAGCATATTCAAAAGCAGAGACATTACTTTGCCGACTAAGGTCCATCTAGTCAAGGCTATAGCTTTTCCAGTAGTCATGTATGGATGTGAAAGTTGGACTGTGAAGAAGGCTGAGCACCGAAGAATTGATGCTTTTGAAGTGTGGTGTTGGAGAAGACTCTTGAGAGTCCCTTGGACTGCAAGGAGATCCAACCAGTCCATTCTGAAGGAGATCAGCCCTGGTATTTCTTTGGAAGGAATGATGCTAAAGCTGAAGCTCCAGTACTCTGGCCACCTGATGTGAAGAGTTGACTCATTGGAAAAGACCCTGATGCTGGGAGGGATTGAGGGCAGGAGGAGAAGGGGACGACAGAGCTGAGATGGCTGGATGGCATCACAGACTCAGTGGACATGAGTCTGAGTGAACTCCGGGAGTTGGTGATGGACAGGAGGCCTGGCATGCTGCGATTCATGGGGTTGCAAAGATTCGGACACAACTGAGTGACTGAACTGACTGACTGACTGAAAAAGAGGAAAATAAAGATTACCTATAATGTCATAGAGAGAGATAACAATGGCTAACATTTTAGTATACACTGTACCCAACATTTTTTATGTATATAGTCAGCCATAATACAACTACACTTATATATACATATATATATATATATATATACACTTAGAATCATAATATACAGATATTTCGTAACCTAATTTTTCCTCTCAAAATAAACTCTAGAAATTGTTCCAGGTCAGTAATATGGATCTGCATCATCATTTTAAAGGATCACAGTGTTTCATTGTATGCATACTCTTTTTTTATACTTTAACTAACCAGTCTCCTATTGTTGACATTTAAATTTTTGCTTAATATTTTTGTAATGACTAAACAATGCTTCAGTGAATATCTTTGCACAGTTGCCTGATATTTCTTTGAGAAAAAGCACCAGAAATAGACTTTTGTGTTGAGACATAAATATTTTTAAAGCTTTTGTAGACATTGCCTTACTGCTTCTAGAACTTTGACACATTTATGCTTTCATCACCAGGGTTTGATAATGTGACAAAAAGGAGTCTTTTTAGTACTTTTTTCTTCTTTTTTTAGCTCTACAGTTTGGGGAGAAGAAACGCAAGAAAGGAGCTTCGTTTCAAATGGTTGCATCTCTGCATAAAGTAATTTTTAATTGTATCTATTCATATATTAGCTACTTCACAATCTGCATATATTAGTTATTTGTAATTTTACATCTTCATATGAGGATAAAGTATCTGAAGTTAACCAAGTTGGAAAAGTTGAATATTATCTTGGTATTTATGGATTTTAGTGGACAATGTTTATCTCCTACTTAGATCCTGTTTATCAGCCTGGCACTTATCTTACCACTGATGAAAGTATAGCTCATAACAACTCACAGTTGCCAGAATGGGAAGCTAAGTAATCTCCTTCCCTGCCCCTCCAGACTTTGGTTCCTCCCTTGCCTCAAGGAGATACCAACTGTAGTATAACTGGTGCATTTATGCTCAGAGCCTTTGCAGGACTCAGACTAAACTGAGTCCATGCCATAGCTTTTTTCTTCCCCAGCCCTGCTTGGCTTTCCTCCTTCTCCAGATAAATCTCTTGAACCAGAAGCTCCATCTCAGATTCTGCTTCCAGATGGAGATAAAATTTTTACAGATAGAATACTTGAGAAACAATTTCTTTCTTCAAGTTATTTTATTGCCCTTCCATAAATTATTGCTACCAAATTGGTACCAAACAGGTAGATATGATTCACAACAGAACAGTTAGATAAATATTGACTTCTCATAGGAAGAAAATAATGTATTTTGGTAAGCAGGGAAAAATGTTGAATTCATTATTTCTTTGTTGGTTTGTATCTGGCTTTAAGATTAAGTTGATCATCGTGGAGACTCTTGTGAGGTGGATTGGTCTTTTTAGTGATTTCTAAGTGATTTTGTGTTGGTTATGTTCTCCATTTTAGGAAAACCTAAATAAATTAATGACTAACCTGAAATCAACTGCACCTCATTTCGTGAGATGCATAAATCCCAATATGAACAAAACACCAGGTAAGTAGATTTCTATGTAATCCATACTAGGAAATTCTTTTGATTTAAGCTATGTTGAATGTCTTTCAAAGAAGCATTCACCAGTCTCTTTTATATAAGGGTAGATTTTAATAAAGAAAACTAAAATAAGTTAAAAGTGAGTTTTTCAAAACTTCAAGATTGCCTTTGAATTAAGATTCAGGTGGATATGCAGAAGGATTTCACAAAGCAGACTCAACTGGGTAACATTAGAATACTTGATATTATCATTTAAATTCCTCCTTGAATTTCATGCTAAAATGTGGATGAGCTTCTAAGCCATTGTCTACAAGGGCAAAGTATAAAAAAAAAGGGATTGAATAATCAGTTGGGGATTAAGGTGGATATTTCAGCAAAAAGGAAATCATTTGGTCTAAATTATCTAAATTGACCATTAAGAGAGATTCTAAATCCATTTCTAATTGTTAAGAACTCCCTCTAGTCTTGCTTCATCATAATACTATCTTCCCTCTCCTTAATAGTACCCATCTCTTTAGTTATGTACTCCTGGGCAGTAGATACTTTTTAAAAATGTTTTATTTTTTTCCTCCTATTTTATTGAGGTATAATTTACACGCTGTGCCTATAAATTTAAGGTATACAGCATAATGGTTTGCCTTGTATACATTATGAAATGATTATAGGTTTAATTAACATCCATCATCTCTTACAGATTCAAGACAAAGAGAAAAACATTTCTTGTGATGAGAACTCTTAGGATTTACTCTCTTAATAATTTTCAGTATACCATACTGCAGTGTTAACTATAGTCATCATGTTGCACCCTACACCCCTAAGACTTATTTGTCTTAAAAATGGACACCTTTTGATGACCTTTCATCCAATTTCCCCTCCCCTACCCTACTTGCGGTAACCACAAAATTGAATCTCTTTTTTTATGCATTTGTTTGTTTGTTTTTTAAAGATTCCATGTATAAGTGAGTGATATTTTCACCATAAGCTTCTTTGCTATTAACATCTTTGCACAAGCATTTTTGCAGCAAACTTTCACCTATAGAACCAATTAGCCATCAAGCAATTTTGTCATAAAAGATAAAACAACAAAAAAAGAGGGACATTAAAAGAATATAATTAAACATGAAAAATGAATAACAAAATTAAAAACATTTTATTGTGAAATATGAAATATTTGAATGTACTTAACATGTGTTATAGATCCATGGCAGAACTGCACACATAACTGATTTTACTTTGTGGGTTGAACCTAACCATTTATCTTCCAAGTCTTTGTTCATAGTTCATTATACATTTTTTTTTTTGGCTTATTGATTCACCTTTTTGTTCTGCACTACACTTTTTATTTTTTGCAAAAATTTCTTCCCTCAGAGAGCTGCACTAAATACAAGTACTAAAATAGATATTTGTAACTGAGCTTTGTGTCATGTTGTGAAAGCTTTCCACACTACTATTTGTTCTTGGCATATTGTCACATGTCTGTTGGTAGATGTTTCAAGTTCTAAGGAAAAGGTGGATTCAACTCTGCACTGTGGAGGCCCTTGGCCTCTTTCAGATTCATGTAATATGAGAATGAGAGTATTGTGTCAATGGAGAAATGAAACCAAACTGTCAGTCAGTTGAAACCAGTTATTTTATCTTTTATGGCAAAGTTGCTGCATGGCCGATTAGTTATGCAATGAAAACACTAATGGCAAGAATGCTTTCAGGAAAGACATTTAGGATGAAAATACCTAGAATCATAAATGAGATCGTATGGTATTTGTCGTTCTCTGGCTTATTTGGTTTAGCATAATGACCTCAAGGTCCTTTTATGTTTTCATACATAGGAGGATATCTTCCTTTTATGCGGCTGAATAATATTCCATTATTCATATATACCACATCTCTTTTAGCTGTTCATCCATCAGTGGACACTTAGATTGTTTCCATTTCTTGGCTTTTGTAGTGGACACTTTTTAATGAATGGATAGTGCTGGGGTCGGGGTGATGAGATAGGTAGGTGATGGTGAATTATTTATGCTTTAATTAACAAAGCAAAGTTTCTACAGATATTAATTACAGGGATTGCTTTCCTTACTTCTTGGATTTGAAGATTCCCAGCCTTCTCTTTTGAATTACTGGCTTTTATGGAACTTGGTCGGAGGCTGTCAGCCTCGAAGCTGTGTATGTGACAAGCACTTACTGTCTTCAGAGCACTAATCATCCTTGGATTAGGTAGCCAGATGTTGCTGATCCTGATCTCTGAGGTTCTGTAAAACCTTGCATTTTTATTAACATCCTGTAATTAAGACCCCAATCTTGACAGTCTGTGACCTGTTTGGGGAAAGTGTGATGCTAAACAATGATGCTGCAGTTTGAGTTTTTGCAGTGCAAACACTTCATGTTCATTCATGCTGTTGTTTTTTGCCTTATTGTTTCTCATCAGCTGGGTTTCTGAATGCATCTAGGGACACTGCTTCCATCTAGCAAGGAATCTAATTAGCTGCCTCTATTTTGAAGCAAATCTGTTACCTATTAGAGTTGCCTCCCATCGAGCCAGCTCTGATATCAGTAGGTTTTTTTTTTTTAATTCTTAAGACAAAGTCATAAGAAAAGCTTCATGATCTAATCAGAACAGTTCTTCCTATGTCCTTAAAGGGAATAAGCATGCTTGATGCTATTGTGTCACAGAACTCGGCTTTCGCTCCTTCTCACAGATGATCTGCTTCTGTCTGAGACAGGGATGGGAGTACAGGACTATGGATATATGTCCTACCATTTATTTCTGTGCCCCTGGGCAGAAGCAGAAAATCATCTCATTCCCATTTTCCTTATAACATTCTAGCAGGTCTTTGTTAGGAGAGTGCCATTTGGCTTCTTCCAGATGCCTTACTGAGAGCCAGATACAATGGCTTATTGGTTGGCTTTTCAAAGGCTTCTATCAGAGACTGCAGCTGCAGCTCTAGTGGGCTTCATCTCAGGAACAAAGGGGGACTAGGAGAAGGCTTATACTTTAGAATACAAGTTTTCTCAAGATCACCAGAAGAGAATGTAGGCTGGGTGTGGCCAGTTCTTCCCAAATGTGAAACAGTAAACAGAATTTTGTGGCTGTGCTTACCTTCCCCTTTATTTGCTTTCTCCCTTTTTGTAATCCCTTCCCCTTCCTACTTGGAGGTGCCAGTTCTCTTTTGTGTTTTATCCCCACTCTAGTTGATTTTTGACTGGCAAATGGATATCATACCAGCCATTTACATTAGGACAAAAATGTATTTTTTCACCTTCTAGGAGTATTTGCTTATATAATCTTGACTAACTGTGAACTAAAGGATTCATGCCAGGTAAATCCTACTTAGAGACTCCTACCTTATAGGTGGGGACTTTGAGAGCCATCAGGCTGACAGTGAATGAATCCTTTTAACTATCATGTAGAGAACACCAGATCAGACTCTTTTAACCCAAGATGCAGCAGCTAGGACAAAATCTAGGGTAACCATCATTTTAGACATGGACTCACAGTGAACCTCTTTCTTCAGGTGTAATGGACCCTTATTTGGTTCTACAGCAGTTGCGCTGTAATGGTGTTGTAGAAGGGATCACGATATGCCGTGAAGGTTTTCCACACCGACTGCTGTATGCTGATTTTAAGCAAAGGTAAACTGGGATTCAAGAAGCCTGGAGAATTTCTCTCTGCCCCCACTCTCTTCCTGAGTGCTTAGGCATGCATTGTTTGTTTGGTAGATATCCTCCAGACTACAGATCGATGTGTTTTGGTGGTGGTGAGATATATGATGACAGAGTTCCATTATTATTTCCCCTTAAATCCAACATCCATGTAGCTGTAATATCCTTAAATCTCTATTACTGGATAATAGACCCACATATAGAAGAAATATATAGAGAAGAATGATACAGAGGCTGAATTGAATCTCTGCAATGTTGTTGGTACTTAATTGTAGCTGCCATCCAAGCGGGCTGTTTCTTTCCTAGCAGAGCCTGTGAAAGGCAGAAAGCCAGCAGGGTATGCGGCAGGAGGCAAGAGAGGCATTTTTACTTTCTATTTCCTGAATTCTAAAAGTGTCAATTATAAGTCATCAAGCTAATTTGAGCAAAGTAGAGTAGAAAGAGTACCTGTGTCAGTATTAAGAAGCATATTTCTAGCTCTCCACCAACTCACCATTAGGACAAGGGAATCCTGGAAAAGTTCTTTAATATCTCTGCTTCTCAGTGTCCTTATCTGTACTTAGAGACACTTAAGCCTGTCTCTTTGTCTTTCCTCTGATCCCTACTCCACTCTCGCCCTTCTTCCTCTTGAGCATAAAATCAAGTGAGGTGGTCTTGACAGCACTATGAAAATTATAAACTATTATACCAAAGGAAAGAATTATTGCTTGTATCCTCATTATTATTGCCAAGAGTTTCATGAAAATTGAACATATTGATAGGAGAGGTGGAAGTTTATATAATATATATAGACACACTTCCCTTTGCCTTACTTGTCCAAATTATTCTTTATTTGCACACCTAACCTCAGGATTTATTTTTTACTTAAATTAGGTACTACATTCTGAACCCAAGGGTGTTTCCAAAGAGCAAATTTGCAAGCAACAGAAAAGCAGCTGAAGAATTACTTGACTCCTTAGAGATAGACCATACACAGTACCGCTTTGGAATCACTAAGGTAACCAGAGAACCATAAAGAATGCATTTGGAAAAGAGTGGGAGGAAAGTCTGTGTATCTTAAAATACCCATGAAAATGCAATTATAAGGCTTTTACAGCTCTTGTGACCACAAATAATACAAATAGAACTCTGTTGAGAGTGAAAACTTTGGCTTTGTTGAGAGAGAAAATTTGAAAGTCAATGCTTTTTTTTTTTTCTGCTTTATTTTTTTTTTAATTTTTATTTTTTTAGTTTGTTTTGCTTTACAATACTGTATTCATTTTGCTACACATCGACATGGATCAGCCAAAAAATATGGAACGCTTCACGAATTTGCGTGTCATCCTTGCGCAGGGGCCATGCTAATCTTCTCTGTATCGTTCCAATTTTTAGTATATGTGCTGCCGAAGTGAGCACAAAGTCAATGCTTTTTGAAACTTAACCTTGATTACATTTTTTGCTCTATCATTTATATATATATATTTAATTGGAGGATAATTGCTTTACAATATTGTGTTGGTTTCTGCCATATATCAACATGAATTGGCCATAGGTATATGCATGAGATGGTTAGATAGTATCACTCAATGGACATGAATTTGAGCAAACTCTGGAAAATAGTAAAGGACAGGGAAGCCTGGTGTGCTACAAGTCCATGAGATTGCAAAGAGTCAGACACGACTTAGTGACTGAACACATATATACGTCCCCTCCTTCTTGAACCTCTCTCCTGCCTCCTACTCCATCCCACCCCTCTAGGTTGTCATAGAGAAATATTCCCTTGTGTACAACTTCTTTATTCATCTCTCTGTCAATGGACATCTAGTTGCTTCCATGTTCTAGCTATTGTAAATAGTACTGTGATGAACATTGGGATACATGTGTCTTTTTCAATTATGGTTTTCTTAGGGAATATGCCCAGTAGTGGGATTGCTGGGCTATAATTTTATCTCTAGTTTTTTAACGAATCTCCATACTATTCTCCATAGTGGCTGTATCAATTTGCATTCCTACCCCAAAAGAGGGCTCCCTTTTCTCCATACCCTTTCCAGCATTTATTGTTTGTAGATTCTTAATGATGTCCTTGATTATATTTTTTAATACATCTTTATAATTACTTATCTAAGCAAGTTTGTGCCAAGATATAAAATAATGAATCAACTTTAGGGTGATAAAAAATGTTTATACACATCAGAGCTAGACAAAATTGAATCAGCTTACTGGAGATAACTGCTTGTCTGCATGTGAACGGATTCATCCATAAATACGTTTTCAGGAAATTAATTCTGAAAGACTGTCTGAGTAACTAAAAACAGTAAGATCAACCCTACTATCCAAAAAGTTAGTCCAAAGCTAACTTCTTTAAATGTGATTCACTAAATTCTGCTTCATCTTGGAGATTTGGGCACTATCCACATATTTTGGGAAACCTCTGTCACATTTGGTTTTCACCTGACAGTATCGGATTGTTTCTAATGATATACATGTGTTAAATTGCTTTAATCATGTTTGACTCTTACAACTCCATGGACTGTAGGCCACCAGCCTTCTCTGTCCATGGAATTCTCCAGGCAATACTGGAGTGGGTTGCCATTTCCTTCTGGGGACCTTTCTGACCCAGGGATCAAACCTGAGTCTCCTGTGTCTCCTGCATTGCAGGCAGATTCTTTACTGCTGAGCCACTGGGGAAGCCATATAAGGGCCAGATCATTTAAAGGAGAATTGGAGGATGTATGATAAAGAGCTTACAGAAAGAGAACTCTGTCGGACATGCTTATAAAATATTACTCAGCTCCTACATTTTGAGTATCTGTTTCTGCTGATTTTCACTCCGAGTACCTTGCTTCTTGTATGTTTGGTTATTTTTGTTGTGTACTACTTACCTAGGCTAGGACTATTATGAGTTGAGGGGCTTCCCAGCTAGCACTAGTGATAAAGAATTCACCTGCCAATGCAGAAGACTTGAGTTTGGTCCCTGGGTTGCGAAGATCCCTTGGAGAATATTTTTGCCTAGAGAATCCTATGGAGAGAGAAGCCTGGTGATCCATAGAGTCACAAAGAATCACACAACATGAATTGAGAGAGCCTCCTAAAGCACAAAATCTGAGGCAGCACTCACTTATAGGGTGGTATAAGTACTGACTTGTACAACCCTGAAAGTGAGTGCTTCCTTAAAATTTGTGCTTTAAGTACCTCACTCACCTCATCTCGACCCTTACTAATGATTCTTAAAAAAAAATTGCGTGTATATTTTTTTGTTGTCTAAGATGAAGGTGACTTTCTCTAGAGCAGTGGTCAGCAAACTATGGCCTGCTGCTGCTAAGTTGCTTCAGTCGTGTCCGACTCTGTGCGACCCCATAGACGGCAGCCCACCAGGCTCCCCCGTCCCTGGGATTCTCCAGACAAGAACACTGGAGTGGGTTGCCATTTCCTTCTTCAATGCATGAAAGTGAAAAGTGAAAGTGAAGTTGCTCAGTCGTGTCTGACTCTTAGCGACCCTATGGACTGCAGCCAACCAGGCTCCTCCGTCCGTGGGATTTTTCAGGCAAGAGTACTGGAATGGAGTGCCATGGCTTTCTAAGGGCCATGTTAATGGCCTATTTTTTATATGGCCCCCTTGCTAAAAATGATTTGGCATTTTTAAAGAGGAAGAAAAATAAAAGAAGAGGAGGCGGCACAGGTAGAGGAGGCGAGAGAAGGGAGGGAGTGGCTGTGGGAGCAGAGGTTCTACAGAGACTGAGTGTGGCCTGCAAAGCCTAAAAATTTTCACTATCTGGCACTTGACAGATAAAGTGTGCAGACCCCTGCCTGGGCCTAGCTTAAAATGAAAACCAAGTTCCTTAAACAACCTAGACATGGCTAACAGATCGGAGGAGGAGAGTCCAAGTTCTTAAGGAACTAATACAACCACAGGATTAAATGAGGTGTTTTGGTTTGGCAAGCTTTAGGTTTACAAAACCAAACTCTAGAATTTACGTTTTACACATTATGAAAAATTAACAAGAAATAGAACCGATCATCAAATGCATCAGTTGCTCACGTGGCCATTCAGTAGACATTGACTGAATGCCCACTAGGACTGCAACTGACACTTGTCATTTCTTTTAGGTGCTTTTAAAAGCTGGCTTTCTGGGCAAACTGGAAGCCTTGAGAGATGAGAGATTGTCAAAAGTCTTCACATTGTTTCAAGCCAGAGTACGGGGAAAACTGATGCAAATCAAATTCCAAAGGATTCTGGAAGAGAGGTATGATATCCAACCCTGCACCCCCCCTGCTCAAGCAACAGTGTGCCTCAGTCTAGGCGACTTCTCACTGCCTTATAAGGAGTCAGGGTAAAGAGCTCTGCCACCTTTGCTTAGTCTGGGACTTAATGTGAATTTTTAAAATTCTGGAACACCACGCAGAGCACAAACAGCTTTTATTACCCTAAGAATAAGCATAATTCAGATATTTCTTGCATTGCTTCCAGTCTTCCCTTTGGAGGGATTCTTTATAGTTGGCAAAGTCTGGCTCTTTGAGAGTGGTGTGATTCATAATTCAAAACAGAAGCAGACCTAGAAGGGCTGGCAGGCATCTCACAGCCAACTCTGTGGGGAAATTTGCTGTAAAGTAGGTAGGTTTTCTGACCACTTTACAGCATCCCCTGGGTCAGAAACTGACTCTTGGTGACATGTAACCATAACTCTCTTACTTCAATTCAGGTAGGTTCATTAGGGACATTTATCACCACCTCTGGACACTGAGTGTAGGTTTTGTTAATCCTTTAATAGAATTATGGAAAAGCAAGCTCCAAACAAAGGGATTTTGAGCAAGGGGTTCTGTGGTTGTCATATTCACTTTTTACTGTAGATAGGTCCACAGGTCTTGGTATGATTTGCATACTTGAAAATTTTAATTCCTTCTGTTTCCCCAAAGAAGAGAGAAACCATTAATTACATTATCAGAGATATCAGAGAGACATCTCCTAAGAATTTTCCATGATTCCCATATAGTACTCAACATGGTATGGGAGTTTATAAGAGTTCAGGGATCAGGAGATATGACTTCTGTGACAGGTTTTGTAAACTTGTATGAGACTCTTAGTTTTCTCAGTTCACCTCCTTTATCTCTAAAATAAGGTATCTACTATCCATCCTGTCTAAATGACTTTAGACATTTAAAGAATGACTTTAAAAGAATTATTATGAAATATTTCAAACATAAAAAATAGAGAAAATACGATAATGTGTACTCATGGAGCTGTCATCAAAGCATATCAATTCCTAACATTTTCTCTGCAATTCTTCACAACTTAAAAATAAATAGTTAAATTAATAGACAAAATAGAAGCCTTTCATGTATTTCTTCCTTGATCCAGGTCCTATTCCTAGCTCCCCGGGTCCTGAATTTGTGTTTGTCACTCTGTTTCATTCATGTTTCACATATAAAACAGAAAAAGATATAACATTTTTCTGTAGTTACTTACAATATATTCTGAAAAATAAATAAACAGACACAGTTGAAGTCCTTTGTGTATTTCTCCCTTGATCCAAGTTCTACAGAGATATGCAGATATCCTTAAAAGATTACGTTATTCTGCAAGTTTTTAGTCTCCATGGAAACATTGTATGTGTGTTATCTTAAAATTTGTTCTTTACACTCAGTACTAGATTTGAAATTAGTTGATATTGATAAATCTATGACTAGATTATTGATCTTAACCTTTGAACAGTATTCTGTTGCATGAATATACTACAATTTATTTATCCAGTTGCCAGCTCAAGTAAACTTATTTATTATGTTTTATATTATAAACAATTCTGCAGTGATATTTTTGTAAATATCTCCCCTTGTACATATGCAAGAGTTTCTTGAAGGTGGTGGTGGTGGTGGTGGTGGTGGTGGTGGTGATTTAGTCGCTAAGTTGTGTCCGATCTTGTGATCCCATGGATAGTAACTCATCAGGCTCCTCTGCCCATGAGGTTCTCCAGGTAAGAATACTGGAGTGGGTTGCCATTTCCTTCTACCGGGGATCTTTCCAACCCAGGAATCAAACCTGGATCCCCTGCATTGCAGGCAGATTCTTTCCCTTATAAGGGAAGCCCTTCTTGAGGGTCAGTTCAGTTCAGTTCAGTCGCTCAGTCATGTCCGACTCTTTGCGACCCCATGAATCACATCACGCCAGGCCTCCCTGTCCGTCACCAACTCCCGAAGTTCACTCAAACTCGCGTCCATCAAGTCAAAATGCTGGTGCAATGGCTGATAGTATGTAGGTAGCAGCTGGGCAAGGCTCACACTTTGAGTGTCATTTCTCTAGGTATGAATTAAGGCTGACACTTTGAGTGGCATTTCTCTAGGTATGAATTATAATATTAGGTTTTAGGCTATATACATTTCCACCTTTGTGAGATGTTGCCAAAATGTTTTTCATTTCACTCTTTACCAAAAGTTTATGGAAGTCTCATGACTCTATATCCTCACCAACTTGTGGCATTTCAATTTCAAAGACTTTTGCCAGACTGAGTCATATTTCTGACTTTGGGGGAAGATATAATTTTCCTCTTAATATCATGTTTTCCATATATCTTTTTGTAGATATGAAATGTTATATAGAGGACAATTGTGCCATCTTATGTTGTTAATCATGTTTACCAAGAAATGATTAAATTCTTTTTTTGCATCTATGAAATAATTACATGGTTGGACTTCCCAGGAGGCACTAGTGGTAAAGAACCAGCTTGCCAGTGCAGGAGACATCAGAGACATGGGTTTGATCCCTGAGTCAGGAAGATCCCCTGGAGGATGGAATGGCAATCCCCTCCAGTATTCATGCCTGGAGAATCCCAAGGAGAGAGGAGCCTGGTGTACTTCAGTCCACGGGGTCGCAAAGAGTCAGATACGACTGAGCAACTAACTTTCACTTTCACTCTTTCTCCATTAACTCATAAATGTGTTAGTTAAATTAATAGATTAAAAAGTGTTAAACCCACTTTGTTTACGAAATATGATCTTTTTCATACATTGTAGGATTGTTTATAACATTATAGTATTTCTGCATCAATGTTCATGAGTAAGTTTGACCTGTAATTGTTTCCCCTGCTTTTATCTGACTTTTAATCAAAGTTACCTTAATCTCATACAAGAATTAGGTAGTGTTTCCTCTTTTCAAAACATGAAATGATTTATTTTGATTATTTATTTTTGAGTTTTTGGTAAAATTTGCCTATAAAACCGTCCAGATCTGGTATTTCTTTCATGATAGATTTTACAGATTTGATTTAATTTATTTAATAGTTATAAGCCTATTGAGATTTTGTTTTAGATCAGTTTAGATCAATTTCTTTAGAAAAATAAATTTTACATTTTTAAAAAATCTTCCAGTTTGCTAGATTATAATTTTTAATCTGTCATATCTACAATTATGTTTCTAGAACATAATCATAGATTATTATATTCTTAGAATTCTTAGGTATTACCATTCCTAATACTGTTTGTGCTCTTTATTTTTCTTGATTATTCATGTCTGATATTTATTTAATTAGATTATTTAAATTTAAGTGAAAGTTTCTCAGTCGTGTCCAACTCTTTGTGACCCCATGTATTACACAGTCCATGGAATTCTCCAGGCTAGAATACTGGAATGGGTAGCCTTTCCCTTCTCCAGAGGATCTTCTCAACCCAGGGAATGAACCAAGGTCTCCCAGATTGCAGGCAGATTTTTTACCAGCTAAGCCACAAGGGAAGAAAATTAAAAATTTCCTTTAGTTAAAAATTTAAATACTTTAAAGCATTTGAATTGTTTATCTAAAGATTTGTTTAGATCTAGTTTGTTTTCTAGTTCATTAGTTTCTGATCTCAGCTTTATTCTATCCTTCCTTCCACTTGCTTGGGTTTATTTTAATTCACAATATTTTTTTCAGTGTGTTTAATCAGCTGCTTAATTCTTCCATTGAGTATTTTATTTCAACGACTATAGACATTTTGTGTGGTCCTCTTTCAAATCTGTCTGACTTTTTTTTTTATAGTGGCTCATTCTTTTCTTGTTTTTTTTTTTTTTTTTTCAATTCTTTCTTTTATGTCTGTAAGAACTTTTAGTAGTTACTCTATGGTCTCCACTAGATGGTTCCATTTTCTGAAATTCTTGGGGATTTAATTAAATTCTTTTTTGTGAGTGTCCCCATCAATAACCTCAGATATGCAGATGACACTACTCTTATGGCAGAAAGTGAAGAAGATTTAAAGAGCCTCTCAATGAAGGTGAAAGAGGAGAGTGAAAAAGTTGGCTTAAAGCTCAACATAAAGAAAACTAAGATCATGGCATCTGGTCCCATCACTTCATGGCAAATAGATGGGGAAATAGTGGAAAGAGTGGCTGACTATTTTTCAGGGCTCCAAAATCACTGCAGATGGTGGCTGCAGCCATGAAATTAAAAGATGCTTACTCCTTGGAAGGAAAAGCAGAGACATTACTTTGTCAACAAAGGTCCATGTAGTCAAGGCTATGGTTTTTCCAGTGGTCGTGTATGGATGTGAAAGTTGGAGTATAAAGAAAGCTGAGCACCGAAGAATTGATGCTTTTGAACTGTGGTGTTGGAGAAGACTCTTGAGAGTCCCTTGGACTGCGAGGAGATCCAGCCAATTCTTCCTAAAGGAAATCAGTCCTGAATATTCATTTGAAGGACTGATGCTGAAGCTGAAACTCTAATACTTTGGCCCACCTGATGTGAAGAGCTGACTCATTGGAAAAGACCCTCATGCTGGCAAAGATTGAGGGCAGGAGGAGAAGGGGACGACAGAGGGTGAGATGGTTGGATGGCATCACTGACTCATTGGACATGGGTTTGGGTGGACTCCAGGAGTTGGTCATGGACAGAGAGGCCTGGTGTGCTATGGTTCATGGGGTCACCAAGAGTCGGACACGACTGAGCGACTGAACTGAACTGAACCCTCACTTACGGTTGAATTTTTTTCTATATGTGTTTTGTAATTTTGGATTGTAAACTAATCTTCAAGAGGACTTTAAGAAAATCTCTAGTGCTTGATTTTAGAGTATTTTCTTCAGTACACTTTTGCATTTCCCCCCAAGGACCCAAAGGGTATTTATTACCAGTGTAAAAAATGATTATGCTAATTTCTTATATATTTCTGCACTAATCAGATTTAAACTTCAAATACTTGAGTGATGCTGGCTCATAGTTTTCAAAAAAAAAATTCCTAGTGTAAAAAAATTTTTTTTCACCCTGAGCCCAGACCAAATCAGATGTACTTCTCTTTGACTTCTCTCTGTGCCAGTGGGTAAATTTTTAAATCCTCCTTTTCATTAAGAGTGAAATTCTTTGAAAATCCCGACCTATCTCTTTATCCACAAGGATATAAAAATATAAACTCTGCAATACCAAGCCTGGCATCCTCCTTCCGTGAGGATGGTCAGGCTGCACAAGCATTCACTTTTTGCTCCTTTTTTTTAAGCTCCCTTTATACTTCTTACCCTCTTTAAGGGTCACCTCTCATTATAGAATGTTTGTAGTGGAAGCATTTTCAGGACACCTAGTCTACAACATTGTTAGCCCCAAAAGTCCCTCAAAGAGTTTTTGCTAGAATCAAACAAGAGCTTGGATGCAGAAGTGCTTTGAAGACTAATGAGAGTTTATGACTCTTAAAAAGATGTGCTTATTAAGGATCTTAATTTGAAAAATAACTCTCTTATAGTCTAGGTTAACTTGCTTTTCTTTTCTTCCCCCAAACCCTCGATTTAGGGATGCACTTCTTTTGATCCAGTGGAACATAAGAGCTTTCATGGCTGTGAAGAGCTGGCCTTGGATGAGGCTCTTCTTCGAGATCAAGCCTCTTGTTAGATCTGCTGGAATGGGAAAGGAGGGAGCTGGACTGAAGGAAGAGTGTATGCAGCTGCAAAAAGCCTTGGAGAAGTCAGAATCTCAGAGGGAGGAGCTGAAATCAAAGCAAGTCTCCCTCCTCCAGGAAAAGAATGACCTGCTTCTTCAGCTGCAGGCTGTGAGTGGCCCCGCCATTTCTTCTTCAAATCAAGTTTCTAATTAGATTCCCTTGTTTTGCAGGCAGTGTTGACTTGAAAAAATAGAGCATGTGCTTTTCTAGTACTATAGGATTTCATCCAACACAGACAATGGAAACACTTAACGAGACACCCTGTTTTATAGTGAAGTGATTTCATTGGGAAGATGCCTTTGAAAAGGGGATGGATTTTATTAGATAGATTTTTAGCTGTGTAAACATATAAATCTATCTTGGGAGCCAAGAGGCTCTTGATCTTAATTTAAATTCTGTAGGTAGCAGGAAACCCATTAGCAAATCAAAAGGTAGGATTTTAGTAGGTCCTGAGAAAAGCTTTACTGAGATCTTCAGGATTATTACAGTATGCCTCTAACTGGTTTTCCTGATTTTGATCTACCTATATGCCCTTCCCCAGTCCAAATCAGCATTACAATCAGTTGAGTTCTTAAAACAGCAGTATTCAACCTTGACTTTGCCTCAAACTCATTTGTGAAACACTAGCAAATGGCAACCCACTCCAGTGTTCTTGCCTGGAGAATCCCAGGGATGGAAGAGGCTGGTGGGCTGCCATCTATGGGGTTGCACAGAGTCAGACATGACTGAAGCGACTTAGCAGCAGCAGCAGAAGCAATTAAAAGAAAGATTCCTAGACTTGAATCTCAGATATTTGGGTTAAACAGGCCCTGTGTGGGTCCAAATCATCTTATGGAGGATTCTGATATCTAGTCAGAATTAAGAACTTCTGCCTTGAACAAATATCGTGTTGTTTCCCTGATGAACAAACTTCAGATCAAAGAATATCTGAACTCGGCCTTGGCATCTGAGCCTCCTTCTCCAATCTGATGATGAAGTGCCATTCAGTTCAGTTCAGTTCAGTCGCTCAGTCATCTCCAACTCTTTGTAACCCCATGGACTGCAGCACACCAGGCTTCCCCGTCCATCACCAACTCCTGGAGCCTACTCAAACTCATGTTCATTGAGTCAGTGATTCCATCCAACCATCTCGTCCCCTTCTCCTCCTACCTTCACTTTTTCCCGGGCATCAAGGTCTTTTCAAATGAGTCAGCTCTTCGCATCAGGTGGCCAATGTATGGAGTTTCAGCTTCAGCATCAGTCCTTCAAATGAATATTCAGGACTGATTTCTTTAGGATTGACTGGTTGGATCTCCTTGCAGTCCAAGGGCCTCTCAAGAGTCTTCTTCAACACCACAATTCAAAAGCATCAATTCTTCAGCACTCAGCTTTTCTTTATAGTCCAACTCTCACATTCATACATGACTACTGGAAAAACCATAGCTTTGACGAGATACAACTTTGTTGGTAAAGTGATGTCTATGCTTTTTAATATGCTGTTTAGGTTTGTCATAGCTTTTCTTCCAAGGAGAAGCATCTTTTAATTTCATGGCTGCAATCACCGTCTGCAGTGATTTTGGAGCCCCAAAAAATAAAGTCTGTCACTGTTTCCACTGTTTCTCCTTCTATTTTCCATGAAGTGATGGGACCAGATACCATGATCTTAGTTTTCTTCATGTTGAGCTTTAAGCCAACTTTTTCACTCTCCTCTTTCACCTTCAACAAGAGGCTCTTTAGTTCTTCTTCTCTTTCTGCCATAAGGGTGGTGTCATCTACATATCTGAGGTGATTGATATGTCTCCTGGCAATCTTGATTCCAGTTAGTGCTTCATCCAGCTGGGCATTTCACATGATATACTCTGCATGTAAGTTAAATAAGCACAGTGACAATAATATAGCCTTGACGTACTCCTTTCCTGATTTGGAACTAGTCTGTTATTCCATGTCCAGTTCTAATTGTTGCTTCCTGACCTGCATACAGATTTCTCAGGAGGCAGGTCAAGTGGTCTGGCATTCCCGTCTCTTTCAGAATTTTTCACAGTTTGTTGTGATCCACACAGTCAAAGGCTTTGGTGGAGTCAATAATGCAAAAATACATGTTTTTCTGGAACTCTTTTGCTTTTTTGATGATCCAGTGGATGTTGGCAATTTGACCTCTGGTTCCTCTACCTTTTCTAAATCCAGCTTGAACATCTGAAAGTTCACAGTGCACATACTATTGAAGCCTGGCTTAGAGAATTTTGAGCATTACTTTACTAGCTGTGAGATGAGTACAATTGTGTGGTAGTTTGAACATTCTTTGGCATTAGCTTTCCTTGGGATTGGAATGAAAACTGACCTTTTTCAGTCCTGTGGTCACTGCTGAGTTTTCCAAATTTGCTGGCATATTGAGTGCAGCAGTTTCAACAGCATCATCTTTTAGGATTTGAAATAGCTCCACTGGAATGCCATCACCTCCACTAGCTTTGTTCATAGTGATGCTTCCTAAGGCCCACTTGACTTTACATTCCAGGATGTCTGGCTCTAGGTGAGTGATCACACCATTGTGGTTATCTGGGTCGTGAAGATCTTTTTTGTATAGTTCTTCTGTGTATTCTTGCCACCTCTTCTTAATATCTTCTGCTTCTGTTAGGTCCATACCATTTCTGTCCTTTACTGAGCCCATCTTTGCATGAAATATTCCGTTGGTATCTCTGATTTTCCTGAAGAGATCTCTCTTTCCCTTTCTATTGTTTTCCTCTATTTCTTTGCATTGATCCCTGAGGAAGTCTTTCTTATCTCTGTCTTGCTGCTCTCTGGAACTCTGCGTTCAGATACATGTATCTTTCCTTTTCTCCTTTGCCTTGCCCTTCTCCTCTTTTCACAGCTATTTGTAAGGCCTCATCAGACAATCATTTTGCCTTTTAGCATTTGTTTTTCTTGGAAATGGTCTTAATCAATGCCTCCTGTACAGTGTCACAAACCTCCGTCCATAGTTCTTCAGGCACTGTGTCTATCGGATATAATCCTTTGAATCTATTTCTCACTTCCACTGCATAGTCATAAGGGATTTGATTTAGGTCATACCTGAATGGTCTAATGGTTTTCCCTACTGTCTTCTATTTAAGTCTGAATTTAAGTCTGAGACAGAACTGTGTTGGGTGTCTCCTGAGGAGATTCAGGTCAGCAGTGGCCTGCTGCAAGGGCAGGGGCTCTGGGTGCAGTAGACCTGGGTATGGCAAAAGCCCTCTTGGATGAGGTCACCATTAACCTACCATAGAGCCTCCAGAACTTACAGAGGACGGGGAAACAGACTCTTGGGGGGCACATGCGGAACCTTGTGTGCACCAGGACCCAGGAAAAAGGAGCAGTGACCCCACAAGAGACTGACCCAGTCTGACTCATGAGTGTCCAGGAGTCTCTGGCAGAGGCATGGGTCAGCAGTAGCCTGCTGCAGGGTTGGGGGCACTGAGTGCATGCATGGGACCTTTTGAAGGAGGTGGACATTATCTTCATTACCTCCACCATAGTTTGGCCTCAGGTCAAATAACAGGGAGGGAACACAGCCCTGCCCTTCAACAGAAAACTGAATTAAAGATTTACTGAGCGTGGCCCAATAAAGTAAATTAATGCTCAAAATTCTCCAAGTCAGGCTTCAACAGTAGATGAATCCTGAAATTCCAGATATTCAAGCTGGATTTAGAAAAGGCAGAGGAGCCAGAGATGAAATTGCCAACATCCACTGGATCATCAAAAAAGCAAGAGAGTTCTAGAAAAACACCTACTTCTGCTTTATTGACTGTGCTAAAGCCTTTGACTATGTGGATCACAACAAACTGGAAAATTCTGAAAGAGATGGGAATACCAGACCACCTAACCTGCCTCCTGAGAAATCTTTATGCAGGTCAGGAAGCAACAGTTAGAACTGGACATGGAAGAACACACTGGTTACAAATAGGAAAAGGAGTATATCAAGGCTATATATCATCACCCTGTTTAACTTATATGCAGAGTGCATCATGAGAAATGCTGGGCTGGAGGAAGTACAAGCTGGAATCAAGATTGCCAGGAGAAATATCAATAACCTCAGATATGCTGATGATACCATCTTATGGCAGAAAGAGAACTAAAGAACCTCTTGATGAAAGTGAAAGAGGAGAGTGAAAAAGTTGGCTTAAAGCTCAACATTCAGAAAACTAAGATCATGGTTATCTGGTCCTATCACTTCATAGCACATAGATGGGGAAAGAGTGGAAACAGTGACAGACTTTATTTTGGGGGGGCTCCAAGATCACTGCAGATGGTAGCTGCAGCCATGAAATTAAAGACCCAGGAAGAAAAGTTATGACCCACCTAGATAGCATATTAAAAAGCAGAAACATTACTTTGCCAACAAAAGTCTGTCTAGTTAAAGCTATGGTTTTTCCAGTGGTCATGCATGGATGTGAAAGTTGGAGTATTAAGAAAGCTGAGTGCCGAAGAATTGATGCTTTTGAACTGTGGTGTTGGAGAAGACTCTTGAGAGGCCCTTGGACTTCAAGGAGATCCAACCAATCCATTCTAAAGGAGATTAGTCCTGAGTATTCATTGGAGGGACTGATGCTGAAGCTGAAACTCCAATACTTTGGTCACCTGATGTGAAGAACTGACTCATTTGAAAAGACCCTGATGCTGGCAAAGATTGAAGGCAGGAGGAGAAGGGGACAACAGGGTGAGATGGTTAAATGGCATCACTGACTCAATGGACATGAGTTTGAGTAAACTCTAGGAGTTGGTGATGGACAGGGAGGCCTGGTATGCTGCAATCCATGGGGTCACAAAGAGTTGGAGATGACTGAGTGACTGAACTGAACTGAACTGAACTGAACATGACTCCGCCCATCAAAATAAAGCCCAGTTTCCCCCTCAGTCAGTCTCTCCCATCAGGAAGCTTCCACAAGTTTCTTATCCTTCTCCATCAGAGGCAGACAGACTGAAAGACACAATCACAGAAAACTAACCAATCTGATCACATGGACCAGCCTTGTCTAACTCAGTGGAACTATGAGTGGCCGTGTAGGGCCACCCAAGATGGACGGGTCATGGTGGAGAGTTCTGACAAAATGTGGTCTTCTGGAGAAGGGAATGGCAAACCGCTTCAGTATTCTTGCCTTGAGAACCCCATAAACAGTACGAAAAGGCAAAAAGAGGACACTGAAAGATGAACTCCCCAGGTTGGTAGGTGCCTAATATGCTACTGGAGATCAGTGGAGAACTAACTCCACAAAATATGAAGAGACGACACCAAAGCAAACAACAAAAACAGTGGATGTGACTGGTGATGGAAGTAAAGTCTGATGGTGTAAAGGCAATATTGCATAGGAATCTGGAGTGTTAAGTCCATGAATCAAGGCAAATTGCAAGTGGTCAAATAGGTGATGACAAGAGTGAACATCGACATTTTAGGAATCAGTGAAGTAAAATGGACTGGAATGGGTGAATTTAACTTAGATGACCATTGTATCTACTACTGCGGGCAAGAATCCCTTAGAAGAAATGGAGTAGCCACCATAGTCAACAGAAGAGTCTGAAATGCAATACTTGGATGCAGTCTCATAAATGACAGAATGATCTCTGTTTGTTTCCAAGGCAAACCATTCAGTATCACAATAATCCAAATTTATGCCTCAACCAGTAATGCTGATGAAGCTTAAGATGAATGGTTCTGTGAAGACCTACAAGACCTTCTAGAACTAACACCCATAAAAGATGTCCTCTTCATTATAGGGGACCAGAATGGAAAGGTAGGAAGTCAAGAAATACCTAGAGTAACAGGCAAATTTGGCCTTGGAGTACAGAATGAGGCATGGCAAAGGCTAACAGAGTTTTGCCAAGAGAACGCACTGGTCTTAGCAAACACCCTCTGCCCACAACACAAGAGAAGACTCTACACATGGACATCACCAGATAGTTAATACTGAAGTCAGATTTATTATATTCTTTGTAGCCAAAGATGGAGAAGCTCTATACCGTCAGCGAAAATAAGACCAGCAGCTGACTGTGGCTCAGATCATGAGCTCCTTATTGCCAAATTCAGACTTAAATTGAAGTGCCGTTACTCATTCCCTTTTATTAATATTCCCCTTCTCTAGCTACCCAGACCACTGTTATCCCCAAACATTCCAAAGGCAGGTATGAAATTATATCCATCTTTACTGTATTCTCCACTCCACTTAGAACAGTACTAAGTTAAAAAAAAAATACTGGGTTCAAATACAACTATGTAAATAGAAGTTTTTCTTGCTGTTTGGACTTATTGAAAACAGAAAATTTAGTAATTTTAGACTAAAAATCATTCTTTTCTTTTGGGGCTGTGCTACCCATTGATGTTCAATAGGCCATGTTTTATATGAGAATTTACACTCAGACTCACACTTCTGATGCATATTTATCTTAACAGTGGTTCTAGAACTTCAGTGTTTATCAGCCTCACCTAGGATTCTTGTTAGAACTACAAATTCCTGGGCCCCACTCAAACCTACATTAAGATCCACACTGTGAGAATCACAGCTTGTAATGTCATATTTTGTATGGTTTATGAGAAAGGCAGGTTTGAATAAGAGAAATACAGTTTTGAGTAAGAATAAGGTAAGTTTGAATGGGAGAAAGGCAGGTCTGAATAAGAGAAAGGCAGGTTTGAATAAGAGAAAGGCAGGTTTGAATAAGAGAAAGGCAGGTTTGAATAAGACCCAGCCTCCTAGTTTTCATCATTCTTCCTCTCAGCAAAGAGAGTGGCCAGTGCTACTTGGGCTGATGTAGGAATAGAAAAGGACCCAACTTTTGAAGGGAGAGGAGGGTAAAAGTCTGGGATATATGATCAAGTCAAGTCAAGTCAAGTCGCTCAGTCATGTCCGACTCTTTGCGACCCCATGGACTAGTAATCTACCAGGCTCCTCCCTCCATGGGCTTCTCCAGGCAAGAGTACTGGAGTGGGTTGCCATTTCCTTCTCCAGGGGATCTTCAGGGACATCCTTTCCCCTGTCGTAATTTTCTCACGTACTTGCAGTGCTAATTGAAATGGGTTCACTCAGTTTTGAGTTAGTGAATGATTTTAAAAGAATCCTTATTTCCTTGATTTGTACTGTATTGAGCTGTGTTTCTTAAAAATCAACAATAATAAAATATTTCATAGCCAATTCAGCTTTTTAAATTGAAGTGGGATTTGCAAATCCAGGAAGGCTGAGATGGGTTCAAATTGTAATTAATTTAAAAAGCTGAATTGGCTATGAAATATTTTATTATTGTTGATTTTTAAGAAATACAGCTCAATACAGTACAAATCAAGGAAATAAGGATTCTTTTAAAATCATTCACTAACTCAAAACTGAGTGAACCCATTTCAATTAGCACTGAAGTACGTGAGAAAATTACGACAGGGGAAAGGATGTCCCTGCTGTTAAACTGTTACACCGTTGCTTGGCTGGCTTCAGACACGCTGTCATGTTTAATGAGGGATCGATAATGGTCGATTGGATTGTCCTCTTCGTTTGGTGATGGTGACAGGTCCTATACACATGCTGAATGGAAGAGAGCAAACAGCTGTTCTGCTTGTCAGCTGGGGTGAACTGAGATCAAATGTCCCCCTTGTTGCTCAAGCATTGGAACGTCTCTGATTTGCATGAATCCTTTTGCTTCCATATTTTTCTTTTTACTTAGCCCTTCTCTTGGTCTTCAGTGATGTTGGAGATTCACTGTACTATACGTCTCCCATCTGTGCCTCCTTGAGCCCCACTTGTTGGACAGATAGGATGAGAGATAGCCAGAAAACAGTAGCCTGGATTTTTTTTTTCTGCTCTTGGTCTAAGTAGATGCAACAATTTATGCCAAGTAACTAGTTAGGTAATAGATTACCAAAATTGCAGAGGATGGATGAGGTCTAGAGATGGAAGATAGAGATATGAGTGAAGTTATATCTCAACAAGACCTACAGTAATTAAGAACTTGCTCACAGAGAAGAGGTTTCATTTAGCCTCTAAATTGAGACAAATGAGAGGAGTTCAAAGTTACAAAAGGTGCTTTTGTAGCAAAAGGACTCAGCCCCTTCATTTTTTACTTAGTCCGTAACACTGAAACAGTGGGCCACTCAGCAAGGGTTGGAGGCAGTATGTTTGAAAAGATAAAAGGAAGGAGGATTTTGCACTCTCTGTGTATAACTTGTGGAATTTACTGCTGGCAGAACCATTGAGAAAAAGATTTTAGTTGGAAATAATAGTGAAATCTAGTTAGCGATGTGCAAGGAATCTCATGAATTCTAAATTCAACCTATGAATAATATACAGCCCAGCTCTATTTATTAGAAGATGTTTATATACTAAACAAGTGCATCAGGACCCTTATAATAATATGATAAATATTCTATTGTCTGAGGGGACAGGATTTCCTCAAAAAGACTGTATTCTGAGCAGGTACCACCCTCAAACTATATGCCCACAGGGATGCTTCCAGGAGCTGTGATTTAATCAGCACACTGCTGATTTTTGGAGGCATGTTAGCTCCTTCAGGCCACTAGGATTCTATTAAGTGCTTTAGAAGAGGTAATCTAATCTACTGAATGGCCTGAAAGATTGAAAGCACCTCCAAACACAAGCAACTCCTCCACTTGTCAACAATAGGATTGGGGAACTGGGAATATTATTTCAACTGCTTAGGAAAGATAGGTGAAAGTGCTGGACAGAGGGCAGGCAATTATCTCTTTGCTATGTGTTAAGCAGCATTTCTCCTGGCTGATAAATTACTTCCAGCTGTTGGCAACAATTTTCTCCTCATCATGGCAGGAACGAGAGACCCTGGCAAATGTTGAAGAGCAGTGCGAGCTGCTGATTAAATCCAAGATCCAGCTGGAGGCCAGCGTCAAGGCGCTGTCTGCGCGGGTGGAGGAAGAAGAGGAGATAAATTCCAAGCTGACTGCCAGGGGGCAGAAACTTGAAGATGAATGTTCTGAGTTGAAGAAAGAAATCGATGACCTGGAAACACTATTGGCAAAGTCACAGAAGGAGAAGTGTGCTACAGAGCTCAAGGTAGTTTTTCTGTGATGTCAGGAAGGTCTAGATGCCTGAATTCCACACTCCCAATTGGGCTCTGGAACCAGGGTTGCTTTGTTTAAATTAATGAACATAGTGGTCTGCAATTTATGGCCCTTGAAGTCAGATCTGGCATCGAATGAGGACCTAATTCAATTTCCAGCTTGAATTTATGGAACCCCACTTAATCTCCCAAATGAAACATTTTCATTTGTTCTGATCTTATTGCATCTGAAATCTGATAGAAAGAGTAAAACGGTTTCACTGGGCCTCTAAGAATTATTTTTTGGAAGGAGAGGGAGCAGGATGCAGCTTACTGAAAGATGGTATGTATCTTAGTCCCCACCTCGGGGACTTAGTCCCCATCACCTCCTTGTGATTTGGAGTTTGACCTTCAGATGTCATTTTAATTCCAGCTAAAACTTTTTTTCGTTTTCTTTGAGGTTTTTAACTTGTGTATCTGTATATAGATTGAAGTTAGCTAAGGAATCTGTATCAAACATTTGATTGAAAAAAGCCTCCAGAATAATACTGTAATTTTGGCAGATGATTAAATAGCAACTCTTGTACATGAGTCCCTTTCATAAAACGCCAATGGGCCTGATATAAGTGGCTTCCATTTTTGCCTATTTTATCCGCTGGACCTCTTCTCTAACTGCCACTTTCTTAGGATCTTGAGGCACAACAAGATTAATGTGTGCCCTGAATACTTAAAGCAAAATTACCTTTAGTGATGTTCTTGTTAAACAATAGCATGACACTGAAAACTGGCCGTCCATGGACCCACGCTGGTATTTGATTCACCAGAACACCCCATTCCCTGGCTATGAGAGATAACAGATCATTCGTGTCTGTGTGTAAAAGAAAATGTGAATTTAGAGTTTTAAAACGTCCAACAGAAATTTGGCTACATGTGATTCCTTATGACAGTGGATATGTCATGAGATTTTTGGTCCTAGAAAAGAGAGGAGATGGCCCTTCGCATTTATGCCCCTGCTTCCAGGAGCGGTGCTCATGGAGCTGTTGTTTTCTCCCGGCAGGTCAAGAACCTGACTGAGGAGGTGGAGTCTCTCAATGAGGATGTGAGCAAATTGCATCGAGCAGCCAGGGCTGCACAGGAGACCCACCAGCAGACCCTGGAGGACTTGCACAATGAGGAGGAGAAACTCCACACCCTAAGCAAGGCCAAATTGACACTGGAGCAGCGAGTGAATGAGGTCAGTAGGGATATGTCTGCCTAGTTAGCTGCCTGTCTACATCTATAGAAACCTTCACTTTTTACTTAGTTAATTTATCTTGACATTTTCATGAAAACTTAGTAGCATGGTTCATTTCCCTCATTATTTAGAAACAGAGGTGAACTGCTACAGTGGAAGAGAGGCCCCAGTATGTGTTCTGCTGTTGTTAAATGAAACTTTCGTAACAACCCTGGGCAGTGAGAGAATACTGAGGTGAATGGTGAGGCGGGAGCACTCTACATGACTGACTTCCCCACAGAATCTGGTGTTTTGCCTCGCAAATGTGCTGGTGCTCTATCTGACGCTAGCACTGAAGGATTGCTTAAAGGCCCCATGTCTCCAGCAGTGCACTGAGGTTTGTTATAGAAGAAAGATATGTAAGTCGCAAGCTGTGTTCTACCAATGCTATCGGAATATACTTGTAAGATTCTGGAGACGGTGCTTCTGTTCTGCTTCCAAAACCCTGTGAAATAAAGATGTTTTAGACCAGTCTCAGTGGGTAGGTTCATCACTCTTCCTGTCTCCTCCCCAGCTGACAAGAGTGGATACATTCACTGTTTTATTAGTCCCCAAAGCTTAGCTTTTATAAAATTGCTGGCAAGTGTGGTTAGCTTTTTTTTTTTTTTGATTATGGGCTTCTTTTTCCTCGTGCCTCTCTATCAATTTTCCTCTGTTACTTGTTAGTTGTCTCACTTCTCTTCCTATTTATATCTTACAAAGCTTCAATATGGGAATTTGTTGGTATGTGTACACAACACACACACATTCTCACACATGTATTTTCACACACTTGTTCTCTCCTAGAGTTCACTTATTTTTTGGTTTTGTATACACCTTCCAGAAATTCTCCCTTCTCCCCTATTTAAATTTTATATCTTTCGCTGCTTACAGGAAATAGCTTCTATGGTGGCAAAGTTAATATATCAGGGAAAAACAGCCATATTGTAACTATTATTTTGCCTCCTGCTAAACTGACCTCAGTATCATTGTTGGCAACACTAATCTGGACAGAACTGTAGTATTCTAGCCACCTTGCGGGAGGTACCAGAAGATGACATAATGCTATGGACCAGAGAGGGTACCAGAGTGGTGAAGGAGAGTATGGAAATTATGTTGTGTGAGGTGCATTTGAAATGGTCAGTGATGCTGAGCTGGGAGATTCAGGACAGCTGCCTAATATTCTGAATGGTCACGTGGAGACAGATTTGCTTGGTGTTGCTCCAGGGAGCAGAGCCTAGATTTTTGGGACGGATTTACAGGGACTATTTTGGCTTCTTACAAAGAAGCACTCCTGAGTAAATGGACTTATCCACCCATGAAATGAGCTGCCATGTGAAGAAGTGAGCTTCTCATCAGTGGAAAGCTATCAAACAGGGTCTCACTAGGCATTTATTATTTGTTTTTTTCTGTATTCTAGAGCACGTATTCCTTAATCTCTAAAGATTTCTTTTGTCACTGACTTCTAGATTCTTTTGTAATCCCATTGATGTGTGCAACATTTATTTTAAAATGTCTACATAACTGGGCATTGTTTACAGACTCTGCTTATATTTTTCTTTCTTTTTCCAGAAGATAAGTGGTTAATGAACACATCTGTAAAGTATAAACTTAACCTATATATGGGGCTTAATAACATCTCCTTTTGTCAGCTTGAGGGTGCCCTTGAGCAGGAGAGCAAAGCGAGAATGAACTGTGAGAAGGAAAAGTGCAAAGTGGAGGGCGAGTTAAAGCTGAACCAGGAGAGCATGGAAGACCTGGAGAGCAGGCAACTGCAACTAGCAGAAAAGCTGAGGAGGTGAGCCACCTTTCTGTGGACGCGAGATTCTGGGAGACCTTATATTGAAGGAGACAGTTCTCTCATGGTGTTTATCCCAGTGACCCTAGGGCCAGACAGCTCAAGACCTGCAGGGGAGGATAAAAAGGATAACAAGCCTAGGAAGTTGAGGGTTTTTTATTTTTTGCTAGACTTTATAAGATTACTCTTCTTTTTATAATTATATAATAACCTACAAGAAAGTGATTGAAAAGTCTGACTAGCAGATGTGAATGAAAGGTGTAAGACATAGCAGATGCAAATTATTAGAATTTGAAGTTACAAGTCAAAAAATAAAAGAAGCTCACTTCTTTTACTTATGAGATCAATGGCCTAAAGTAAATAAAATAAATCAAAAATAAATTCTAATGTGAAGTCCCATATACCCTCTATCATTTTTAAAAACAAAACAAAACTTATATGCCAGATGTAACTTCATTAGACATTCATACAACTTTTTTGGTCTAGTAATTTACTTTTTAAGTATTAAACTTCAAAATTGAAAGCATGATCAAAATGAATAGACCTTCAGTTCACACAGGTTCCCAAGGAGCTCAGGGCAAGGTGGCCCCCTCAGTTGAATTTCATTATTCACTGAAACAGATTTTCTTACCTTGTCCCTTTTGTCTCCCTCTGTTTAGCTAGACTTTCTTCTAACAACTAGGGATTTTCAAGTTATTTGAAATAAATCGAATTAGAAAGGGAAACAGTGAAATCTAAGAGTAAGATAAGACCTGTCTGAAGTGGAGAGCACACTGGTTGTTGGCACCCACAGTGAAGAGAATCAGTGAGCAGCTATGAGCTTCTGGTTTTCCCATCTGTGTGTACAAGTTTCCATGATACATGCTTGGTCAGACTGGATTAATAGCCGATCAATAAGTTACTAAACTTGATAGGTGTTTGTAGACTTGATTAATAGCTTATTAATAACTTATTGAACTTGGTAGGTGTTTGGGAAAGATGAGATAAGTAACCCTATGAATATAGTGGAACAGTGAAAGGCAAAATGATGACACAGTTCCTTCAGCATTTAATTTTGAAGATTACGTTTCAGTTTGGCAAAGTGAAATGATACTCCATGTCCTTGTAGGCCGCAGGTCAAAGAGCTCTGGCATTTTAGAAACCTGTGTTTTGAGGAAATTATGAATTTATTATACAACCTTTCCTTTAAATGGACCTGTGTATATATGAAAACTTAATATATGAAAATGTGGCATTTTAAAATGGTGATGAGAGGATAGAATACTTAATAAATAGTGCCAAGATTATTAGCTATTCATCTTATGAGATAAAAGTTAAATTTCTTCATCATGCTATTCACACCCACACAAAATCCAGTTGCATTAAAGAATTAAATGTGAAAATAAAGCTATAAAATCATTAGAAGATGCAGCATTATTCACAATAGCCAAGTGTAGAAACAACCTAAATGCCCATTGATTGGATGAATGAATAAAGAAAATGTGATGTATACATTTAATGGATTATTATTCAGCCACTTTTTAAAGGAATTCCTGCCCTGTGTGACAACAGGGATAAACCTGAAGGACTTTATGCTAAATTAAATGTCAGCCACAGAAGGACAAATGCTGCATGATTCCATTTATAGGAGGCATCTAAAAACAGTCAAACTCCTAGAAAGAGAGAGTAGAATGGTGGTTGCCAGGATCTGGGAGGCAGGGGAAATGCAGAGCTGTTGTTCAGTGGTTATAAAGCTTCCATTAGGCAAGATGACTGAGTCCTAGAGATCTATGTGATGTTCTGCCTATAGTTAATATTGTATTGCACACTTAAATATTTGTTGAGAGGGTAGATCTCATGTTAAATGTTCCTCAGTTAAAGAAAAAAAAAAAAAAAAGACAGTATGGGTGGTAAGTCTCAGGAAATTGGCAGGCCAGACTTCCTGAAAAAGTCACAAACCCCATCCAAAGGTATAAAAGGACAGTGTTGATAAACCTGATGTTAATACATCAGCATTTTAAACATTTAGTGGCAAAAGCCAACATAAATGAAATTGGAACAAATTTGAAGCAGATATCAAAAAATAAGTATCAAGACTATTAAGGGAAAATGTGTAATTCAATAATTAGGTGAACAACCTAACAAAAAAATGGACAAAGAACACAAGTGAGGTCATTTGTTTTATTGCCCATTTTAAAATCCTCATAACATGCTGTCATCACTAGTAAACAAGGACATTCATAATAAAACAATGACACACTAGAAGTGTGCTAATATTAAATGCGAATGTAGAAAAATAACCTCAGACTGCTATTGGAGGCCAAAGTTATAAGTTTTTAGATACATACCTATAACTGACGCAGCAATTCCCTGCTCAGGATCCACTCTAGAACCACTCACATGTACACAAGGGTGCACACAGATGAAAAGCATTATTTGTAAAAGTAAAATTTAGGGGGAAAACTCAGTGCTTATAATAGGGAAGTGGATAAGGAAACCACATGATATTTAAGTCATAGACTAGTATTTCACAGTTAATTTCTAAGTGAAGTAATCTATGTGTGGGCTTCCGTGGTGGCTCAGTGATAAAGAATCCAACTGCCAAGCAGGAGATATGGGCTCGATCCCTGGATCAGGAAGATTCCCCTGGAGAAGGAAATAGCAGCCTACCCCAGTTTTCTTGCCTAGGAAAGCCCACGTAGAGAAATAACCTCAGGAGGAGGAGCCTGGCTAGCTGTAATCTTTGGGGCTGCAAAAGAGGCAGACACGACTTAGTGACGAAACAATAACAAATCTATGTGTAGGCCAAAGTGGAACAACCTCCATGTGTTACTGGGTTAAAAATGTGGTACAGGGACTTCCCGGGTGGTTCAGTGGTTAAGAATCCGCCTTGCAATGCAGGAGATGTGGATTCGATCCCTCGCTGGGGAACTGAGACCCCAATGCCACAGAGCAACCCAGCCTGGCACCGCAGCTGCTGACCCCGTGTGCTCTGGAGCCTGTGAGCCACAACTAGGAAGCTGCGCTGTGACGAAAGAGTCCTAGTGCCACAACACAGTCAACACAGTCAAATAAATAAATATTAAAAAATGTGAAATTATAAGTCTAAATGTATATAATATTATACCACTCACAGTAAAGAAAATGAAACTATTTCTACTGATACATAAGCACAAACATATGTCAATATTTAGAAAAATGTCCAGAAGGAGCCACATCAAATTGATTATGGTGCTTACCTCTAGGGGAGGAACAGAGGCTGGGTCTAATAGCCAAGGAGACTTCAGCTCTAGATGTAATAGTTGAATTTTTACAATGCATGACTTCATATATTATTACAATAATTTGAAGACTATTTAAACAAAATGTTATTACTCTGAGCAATTTTGTTTGACAACTCTTTTCCCTAACAGAAAAGAATTAGAAACGAATCAGATGAGGTCAAAGGTGGAGAATGAGAAAAACCTGGTGGCTCAGCTTCAGAAGATGGTTAAAGGTTCCAGGTGATCATTTATCAAAAACCTGTGTGCATCTGTAGTTCAATCCCTGGTTGATGACTGGTGCTTCAGTGACAAATGTTCTGCCAAGGTAGCCATAACCCTAGCCAACTATTGACAGAAGCAGGAAAGAACGCTGATTGAGAAGGTAACCTGGCATTCTACAGATAGGTGACTCTGGGGAATATTACTTAAGCTTAGATTTCCTTATCATGAAGATAATAAAAACAAATAGCTAAGATGTTGAATGTTTGACATAAACTAGGCATTGTACTAAAACACAGGACATCTATATTTTCACTCATTAATCTTCCTGACGACATTTGAACTAAAATGTAACTACATTTAAGTGATAAGCTCAGTGCCTGACCCATGGTAAGCATTCAGTATTAACAATTTAATTTTTTATGATGATTAGCCTTTGTAATTGTAAGACAGTTACACTGAAAATCTGTTTTGTAGCTACTTGTAGCCTCAAAACGTTATTTGATAATGGGCAGCTATTTATAAGTTTAGACTATGTGACTGTTTTATACTATATTACCATATTATGTTGTTCAGTTGCTAAGTCATGTCCAACTCTTTGCGACCCCATGAACTACAGCACACCAGACTTCCCTGTCCTTCACTCTCTCCTGGAGTTTGCTCAAACTCATAGGAAGTCGGGGCTGCTATCCAACCATCTCATCCTCTGTTGCCCTCTTCTCTTCCTGCCCTCAATTGAGTCAGCTCCTTGCTTCAGTACTTTGGCCAAAGTATTTGAGCTTTAGCTTCAGCATCAGTCCTACCAATGAATATTCAGGGTTGATTTCCTTTAGGATTGACTGGTTTGATCTCCTTGCAATCCGAGGGATTCTCAAGTCTTCTCCACATTATAAAATAATTTAAACCATATAATTCCTCACATATACATGGAGATGGGTTCTTTTCCTTTAGAGCTAGATAGTTATCTCATTAATGTAACTATTACTCAAAATAATTTTGGAATTTTTTCCTGATTATTACTTTCTGAGATATTTGATCAAATACAGCCAGTCTCCCTGCTTTATGGATGTGCTTTCAGACAATATTAATCTTCAAGCAGTTGTCAATCATATTTACCAGACTTCTCTTCAGACAATAGTTGATCCAAAAAAATGTTCAATTTATCCAAAATACAAACTTTCTTACCCTGATGATTTAAAATAATGTTCCAAAGATTATTTCTAAGGAAATGTTTCAGAAATGTTTGATCTGGTTAGAGTATTGTTTGGAATGAAGGTATTGTATCTCAAGATAACTAATTGTAAAGGGATCATGATTAGTTGGGTGTGGAAATCATAAATTTTTTAGCACCTCTGTCATCCAGATTAGATAGCCGTATTTATTTGGCTCGGTCTAAAAATTAGCTTCCTTTTAGCAATAATACTCTTACTTAATGGAAAGAAAAGTATATTCTAAAATATGTCATTCCCTTTTTCTTCTGCCCTAACCTATGCCCCGTTATTTAAGGTGATATTAATGACCATCAGTTATACTGTGCTGTCCCACAGTGATGCTATCAAGATTTGTAAAGCCATTTGCCCTTACATCAAAAGACTTTTGGGCTCTGAGAATTCTTATCACTGCTTTTCTTTGTCTTGTAATTCTGCTTCTAATAATATCAGGTTACTACCCCAATTAATAATCCCATTCCTCCACCAGTTTTAATTTGCTACCTTAACTTTCCTGCTACTTGAAATCACCTTCAGACTAAGAAACAAGTAACCAAGTTTGTCAGAATTTGTATAAAATTAAATTGATGCTGTTTCTTATGAGTTAGCTGCTTGAACTCAGGGGTATTTAATCTGTTGATGAGATTTTTGCCCAAGTTGGCAATAGTTAAGGTTTTCAGGTAAATAAATTTCAGATAAATGAGGTATTGTATATAAATTCATCAAGTTATTTTTTATAAGCTTTCCTTAAAGTGTTTCCTTGTTATATGAAAGATATTTTCTAGTCCTTTGCAAAGTGCTCTTTATTAAAATGCCCTTATGTATATAATCTAATGAGGTTGCTCATCAGATGGTCTGGGAAATTGGGAGGAATTACAAATTTTAATTCTGGTCTCGGTACTGCTTTGGAGCAAATTACTTGATTTCTCTATATTCTATCTTCTTTAGCTATAAACAAGAACCAAAAGTGTTATGTTGTTTTGCTTAGTTGTGATAAAAAAAAATACAGTAGAGCTCTTGAATATAAAATGTGCTACAAGTGCTTAGTGAAAGTTAAAGTTATTTGTTGCTATAGACTCAGTTACAACTTTTGAAAGAAGAATTGGAAGCTGAAAGGACCACTCGAGCCAAGGTAGAGAGGGAGAGAGCTAACCTCATCCGAGAGCTGGAAGACATGAATGAGAGGCTGGAGGAGGCAGGAGGTGTCAGTTCGGCTCAGCTGGAGATAACTAAGAAACAAGAAACAAAATTCCAGAGGCTCCGCCGAGACTTGGAAGAGGCCACACTGCACTTTGAGGCAACCTCTGCCTCTTTGAAGAAGAGACACGCAGATAGCCTGGCTGAGCTGGAGAGCCAGTTAGAAAATTTACAACAGGTCAAGCAGACACTGGAAAAAGACAAGAGTGACCTGCAGCTTGAAGTGAACGATCTCCTGACCCAAGTTGAACAGATGACCAGAGCTAAGGTAAAGAACATTTACAAGCCCTCCTTAAGGATTTAGGACATGGAAGTAGGCAGAGGAGGGGAAAGGAGAGAAACTTAAAGTAAATTGGTGACTCAAAGTACCTGCTAATGGAAGCTTGACATCTTCAGATTGGCTCAGTTCAGTTTAGTCGCTGAGTCGTGTCTGACTCTTTTCGACCCCATGAATCACAGCACGCCAGGCTTCCCTGTCCATCACCAACTACCAGAGTTTACTCAGACTCATATCCATCAAGTTGGTGATGCCATTCAGCCATCTCATCCTCTGTTCCTGCTCCCAATCCCTCCCAGCATCAGGGTCTTTTCCAATGAGTCAGCTCTTCGTATGAGGTGGCCAAAGTATTGGAGTTTCAGCTTCAGCATCAGTCCAGTGAACACCCAGGACTGATCTGCTTTAGGATGAACTGGTTGGATCCCCTTGCAGTCCAAGGGACTCTCAAGAGTCTTCTCCAACACCACAGTTCAAAAGCATCAATTCTTTGGCACTCAGCTTTCTTCACAGTCCAACTGTCACATCCATACATGACCACTGGAAAAACCATAGCCTTGACTAGATGGACTGTTGTTGCCAAAGTGATCTCTCTGCTTTTGAATATACTATCTAGGTTGATCATAACTTTCCTTCCAAGGAGTAAGCGTCTTTTAATTTCATGGCTGCAGTCACCATCTGCAGTGATTTGGGAGCCCCCCAAAATAAAGTCTGACACTGTTTCCACTGTTTCCCCATCTNCTTTGTTGACTGTATAGAGCTTCTCCATCTTTGGCTGCAAAGAATATTATCAATCTGATTTCGATGTTGACCACCTGGTGATGGCCATCTGTAGAATCGTCTCTTGTGTTGTTGGAAGAAGGTGTTTGCTATGACCAGTGCGTTCTCTTGGCAAAACTCTATTAGCCTTTGCCCTGCTTCATTCCATATTGCAAGGCCAAATTTGCCTGTTACTCCAGGTGTTTCTTGACTCCCTACTTTTGCATTCCAGTCCTCTATAATGAAAAGGACATCTTTTTTGGGTATTAGTTCTAAAAGGTCTTGTAGGTCTTCATAGAACCATTCAACTTCAGCTTCTTCAGCATTACTGGTTGGGGCATAGACTTGGATCACTTTGATATTTAATGGTTTGCCTTGGAAATGAACAGAGATCATTCTGTCATTTTTGAGATTGCATCCAAGGACTGCATTTCAGACTCTTTTGTTGACCATCATGGCTACTCCATTTTTTCTAAGGGATTCCTGCCCACAGTAGTAGATATAATGGTCATCTGAGTTAAATTCACCCATTCCAGTCCATTTTAGTTCACTGATTCCTAGAGTGTCGACTTTCACTCTTGCCATCTCCTGTTTGACCACTTCCAATTTGCCTTGATTCATGGACCTAACATTCCAGATTCCTATGCAATATTGTTCTTTACAGCATCAGAACTTGCTTCTATCACCCATCACATCCACAACTGGGTATTGTTTTTGCTTTGGCTCCATCCCTTCATTCTTTCTGGAGTTATTTCTCCACTGATCTCCTGCAGCATATTGGGCACCTACTGACCCGGGGAGTTCCCCTTTCAGTATCCTATCATTTTGTCTTTTCATACTGTTCATGGGGTTCTCAAGGCAAGAATACTGACGTGGTTTGCCATTGCCTTCTCCAGTGGACCACATTCTGTCAGACCTCTCCACCATGACCCTCCTGTCTTGGGTGGCTCCACAGGGCATGGCTTAGTTTCATTGGGTTAGAAAAGGCTGTGGTCCGTGTGATCAGATTGGCTAGTTTTCTGTGATTATGGTTTCAGTGTGTCTGCCCTCTGGTGCCCTCTTGCAACACCTACCATCTTACTTGGGTTTCTCTTACCTTGGATGTGGAGTATCTCTTCATGGCTGCTTCAGCAAAGAGCAGACACTGCTCCTTACCTTGGATGTGGGGTATCTCCTCACGGCCACCTCTTCTGACCTTGAATGTGGAGTAGCTCCTCTCGGCCCTCCTTTGTCCACACAGCCACCGCTCCTTGGATGTGGGTTTGCTACTCTTGACCGCCTCCCCTGACCTCGAATGTGTGGTAGTTCCTCTCGGCTGTAGCCCTGACCTCAGGTGTGGAGTAGCTCCTCTAGGCTGCCACCTCTGACCTCGGGCATGGGGTAGCTCCTCTCTAGATCAGGTCTAATCTTAGGCATTGCTAAAGTCCCATGACCATCCCTTGAAGGTGGCCTGACAGTGGCTTCTTGGTTAGACAAGGCTGTGGTCCGTGTGATCAGATTGGCTAGTTTTCTGTGATTATGGTTTCAGTGTGTCTGCCCTCTGGTGCCCTCTTCCAACACCTACCATCTTACTTGGGTTTCTCTTACCTCGGATGTGGGGTATCTCTTCACGGTTGCTTCAGCAAAGAGCAGCCGCTGCTCCTTACCTTGGATGTTGGGTATCTCCTCACGGCCACCTCTTCTGACCTTGAATGTGGAGTAGCTCCTCTCAGCCCTCCTTTGCCCACACAGCCACCACTCCTTGGATGTGGGGTTGCTACTCTTGACCGCCTCCCCTGACCTTGAATGTGTGGTAGTTCCTCTCGGCTGTAGCCCTGACCTCAGGTGTGGAGTAGCTCCTCTAGGCTGCCGCCTCTGACCTCGGGCATGGGGTAGCTCCTCTCTAGATCAGGTCTAATCTTAGGCATTGCTAAAGTCCCATGACCATCCCTTGAAGGTGGCCTGACAGTGGCTTCTGACCTTATTGGAATTCCAGTCTGTGTTCCTTGTGGGTCTTTCTGGTGATGACACAGTAAGTAGGCTGGACAAGGGATGCCACTAACTTGTGCATGGTGCGTGTGTCTCTCTTTTTTCAATTGGAGGATAATTGCTTGACAATGTTGTGTTAGCCTCTGCTGTACAATAACCAAAATCAGCTATAAGTATACATATGTCCCCTCCCTCTTGTACCTCCCCCTCCCACTCCATCTCATTCCTCCTGGTCATCACAGAGCACTGAGCTAAACTCCCTGTGCCATACAGCAGCTTCCCACTAGCCATCTATTTTACACACTGCAGTGTATATATGTCAGTGCTACTCTTTCAATTCATCCCACCCTCTCCTTTCCCTCCCTGTGACTATCTACAAGTCTGTTCTCTATGTCTCCATCTCTATTCCTGCTTTGCAAATAGATTCATCAGTGGTGTTTCCTCTTGAAGAATGGCTTTGAGTTGGGGGCACTCCAAGGTGGGGGCAGCTCAGGAACTTTAAATCCATCTGAACAAATGGTGGTACAAACAGCTTTGGGGGAAGTTAAGAACTTTTTCTCCTTTGTGTCCTCTGGCATCTCTTTAATAAGCCAACACTAGGAGAAGTTTCACATGTTCTTTCTTCACCGAGCCCATTAATCTCTACTCTGCCAGCTCTCATCTCAAATGACTAGTATCAGATCACACGTAAGAACCTCCTTACCTTCTGGCAGTTGAGAGGAGCATTGATTGAAGCCATGCAGAGCAAATAACTGGTGCCAGATTCTTCCTGTGAGCAGAATCTGTAGTCATCTGGGAAGACAAACCAACAATAAAGCTTGATCTTTAAGGACGGCAACCATAAAAATGTACAATTTCTTCAGAGATACTGAGTGACTCCTGAAATGTTTAGTATTAATTTCCTTTAGATAGCACATTGATTAGAAAGAAACACAACTACCCTGCTTTTCCTTCTCTTTCTTCCTCTCCACTGTCCCTGCCATCACACCTTCAATTATCATAAAATATAAATCTAGTGAGGACTTCGACCCTCTCTTCCTCTGTCTCTTCTGTATGCTGCATTTTGTTTGGATTCTGTCTTCAACTCAGCAATGAAAACATTCTCACTCCTTGCCCTTGTAGGCTTTATCTTCCTTTATAAGTCCAAGTGAGCACTAGAAGACCTTACTCTTTGCCTCTCATTCATCCTCAGGAACTCTTCTGTAGCTATACATTTGAGTAGCAAGTCATAAAATCATAAGAGCATTGATAGATTTACCATAAATCCATACTAATTATGTATTGATTTTATACTTACCAACTTCCTCTGGAATTACATTACTGCTCAGAAGTTCTTTATTCTTCTAACTTGGTTTATTTTAAAAGAGAAACAAAAATCTTTCCTCAGACTCCAACCCTGCCTTCCTGAACCCGTCCTTTTACTAAACATTAACATTTAACTGATAAGATTAAGACCGTTCATTTAACTTCTCTCTTCACCTTATAAGATATTCACTCAGCCATTTCTTTCATTCTTGCTCCAAAGAATAAAATATTCTTCCACATAACCATTATTCACATATTAAAAAAAACAGACTTTTCCATATTAGGGGTAGTATTTTGAGAGAAAAGCAAAGCCTGTCCGTGTCTGTCTGTCTTTGACTCCTTGACCAAAGAGTAATGTTCTATTTATCTATTGATATATAGCAAATCACCCTCAAAACCTTAAAACAATAATTTATCATTTTCTCTCTTGGTTCTGGGGCTTGACAGGCTTAGTGCAGATGGTGGTTGAGACTCAAATCATCTGAAGGTTTATTCACTCACCTGTCTGGCTCTTGGGCTGGGATAGCTAGACAGTTGAGGGCTGTTTGAAAATGTCTCTTTCCTTATGACCTCTCCATGTAGCTAGCTTGGCTTTCCTCACAGTGTGGTAGTCATAGGGGAGTTGGACTTCTTACATGGTAATTCAGGGCACTAAAAGCAAGTATTCCAAGAGACAGAAGCTGCAAAGACTCTTGTGAGGTTGGCTTGCAATACAGTGGAGTGATTCTGTGTGACTCCCAACAGTGATGAGTAATAGGATAGGGTCTACACCTGGGTGTAGATACTAGAGAGTGTGGCTCATTGGTGTGCCTTGTCTGGAAACTAGCTCCCACAAGTCAGTGTATATCTCACTACCTCCTCACTCCTTTAACTCCTGCAGTGTCTTTTATTTCCCCTGATTGGGCTTCCCTGGTAGCTCAGACAGTAAAGAACTGCCTGCAGTGCAGGAGACCTGGATTCCATCTCTGGGTCAGGAAGATCCTCTGGTGAAGGGCATGGCAACCCACTCCAGTATTCTTGCCTGGAGAATCCCCTGGATAGAGGAGCCTGGTGGGCTATAGTCCATGAGGCTGCAAAGAGTCGGACATGACTGAATGACTAAGCACACATCTTAAAAGTAGTTTCTTTATTGGTTCTTGCAAAGATCAGTAATGTCTCTCTTTCCTCAAATTAGCATGTCAAAGCCAGACTTACCTCTCCTGAAGCTGACGTATAATTCCTATGGATATTTTTGCCACCAGCACCCTGTTCCTTCCATCACCCAGGCTCTCAGCCTAAAACTGTTTGTTTCCTCTCTGTTCTTTGCTTTCCAATCAGTTCTTACAGAAGGTCAATTTTGTACTGTCTTATAATTTTTCATTCCATTACCACTCATATGTAAAAATTTCATTATCTGTTAACTGGGTTATTGCAGTGTTTTCTAAATTATCTTTCTTTCCCCAATCTTTTAAAAATAGTACCCATATGAATATTTTGAGAGCTGCATGGCTCTGTGGAATCATGTCGCTGCTTCAGAGTGAACTCCACGCTTCTGCCCTTTAAGATACCCCATAGCCCATGATGTGACTCTACTCCTCCTGCCGGTTTTAGATTCTAGAACTTTGTTTCCTAGACTCTCTACTCCCTCTACTTCAGCCATACTAGAGTGCCTGCCTTCCAGCAAATATCCATTTTCCCACCAATGTGCGTTTTCCAAACTAAACTGTCTCTCTGGAGTGCTCAAGTTCAACTTCCTTTATTAAAATTTTACCTGAATTCTTTTCTGAGTTCTTGTAGCACTTTTGGCATCCCCTTTGTATTGCTGCATTGTAATCTTTTCAGTTTGCTTCAGTAGAAGACATCTCTAAGGCAGAAACTAGATCTTATTTTACTCATGTTTATTAAGTGCTTTCCATAATCTGTACACTCAGTTACTAAGCATCAGTTTTCTACATATGCCTCTTGGGATTTCTATGGCTCATAGATTTAATCATTTGTCCAGGGTCACAAAAATTATATGGTGAAGATGGGCCTCAGCCCCCAATCTTGTGTATTTCTGTGGGTGATGGCATTCTGTTGCTGCCTTAGATATTTCTTGGTGGGATAAATTGATTCTGTTCACTCTCGTAGGCATATACATTATGCTGAACTTTATCTTGAATTGTTTACTTCATCTTTTCCTGAATTATAATACCAGAAATGCCAATACTCAGTGGTACAGTGAAACCGAAGCATTTTCGAAAGCATATTAGGCTGACAGAGAGGCCCAGGGCAATTTAGAAGTTATAGGCAATCTCACAATTATCTTGATTATTTTGAATTCCCATTGGTTCCTGAATTTCTAGGAGGCAGCATTTTTATGTGTCATTTTAAGAACCAGCTTCAGAATAAAAGTGCATTATTCCATTAACCTCTTCCTTCTTGGTATCAAATTTAGTGTCTATTTTATGCTGAAACTTGAAGTACTTTTCAGGGTACCACCCTTTGAATGGCATGCCCCTGTCCAGGCCACCTTTAGATAAACAATCACATTGCCTTTGCAGATCCTGCTTATGAAAACACTTTTTTGACTGAAAACACAATACCAGTGTTAGTGCCCATGGGTAACTACCATGGCTGTGCCTGAGGGCGAATGTCTTATGCCTGCCCAGTAGCTGCCTACTCTGCAGGTGTGCAGGGCCATGCAGGGCTTAATCACACAGGCTTCTCTTGAAACCAGGGGATTCTCTGGCTCCTTTGCTTGCCATTCCCCCAACACTGACTAAGCTGTCTTATGGAGATCTGTGTTCTTTGACCCTCAGCAAGCAGGTGTGCAGTAGAGCACACTCCTGGTCATAAGCAGAAGTGGCATTTCTCACATCTGGCTGTCTTCCTCCTGACCCAGTTCATGGGTCATTTATTATTGGAGAAAACATAAAACAAAAATGGCTCACATAGTCATATTTTTATTCAGTTTCTTCCAGAATCCATCTATTGGATCTGGAATCCAATTTCACACAGGATTCATGACAATTTCAATCAACTAGAACGTTAAGTCAATTAATCCTTAACATTTCCTTTGTTATTACTCCATATAACAGATGCTTAGGAATCTGGTATCTGACTTTTTCTTTTCTTGCACCAGTTCAAATCCTATACCCAACACATACTAGCTGTGTGAATTTGGGCAAGGTATTTAGCCTCTCTGACCATTTCCACATTTATAAAACAGAGGCAGTCTGAGTTCCTGAGGAATATTGTGACGAAATGAGTGTGCCAGCTTTGACTGTCAGATTACTTTCAGAAGTGGTGAAGCAAACATATTCAACTGGTGATGGACAGGGAGGCCTGGCGTGCTGCGATTCATGGGGTCGCAAAGAGTCGGACACGACTGAGCAACTGAACTGAACTGAACTTAACAGACTATTTATAAATTGTTGCCTGTGTTGTTTCTATAGCTTCTACTGATCACTAGAGATTGTGGGTAGTTGAGTGTGCCTGGCATTTAACATCATTGTTCTAACCTTCATGATGTACAGAAAGCTGATTGAATCTCTGCCAGGTCTGGTTTCATATCCACCACCTGGCATGGGTGTGCAATATCTGTGAGTAGAATTACTGATATTTCTTGTCAGCCTCCAAATGGCCTCTTTCTTGTTTGCTAATCAGTGGATAATATATAATATAATATAATATAATATAATATAATATAATAACTCAGTTAAAAAAAAAACAATTTGGGGGTTGAGGTTTGTAAGGGAAAGCTTGAATGTGACCTCTAAGTAAACTTTAGTGGGTCTGTCAACTCCTGGCATTTAACATCATTGTTCTAACCTTCATGATGTACAGAAAGCTGATTGAATCTCTGCCAGGTCTGGTTTCATATCCACCACCTGGCATGGGTGTGCAATATCTGTGAGTAGAATTACTGATATTTCTTGTCAGCCTCCAAATGGCCTCTTTCTTGTTTGCTAATCAGTGGATAATATATAATATAATATAATATAATATAATATAATATAATAACTCAGTTAAAAAAAAAAACAATTTGGGGGTTGAGGTTTGTAAGGGAAAGCTTGAATGTGACCTCTAAGTAAACTTTAGTGGGTCTGTTTGTCAACCTCTCACTAAAGTTTGTAGTAATTTGAGTTTCCTATTTTGTGTCAAGCACTGTATTTGGCCTTGGGGATATAAGATGTAATTTAGGAGTCTTCCATAAAAAAGTTAGAATAGTCATTTCTAACTATAAAATAGAGTAAGTTTACAGAGAACAATCTTCATCACAGTGCAGGCTCCAGCTGGAGAGCTCCAGTCTTTGCTGACTCAGAAGTTTCCCAAAGGACCAAACCTGGCATCATCCTGGAGATGTTTCTTTTCCTTGGCCGTTGTTATATCATAAAAATTAGTTTAACGTTGAAAACTATCAGACTTACCAACAGATTTCACAGTTTTCACCATTTTCTTGAAATGCCACTGATGTGATCCTTTCTTTGTCAAAGTAACCTCCTCATCTCTCCTTCTTCTCTCTTGCTATCCCTTCCCCTACATCTCCCCTCCTTTTTCCATAGCACTATCTCTTTATAGAGACAAAAGTATCATATGGACTGAGATTTAACATACATAAAGAACAAAACACAAAAACATTAGTGTAAAATCCATAGAACTGTGAAGTACCACCAGTGTCATTTTATGATTTCTGACCATATTAATAATAAGAATGAAAATTACAGCTAGGTAAAGAGGCCAGCACCATCTTATATTTGGAAGCTCTTGGTCCTGAAAATACTGAATTTCAAAATCATTGGCATTAGTTTTCAGTGTGGCAAAAATTTGATAATTAGATTGGTTACTTAAACCAGGTAAAAGCGGATAGGTCACTTAGCATATCATTTTTTTTAATCATGAACAACCAATTCTGAGAAGTTGGAGTTTGGGATTGAAATGATAACCCAACAGGGTAATCATGAGCCTGCAACCTTAGTGATTGGGAGGGTCCAGTTGTTTTTGCAGTTCAAACTTCTGTTATTACGCTACTGTATCTCAGATTCATCTGCTTTCTCCTATCCTTCTTGGTCAACCCTCTGGACTTCCTTCCCTCCTCCTCCATCCTTCTCATCCCTCTAAACTACTCCCTTGCTTATTGATCTCCTAATATGTGTTAGATACTATTCTAGACATAGGGGGTATAATCTATGATCAGATGGAATCTCTATCCTCATGAAGCTTATAGTCTAGAAGAAAAGAAAGATGGTTAAATATATAATGTCAGGAAGTAATTATGTACTTCATCAGTGTTTGACACATTTCCTTCTTCTGAAAAGCAAAGAATTCTAGAGACATTCCCCAATACTAGAGACTTGTTTTCCCATTAATACCTATAATTTGAAAAGTTTGGGCCCCTTAAAGTTACAGACTCTGAGTGTATTGTGCTGTTTAAAATTAGAAGACATGGTTTTCCAATGCTAGCTGTGACTTTCAGGGCAGAGGAGAGCACAAGGGTCCCAGGAACCACCCCTTCCTTCCTTCCTTATGCAGCTAATTCAGCGTGTTCTCTATAAACCATGTCCAACCTTCCCTTCTCAACTTATAGGCTAATGCTGAGAAGCTCTGTAGTCTGTATGAGGAACGCTTGAAAGAAGCAAATGCAAAACTGGATGAAGTGACTCAATTAGCAAATGACTTGACAGCGCAGAAGACAAAGCTACGGAGTGAGAATGGTAAGTAAACTTTCGGTATTGCTTCACTTACAAGTCTCAAGCCCAGAAGAATGGTGGGGAAACCACTGAAATGATGAACCAATCACTGAGTCTCGGTGGGAATTTCAAAATTCTACGAGGGTGGTGAGGCCCTTGCTGTTATATTTTCCAAAACATGCTCTTGTCTGGGAAGGATCACCTCTGTGCCACCTTGAAAGGCCTTACCCAACTCTCTTCCATCAAGGGGAAAAGCAATACACAGTTGACTGGAATAGCTTTCATGATCCAAAAATGGTAAAGACTATCCACAGAGTCTATAAGACATGCCACTTTATCATATCTACCTCATTGAAACAGGCATTTCCCCTATATTTCAATGATGAACCCACACCTATTTTTTATATTTATATTTTTTAAAAATTGAAGAATAGTTAATTTACAGTGTTGTATTGATTTCAAGTGTACAGCAAAGTGATTCAATTACATATATGTATGTGTGTTTGTATTCCTTTTTCAGATTCTTTTGCATGAAAGGTTATTATAAGATATTGAGTATAGTTCCCTATGCTATATAGCAGGTCTTTGATTACCTATTTTATATGCAGTAGTGTATATATATTAATCCCAAACTCTGAATTTATGTCCTTCTTTGATCCCTGCTCTCCCCTTTGGTAACCACAAGTTTGTTTTCTGTCTATGAGTCTATTTCTGGTTTGTAAATAAGTTCATTTGTATCATTTTCTTTTTAGATTCCACATATAAGTGGTATCATATAATCAGTCCTGGGTATTCTTTGGAAGGACTGATGCTAAAGCTGAAGCTCCAATACTTTGACCACCTCATGCAGAGTTGACTCATTGGAAAAGACACTGATGCTGGGAGGGATTGGGGGCAGGAGGAGAAGGGGATGACAGAGGATGAGATGGCTGGATGGCATCACCAACTCGATGGACATGAGTTTGAGTGAACTCTGGGAGTTGGTGATGGACAGGGAGGCCTGGCATGCTGCAGCTCATGGGGTCTCAAAGAGTCGGACACGACTGAGCGACTGAACTGAAATGAACTGAACTGAACTGATATATTTGTCTTTTTCTGTCTGACTTACTTCACTTAATATGATAATCTCTATATCCATCCTTGTTGCTTTTGTTGTTGTTGTTGTTCAGTTGCTCAGTTGTGTCTGACTCTTTGTGACTCCATGGACTGCTGCATGCCAGGCTTCCCTGTCCTTTACCATCTCCTGGAGCTTGCTCAAAATCATGTCCATTGAGTTGGTGATGCCATCCAATCCTCTCATCCTCTGTCGTCTCCTTCTCCTCCTGCCTTCACCTTTCCCAGTATCAGGATCTTTTCTAATGAGTCACCTCTTCACAGCAGGTAAATATTGGAGATTCAGCTTCAGCATCAGTCCTTCCAATGAATATTCAGGACTGATTTCCTTTAGGATTGACTGGTTGGATCTCCTTGCAGTCCAAGGGACTCTCAAGAGTCTTATCCAACACCACAGTTCAAAAGCATCAATTCTTTGGTGCTCAGCCTTCTTTAATAGTTCAACTCTCACATCCATACATGAGTATCTCTATATCTATCCATGTTGCTTTAAGTGGCATTATTTCATCCTTTTTTTTTATGGCCAAGAAATATATATATGCAGAGAAGGCGATGGCACCCCACTGTACTACTCTTGCCCGGAAAATCCCATGGACAGAGGAGCCTGGTAGGCTGCAGTCCTGGGGTCGCGAAGAGTCGAACACGACTGAGCGACTTCACTTTCACTTTTCACTTTCATGCATTGGAGAAAGAAATGGCAACCCACTCCAGTGTTCTTGCCTGGAGAATCCCAGGGATGGGGGAGCCTGATGGGCTGCCGTCTATGGGGTCACACAGAGTCGGACACGATTGAAGTGACTCAGCAGAATATATATATGGGGCTTCCCTTGTGGCTCAGACAATAAAGAATCTCCCTACAATGTGGGAAATCTGGCTTTGATGCCTGGGTTGGGAAGATTCCCTGGAAGAGGAAATGGCAATGCCCTCCAGTATTCTTGCCTGGACAATTCCATGGGCATAGGAGCCTGTCAGGCTATAGTCCATAGGGTCACAAAGAGTCAGACACAACTTACATAGTATAGCCTTAAGTCAAGGAGCATGATCCCTCCAGCCCTGTTGTTTCTCAAGATTCTTTTGGCTACTCAGAGTCTTTTGTGTTTCCATACAAATCTTAAAATTTTTTGTTCTGGTTCTTAGGAAAATCCTATTGGTAATTTGATAGGAATTGCATTGAATCTGTAGATGCCTTTAAGTTTGTCTTGTCTCCATCTGCCACAGTGTAAGCTACCTGAGGGCAGGGGCCTTTATTATGTTCACTGATATGTTAGTCATCTAGAGCAATGCCTGCCATTTATTGTGGATCCACAAACTGTTGACCAGTTAAAATTAGAACAGTGTTCCGTGGCTTATTCTTAACCATCAACCACTATTAATGAGGTTTTCTCCCTCTATCTTTTACATGATGGCAATCTATTTGAGGTTTTTCTTTTTCAGTTCATCATGAGCTTTTTTGTATCTTGTATAGTCATTATGAGTGTTTCTCATCCATCAATTAGATGGACAATGGTTACTGCATCTTGCCCTGTAACTTACTTGTCTGCTATGAACAGCATGTGTCTAGCTGTTTGTCTGTAATTAGAATTATTTTTAGTAATATATTCCCAGAGATAGACTTCCTAGACCAGTGAAAATAAACAATGCATTCTTGATTGATACCCAGAGGCACTTACTTTAAAAAGACAGTGAAGGCCATCCAAATGAAGACCATTTATCATTCTGCCTGTGGACACCTTGTTTCTAGATGCTAAATCTGCTTGTTGTTGTTCAGTTGCTCAATCATGTCAGACTCTTTGCGACCCCATGGACTGCAGCATGCCAGGCTTCCCTATCTTTCACTATCTCCTGGAGTTTGCTCAAACTCATGCCCATTGAGTTGATGATGCCTTCCAAACTACAGATTTGGAATTCTAAAAGAGGGAAGTGTTTTAGATTCTAGCAGGGACACTAAGTAGGACTCTTCTCATGCTGATGACAGGGTGTGTGACACCTGGCCTCGATACAAAACCCCTAATTTGATCTTTGGTGCCATTTAGGATATAGTCTGTGTGGGGACCGTGCATTCTGGAGGCTAAGCTGGAGAATGACTGTATGTCTGCTCTGAAGGAAGCACTGTGTACAGTTTGTTTGATAGGCATTACCTCCCTCCCTCTACTTATTGGTATTAATTTTCTATTCACTTTTTTGATGAGGAAATTGGTGGGTAAGTGAAATGAAACTGGATCTGAGATGATAATTCTGCTTAGGATGCAGGGCATTTTATGTCCTCCTTTATTCTCGGCTTTACCTTTTGGCTCATGTACGGGTTAAATTTTAAGTATATACCTATCCAAACCTCCCCTCCTCTCACTAGGACGATGGTCCAGATTTTTGTTGCTTTTTTTCTTTTTAGCTATTACCAAAGTTTCTTTCTCATGCCCTGTCCCGTCCACTGATTATAGTCTGCTTTCAAAGAAGACCAATAGTAAATGTGATCAGTTAAGCCACGTTACATGGACCCTAGTTCTGTAAAATATGTGTTATGTTAGTCTCAACCCCTTAATGGATTGGCATTTCCTCAGAATACTTTTAAATATGATGTGTGACCTGGAGTTTCTCAAAGTTTGGTCCATGGAACCCCAGCAATCATCAAGGCTCTTTCAGGGGAACTAAGTGAGAGGTTAGAGCTCTTTCATTCAATATTAAGATGCTGTTTGCTCTTTCAGTTCTTTTGCTGCTGTTCTAGATGGTGCAAAAGCAATGATGATTACAACTGCTGAGCCTTATCACAAACCAAGGCAGTAGCACCATGATGTAGTATTAATCATTGCATTTGCTGGTATATACTCAAAAGTTTAAGAAAGAGTCAGTTTTACTTGAGAATGTCCTTAATGAAACAGTAAAAATTAATTATATATAAACCCCAAGTATATATCTTTTTAATATTCTGTGTAACAAAACAGAAAGTGTGCATAGAGCACTTCTGTTTCATACTAAAGTAGGATGTGTGATTGTTTAAGTTCTGAGCTAAAGTAGCAATTTTTCAGGAAGAATCGTATTTACTTGAAAGAATATTTGACAAACTATGCTTATTCAGACTTAGATATTTGGCAGATATTTTTGCAAAAATGAACAAAGTGAGCCTGTCACTCCAAGGGAAACAACTGACAATATTTGTTGCCAATAATAAAAGTGGAGCTTTTAGGTAAAAATTAGATTTTGGAAAACATGTATATGCCATCATGAGCTTGATGGCTCTCAATTCTTGAAGACTCCCCCCCCGCTTTTTTTATTGTGTATAGTATTAGTTTCAGGTATATAATATAGTGATTCAGCATTTCTCTGTATTACAAATTGATCAACACAATAAGCCTAATAACCATCTGTTACCATACAAAATTATTTCAGTACCATTGACTATAACCCTTATGTTGTACATCATAGCCCCATATTTTATAACTAAAATAAGAAGTTCATACCTCTTAATCCCCTTAACCTATTTCACTTAACTCCTCCATCCCCTTCCCCTCTGGCAGCCACCAGTTTGTTCTCTGTGCCTGTGAGTCTGTTTCTCTATTGTTTTGTTTTTTCTTTTTTTTTTTTAGATTCCACATATAAGTGAAATAATATGTTATTTGTCTTTGTGTTTCCGTGTCTGATAACATTATACCCTCTAGGTCCATTCATGTTAATGCTAATGACATAGTTTCATTTTTCATGGCTGAGTAGTATTTCATTCCATTGATCTATGTGTCTATTTTTTATGCCAATATCATAGTTTTCATTGCTATAACTTTGTATATAGTTTGAAATCAGGTTGTGTGATACCTCCAGCTTTGTTCTTCTTTCTCATGATTGCTCTGGCTTTTCTGGGACTTCTGTGGTTCTATACAAATTTTAGGGTTATCTGTTCTAGTTTTGAGAAAATTTTTGATAAGGGTTACATTGAATCTGTAGATTTCTTTTGGTAAAGCATCTGTTTACAATGTGGGAGACCTGGGTTCGGTCCCTGGGTTGGGAAGATCCCCTTGAGAAGAAAATGGCAATCCACTCCAGGACTATTGCCTGGAAAATCCCATGGATGGAGGAACCTGGTGGGCTGCAGTCCATAGCGTCACAAAGAGTCGGACATGACTGAGCGACTTCAATTCAATTCACATTGAATCTGTAGATTTCTTTCAGTAGTAAATGGCAACCCACTCCAGTGTTCTTGCCTGGAGAATCCCAGGGACGGCGGAGCCTGGTGGGCTGCCGTCTATGGGGTCACACAGAGTCGGACACGACTGAAGTGACTTAGCAGCAGCAGCAGCAGTAATATTTTTTAATGATGTTAATTCTTCCAGTCTATGAACATAGAGTATCTTTCCATTTACTTGTATCTTTAATTTCTTTCCTCCATTTCTAATAGTCTTCCAAGAATAGGTTTTTTAACCTCTTGGTTACATTTAATCCTAGGTATTTTATACTTTTTGATGTAATTGTAAATGAGATTGTTTTCTTCATTTCTCTTCCTGATAGTTTGTTATTAGTGTACAAAAATGTATCTGATTCTATATATTGATTTTGCATTTTGAAACTTTGTTGACTTCATTTATTAGATCTGATAGTTTTTTGATGGAGGCTTTAGGGTTTTCTATGTATAGTATCATATCATCTGCAAATATGAGTTTTTTTTTTCTCCCTTTCCTTTTTAAATGTCTTTAAACCCTTTTTCTTTGTAATTGCTATGGCTAGGACTTCTAGTACTGTGTTGACTAAAAGTGGCAAAAACAGACCTTCTTGTCTTGATTCTGATCTTTGAGAGGTCTGACCATTGAATATCAGGTTAGCTGTAGTTTTGTCATAGATGATATTTATGATGTTGAGATATTTTACCTCTGTGTGTTCTCCGTCTCTCTCTTCTCCTTCTGCTGCTACTGCTGCTGAGTCGCTTCAGCCATGTCCGACTCTGTGCAACCCCATAGACGGCAGCCCACCAGGCTCCCCCGTCCCTGGGATTCTCCAGGCAAGAACACTGGAGTGGGTTGCCATTTCCTTCTCCAATGCGTGAAAGTGAAAAATGAAAGTGAAGTCGCTCAGTCGTGTCAGACTTGTAGCAATGCCATGGACTGCAGCCCACCAGGCTCCTCCATCCATGGGATTTTCCAGGCAAGAGTACTGGAGTGGGGTGCCATTGCCTTCTCCGCTTCTCCTTCTGAGACCTCTCTAATGCTAGTGGTAGTATGCCTGATGTCCCAGAGGTCCCTTAAACTAATCTCTGTTAAAAATTCTTATTTCTTTTTTCGTGTTCTCATTGGATGATTTCCAATTCCTCATCTTCCAGACTGCTGATCTGTTTGCATCTTTTAATCTGTTTTTGATTCTCTTAGTGTGTACTCTCATATCAGTTATTGTAATCTTTTGTTCTGATTGGTTCTTTTTTTATATTTTTGTTGAAGTTCTCACGCTGAGTTCATTCGGTCTTCTCCTGAGTTTAGTAAGCATCTTTATGAGTATTACTTTGAATTATTTTCTTATATATTGCTTAGCTCCATTTTATTTAGTTCTTTTTCTGGAGTTTTGTTTTGTTCTTTCTTTTAGAAAGTATTCCATTTTCTCCTCACTTTGCCTAACTCTGTGTGTTTGCTTCTATGTATTAGATAGATCAGCTCCATATCCCAGTCTCGAAAGAGTGACCTTATGTGGAAGGTTTCTGTGAGGCTCAGTGGCACAATTTCCATGGTCACCAGAGCCACTTGTTACTGAGGTTTTCCCGCTTTGGGCTGTGTTCATTCTCTTATTGTGGTTGGGCCAAAATTGCTGTGGGCACACTAGTTGGGGGAGCTGGTACCAGGCCTGGCTGGCTGCATTGCTTGGTTGTGACTGCTGTAGATGTGCTGTGGATGGAGCTAACCCCCAAGTGGGAGCTCCTTTGAAAGGAGTTCTGATGCTGGCCAAGCTGTCCCACCAGGTCATTTGGTGTAAGAGCCACTTTGGAAGGGCATTGGTGCAGCTCATGCCACCTGTTTGGTGGGGCAGTCATGGAGTGGTTTTTGAGGGGTGTACTGATCCTCAGGGGAATGTTGGGATGGAAGTATACCCTGTTAGCCAGGTTGATTGAAAGTAACAGAAATGGTGCCCACCAGCTCTGGGCTAGCTAGGTGGGAGAAGAGTTAATAAATAAATAAATAAAAATGTGACCACAAGTGCTTCTGCCCCTGGAGAAAGTTCTGCCAGATCCCTGCCCTCCTACATCCTAATAGTAGTCAATATTGGCCACCTCCTTCTTTATGACTCAGGTGGTTTTCAGGCTATTGCCTTTGCATAGAGACCTGGAGCGAGTTTGTACATGCGCAGTGTTTCAGTTTCCCACTGCCTTTGGCTTTCCCTGCCCTAAGCCCTGCTAATTTTCACAGCCAGAAATTATGGAAGTTTGTCTTCCCCATACAAGTACATTGGGCTGGGGAGCCTGATGGGGGGCTTGGACCCCTCACTCCCTAGTGAGGACCTCAATAGTTGTGATATCCCTCTCACTTATTAGTGGCCTTAGTGGGGGTGCATGTTCTGACTAGACCATGTTTCTGCTCTCTTCCCCTTCCCCATATGGCCTTTTCTTTATATTCTTACTTATAGAAAATCTGTTCTGCTAGTCTTTAGGTCATTCTCAGAGATAGTTGTTCTATATTTAGTTGTAGTTTGGAGTCTCTGTAGGAGGAGGTGAGCTCAGGATTTTCCTTCTCCTCCATCTTGATCTGAACCTTAAAGACTTTTTTAATGAGATAAGTAGTGATGTTAACAAGTATGTTTTTTTATATATTGTGTGATGAAAGGTGTTAACATTTGAAAAATCTGCATAATTGAGTAAACATATTTTTCAAATCACTACTACTTGGTACTGAAAAATGATATATGGGTAAAAGATCCATTCAAAGTTTAAGACCAATCCATGAATTTTAATGGAACAGAATAAAAAATTTCATTTGTTTGGTTTATACCATTAACCCTTAGGAAACTTCTATTTGTTGAGTTTTGGTATAGCATCAAAGAATCATCACAACTATCTGAAAAAACTATCAAAATACATCTCCCTTTTCTAGCTACTTATGTCTGAGATGCTGGATTTCTTCATATGCTTCAACCAGAACAGTTGGATTCCTCAACCAACTGACTTTTATTAAGCCAGAGAGTTTTTTAAAATGTAAAATAACCTGATTTTTCTCACTAATTTTTTGTTTGTTTTGGAATATATAGCTTTGCCTCTAAAAACTGTTACTTCTGTTAACATGTCTTTAAGATTTTTATTATTTTAAAATGAGTAAATATGTATCTTAAATTTCTCTTTTAATTTCAAATACACTGTTAATATAAAACCCATATACACAATACCTCTGTGGGGTCCTCATGATTTTTTAAGTGTATAAAGTGTTCCTAAGACTAAAAAGTTTGGTAATTGCAGTTTTAACCCAAACAGATGCTTTCTTATAATGCTGAGAGCTTTAGAACTTCTTTGTATCAAGAGGAGTGGGAGTCATAAATATTTGGAGCTTTCATTGTTGAACTAATTACATAATAGAATTAACATTTTTTGTTGAGGATTGGCTCCGCTTTAGTGCCATTTCTAATAACCAAGTCATTTCTCACCTATTATGAAAGAAATAAGCTAAGCTGGGAAGGTAGACTAGAGTGAAATAACTACCCATCTCTTGATCACATTCTCTACTCTTTAATGAAAATTTCTAGTCTTTATTTTGCAATTCAGTCTACAAAGTACATTCACACTCAATTAATTTTCACTAACAATCTTTTATTGCTATCCTCAATTTACAAAGGAGGCAAAGAAGTTGTAATTATCTAAAAATTATATGGCCAGAAATTTGTAGAATCATGCATGGTAAACAAGAGAGCGTGCCACAGAAGAAAGAACGTGTTCTTCAGGAATAAAAGCTTAATTTGACTCTACGTCCATTGGTTACTAGCTGTGCAGATTTGTGTCTCAATCACATTTAAGTAGACGGCTGTGTTTTCCCTTCTGAAAAATGGGTAATATAATACCTACATTATCAAATAGTTATGATAATTAAACTGGATAATATACATAAAATACTTACTCTGTGGAAGATTCTCAATAAATGATAGCTACTCATCTTGCACGCTAGTAAAGCAATGCTTAAAATTCTCCAAGCCAGGCTTCAGCAATACATGAACCATGAACTTCCAGATGTTCAAGCTGGTTTTAGAAAAGGCAGAGGAACCAGAGATCAAATTGCCAACATTTGCTGGATCATCGAAAAAGCAAGGGAGTTCCAGAAAAATATCTACTTCTGTTTTATTGACTATGCCAAAGCCTTTGACTGCGTGGATCACAATAAACTGTGGATAATTCTGAAAGAGATGGGAATACCAGACCACCTGAACTGCCTCCTGAGAAACCTGTATGCAGGTCAGGAAGCAATAGTTAGAACTGGACATGGAACAACAGACTGGTTCCAAATAGGAAAAGGAGTACGTCAAGGCTGTATATTGTCATCCTGCTTATTTAACTTACATGAAGAGTACATCATGAGAAACGCTGGGCTGGAGGAAGCACAAGCTGGAATCAAGATTGCTGGGAGAAATATCAATAACTTCAGAAATGCAGATGACACCACCCTTATGGCAGAAAGTGAAGAAGAACTAAAGAGCCTCTTGATGAAAGTAAAAGAGGAGAGTGAAAAAGTTGGCTTAAAGCTCAATATTCAGAAAATGAAGATCATGGCATCTGGTCCCATCACTTCATGGCAAATAGATGGGGAAACAGTAGAAACAGTGTTTATTTTCCTGGGCTCCCAAATCACTGCAGATGGTGATTGCAGCCATGAAATTAAAAGATGCTTACTCCTTGGAGATCCAACCAGTCCTTTCTGAAGGAGATCAGCCCTGGGATTTCTTTGGAGGGAATGATGCTAAAGCTGAAACTCCAATACTTTGGCCACCTCATTTGAAGAGTTGACTCATTGGAAAAGACTCTGATGCTGGGAGGGATTGGGGGCAGGAGGAGAAGGGGCAACAGAGGACGAGATGGCTGGATGGCCTCACTGACTCGATGGATGTGAATCTGAGTGAACTCTGGGAGTTGGTGATGGACAGGGAGGCCTGGTTTGCTGCAATTCATGGGGTCGCAAAGAGTCGGACACGACTGAGCGACTGAACTGAACTGAACTGGAAGGAAAGTTTTGACCAACCTAGACAGCATGTTAAAAAGCAAAGACATCACTTTACCAACTAAGGGGCATCTAGTCAAGGCCATGGTTTTTCCAGTGGTCATGTATGGATGTGAGAGTTGGACTGTGAAGAAGGCTGAGCACTGAAGAACTGATGCTTTTGAACTGTGGTGTTGGAGAAGACCCTTGAGAGGCCCTTGGACTCCAAGGAGATCCAACCAGTCTATCCTAAAGGAGATCAGTCCTGGGTATTCAATGGTATTAGTGATGCTGAAGCTGAAATTCCAATACTTTGGCCACCTGATGTGAAAAGCAGACTTATTTGAAAAGACTCTGATGCTGGGAAAGATTGAGGGCATGAGGAGAAGGGGACGACAGAGGATGAGATGGTTGGATGGCATCACCGACTCGATGAACATGGGTTTGGGTGGACTCTGGGAGTTGGTGATGGACAGCGAGGCCTGGTTTGCTGTGGTTCATGGAGTCGCAGCATCGGACATGACTGAGCAACTGAACTGAACTGAAGATTGGGTTGGTCGAAAAGTTCATTCTGGTTTTTCTAGAACATCTTACAGAAAAATGCACACAAGCTTTTTGCCCAGCTGAATATTATGTTATCTAGTCATGCTTACTACTACCAAAAATTAGTTCTCTTTTAGGGCTCTCTTGTCAGGTCTTGAAAGGATCATTGTCATGATTGCCGGTAACTGGACTCTTGTACTCTTTTAAATATAAAATATATATAGATCATATTAGTTGCTTTTAAACTCAGTAAGTTAAGTGGGAAGGCAGTAGGTGAGAAAAAAGACCACGATTAACTTATTTTGTGAAATCTTTTTGTAGGTGAGTTCCGAAAAAGGCTGGAAGAAAAGGAAGCTCTGATAAACCAACTTTCCAGGGAAAAGAGTATCTTCAATCTGCAGATTCAAGACCTGAAAGGGCAACTGGCAGAAGAAACCAAAGTAAAGCATCTATTATTTCTCACCAGGCATTTCACTGTATTTTTTTTTTTAAATAGTGCTTCCTTGGTTGGCTTGAATATCTTTTATATAAAAGAAGAAGAGTAAGTGCTCTAGAAATTAAGCGGAAAAAGACCTGTTGGATCTTGGATATGCTGAAAGGGACTCTGATCACTGAAGGATCATCCTCAGTAATTTAAATTGCTTTTCTAGTTTGTCAGATTTAGAGCAAGGAAAGTATATGTTTCCGTTTTGCATTATTACTTGAACAGAACGTCAGCAAAATTCTTTATGGATTTTTGATTCTGAATTGCACAAAGAAGTGGAATTAATTAAAAGACCAGAATAAAATGAATGGGACTGGATTCATTCAATATTACTTTTAAATTGTCAAATGAATTATAGATATTAGTTATTTCTTCCCAAGAGAATATATAATTTTGCGAGTAGGTGACCTCGGTGAATGTGATTCTTTAATGTTAAAGCATAGTGACTAAAATAAGAGATGGATTCTTTGAGCCCTGGTATTCAAGCCTATTCTTATTTCATATTCAAGGCATCTTCTAAGACCCCAAAGGACTTCATTTGTATATAATCTCACTTCAAAGGCATCTACTCCAAGGGTAAAAGTCATTGACTCTGCAGACTTCTCTTTTTAAATGTTTTCTTTTATCCCCCACATTCTCCTTATTTTCTATATTATATGTACATTTAAAAATTACTCCCATGATTCATGCTTCAGACATGCTGGATGCTTCTTTCATGCCATCTAAACCTTCAAATGTTAAGTCATATGAAACTGGTAGAATTATTATTTTTTTTTTACATGAAGTAACCAAGGCTCTAGAAGACAAATAACTCATCCAAGGTCATGTGGCTGGTAGTAGGCTGTAGGAAGTTTAGCAGGTTATGAAATGACTAGATTTATAGTTTAGAAGATCTCTCTGGCTGACTTCCCTGGTATGCCAGGCTTCCCTACCTCCTATTGCTGCGTCTCACATTTACTCACTTCTAATCACCCGGCTGCCTCACTGCCTCTTAAATAAGCTGGCATCATTAGGACTATTGCCACTGTTTGAAGGCCCTTCTTGGAGGCCTCTGGGGGATGATGAGAAGAATCCAAACATGTGTCCTCATGTCAGTCTGTTTTATGATCTCAGTGCTATCAGCAATTTTATTTATTAATTTTTGTACATACTTGTTTTCATACATCCTCCTCCATTTAGGTTCTTTGGACAAAGGCTTTGTCTCCATTTTATTTACTTTGGTTAACACTGTTGCTTAGAACAGGTGTTCACTAAATATATATTAAATGAGAGGAAGGATCACAATTTGAAGCCAAGTTTCCAAGATTCCAATCCCTGTGTCCTTCTCAGTGTTAGTTGCTCAGTCATGTATGACTCTTTGTGACCCCAAGGACTATAGCCTGCTAGGCTTCTGTGTCCTTGGGATTTCCCAGACAAAAACACTACAGTGGGTTGCCATTCCCTTCTCCAGGGAATCTTCCTGACCCAGGGATTGAACCCAGCTCTCCCACATTGCAGGCAGATTCTTTACTGTCTGAGCCACCAAGGAACTATATATTAATATTATTGCTCCTCATTCAAAGCCCCTAGGTGTCTGCCTGAGGCTGCCATTAATCAAGCCTTGTGCTTTCAGAGCTGCATCTATCTGAGAAGAGGTTTTTTTCCTAATTTGTATTAAGGACCCACGAGGACTGGCAGAGACCCTGCTTCTTCCCACTAGACTAGGTTATCTCATGGGAATGATGTTGCTAGGTTAATCAAACCATGCCTTAAGTGACAAATAATTATTAGCTCTACAGTCCAATAAATACAGAAGCCACTACTATAGGTGACTACCTGAATTAAATTGACATTAATTAGAATTAAATAAAATTGAAATTCAGTTGGGCACATTTTGAATGTTTAACAGCCACGTGACTAGTGGTTACCATATTGGACTATATATGTATACATATAGAATATTTTCATCACTATGGAAACTTCTATTGAATAGCACTGTTTTAAAGTAATAAATATTTTAGAGATTTGCATGTTAAATAAAAGATTTTGTTTTCTTTATCAATGGAATGAAAAAGCTAGACTAAACTCAGTGGTCCTTTCTAGTCCAAACAAGACCAGTGTCTTGTATATTGCTAAATATAAATCTTACTACCCAAGTGATAGTAAGTGTTCTTGCTTCCTTTGCATGCTGCACTATTTCTAGAACTCCAGGCCTGTCTATTATTGAAGCCCACATTGTCAGGCTGGCATTTCCTTAAATAGAACTCTCTTCCTTGTTTTAATAGCAGCAATTAGATACTCTCTCCTTTCTCTTCTTGTCAAGAGATTTGCATGTTAAATAAAAGATTTTGTTTTCTTTATCAATGGAATGAAAAAGCTAGACTAAACTCAGTGGTCCTTTCTAGTCCAAACAAGACCAGTGTCTTGTATATTGCTAAATATAAATCTTACTACCCAAGTGATAGTAAGTGTTCTTGCTTCCTTTGCATGCTGCACTATTTCTAGAACTCCAGGCCTGTCTATTATTGAAGCCCACATTGTCAGGCTGGCATTTCCTTAAATAGAACTCTCTTCCTTGTTTTAATAGCAGCAATTAGATACTCTCTCCTTTCTCTTCTTGTCCCAAATTCTCTCCCTAGTATTAACTAACTAGGTTCAGGTTCAGCTTGCATTTGTGGCAGGTGGTTATTAACCTTATCTAAAAAAGATGATGTCACCTCTGAAGCTTTCATCATTAATGGTGATGGTGCCTTTTTATACCTGTGTGTGTCCCCTGCAGTCACAGAGTGCCCTGGCCCAGGCTGTGAAGTCGGCCAGGCGTGATTATGACCTTCTACGAGAGCAGTACGAGGAAGAGCAAGCGGCCAAGGCTGAGCTGCTGCAGGCCCTGCTCAAAGGCAATGCTGAAATGGTGAAGTGGAGGACCAAGTACGAGGATGACACCATCCAGCGTGCTGAGGACTTGGAGGATGCCAAGTGAGTGGGGCAGGGCTGCACTGACCCTGGAGTTAGTTATGCAGAGGACTCTGAGAATAGTGGCTTTGTCTTCAAGGCTTCACATGTGCACTTAGCAAGTCCTCACCAACTGTGTGAATAAGCCCAAGACCAAAGCTGAAACAGCCACCACTGGCAAGAAGCACATACTCTAGAGAGGTTCAAAAATTAATATTATAGTACAGAGTGACAAACATTAGAGAGAAATCCTGGGGGGAAAGGAGGTTCTTTCTAGAGATAGAAGTCTTCACAGATGTGACTGAGCTATGGCTGAAAACAGGCTAACATGTAAAATCCTGGGTTTCATTTGGAACGCCAGAAGAATGGAGTCCATGTCTGTAAACATCTCCATACATTAAAGTTATCAAAAAAGTCTCTGATCTACAACTTGTAGACTACAAAGTCGTCTGTGAAGATGGCCTGGGGCAGCTGGAAATGTGTTAGGATCTGTCATCCTGTCTATGGGACAAAGTGTCCTTTGAAAAGAAATCGCCTTTGGGCCACCTCTAAGGTTAGGACATGGGTTTTATAGCCAACACTACACAAAGGCTTTAGAAGTTCTTCCGGGAACTACAGAAGTTTGGGGCCTACATGAATTAAGACTTAGTCCCAGGATGTAGTTCTAAAGCTTTTTGCTCAGAGGTCAAAGAACTGTGTGTCTTTGAGAAACAGTGTCAAACCAGCATTAAAGGTTGACTCAAAATAGTATGTCCCTGGCTTGGTAGCTTGGCAAAAATCCAGAGCAGATCAATACGTTTCTCTTTAGTATCCACCAAATATATTATTTTTCAGTTCTTCACCTAAATCTTTGAAAGACATTGTTGTACATGTGCTGAACAGCTGCTGTGTTCTCTCCCTAAAGGGGGGACACCAAGAGATCTGTCTCTGTAGCCACAATAACTTAAAAAGGGCTTTGTGATGACAGATACTAAAAATACCCATGGTAAATGTGTTAAAAACTCAGGACCACAGAAAAGTGGGGCCTTGAACTGAAACGGCTCCTCATATCCAAAATATGGCATTTGCTTCTAAAGTTAAGATTTTTTTTTTCCTAATTGAAGAATTCCAGTGAAAGTGTCTACCAGTCATTCTATTTGAAGGTTTCTGAGAGAGAGACAGAAAAGAGAGAAAGTATGTGGGTTACTTATGACCACATAGATTTGTTTGAACTAACAAATCATGGTCTTATAGTCGATGACAACTAGAGAGAAATGGCAAATGTGATTATATATGAAAACTTTTTTTTGCTTTAAACTTAAACATCAAATAAATAAAGCATTGTCTCTATTATGTTTGCCTCTAAATCCCCTCAGGGAGGTGGAATTACAAAAAAATCTAAGATTGTATTTTTTTGTTTTAAATTGGAAACGTGAAGATCTGTCTGCTTAGATTTCCAGGCTTGTGTTCACACGATGAGTTAGTTGAGTGAAATCAAGCTCCCCGATGAGCCTGTTTAGTGCCTCTGAGCTCTGAGTTTCCCTGAGGAGAGGGATTTGATTTCTTCTTCTCCCACATCTTCTTGCATATTCTAGGCAACCATGTAGGTGCTTATGGTTGGCAAGTTAAAGAGCAAAATGGCAGTTGGCAGTAAATGTAGAAAACATTTTCAGTCAAATGAAGGTGATCAGTTGTCCATTTTGCCCTGGATTTGCCTGATTTGAGCCCTGAAAGACCTGTGTCCTGGTACAATCCCTCAGTCCCTCAGCAGTTGGTCACCCAAAATAAAATTCCTGTTCCAGTTAAGCATTTCTAAAGTAGTTAACATATGTGTAATTATTTTACAAGATTCTCATTTTAGGTGGGATAGAACATCAGAATCTCCTATTTTTTAATCCAGCTTTATAGAAATATGATTGACATATGCCATTTGTAGGGTATACAGTTAAGGTGTACAATATAATAATTTGAAATATGCACATATTGTGAAATCTTTACCACAGTATGGTTGGTTAATACCTCCTTTACCCCACAGAATTACCATTTTGTTGTTGTTGTGGTGGTGAGAAAATTAAAGCTCTGTTCTCATAGCAACTCTCACATATATAATACAATATTATCAACAATAGTCACCATGCAGTACTTCAGAGTCTTTTCTTAACAGTTAAGAAGAATGAAGCAAAGACATGAAGTGACTATGGCTAGAAAGCCCCAGTGAGCAAGGAGTAGTTGTTGGAGCCCAGGTCCTTCCTGAACACTGAGCACAGATTGGTTTTTACAGGATTCTACCCAAAGAGGGCTTTATGACCACATTGTTCTGTTGGGTTAGTTATGTGGCACATATTCATTCCTGAGGACCATTTTCTGTTTAATAACATAGATTGGAAAAAGCTTTGGTACATACAGTACCTTTCATGTAAGAGGTGTGATGAATGAGTAAGAATGGACCTACCAGTGTGCCTGCAGGAGACGTGAACAAGAGAACTCATTGCATCCATTAGGGAGCATAAGAGCACTACATTGTAAGTGTGGTGGAAGGGAAGCATTTTAATAAGCTGCTCCATCTCAGAGTATGCTGAAGGGAGGACAGACAGAGGCTAAAGTACCCCTAACAGCAGCGGGACCTGATAAGTGAGCATACCGCTGGGATGCATGTGGCTATACACAGTGGGGAAGAGGAGCCCAGTTGGAGAAGAAATTCAGAGAAGAGAGAATTTGGGCATGTTTAAAAGTCACATGATGAGAGGGGGAGACAGTGAGCAGGAGAGAGCTGAAGAAGGCTCCTTGCAAGCAAGGTAGCCAAGGAACTCTTCAGAGACTAGACGTGCCCGAAACTTTTAACAGTTGCTTACTGCTGGGCATTCAGTACCATCTTCCTCTTATTCCTGTTTCTTGTTCTGGATAATGTCTGTATTGCTTATTTAAGGTTCAGGGGAAGCAGATACTTACAGGGATTCAGAGATTCTGAGTCTCAAGTCCAGGTTACCAAAGGGTAGGGGAACATAAAGGACCTGTGGACACAGGAGCCAGAGGGCAGTGGTCAGCAGACATCTGGGTTCTACACCACAAGGAGGTCTTTTTCAGACACAAGTTACTTCCCTTCATACTATGAAACCACCCTTGGGGGCTCCCCTATTTGTACCGCAGCGCTGTGTTTAATAAGGACACACTGGATGACACTTGTGGCTTCACTCGCCCTTTGGACCTCCTCTTCTCAGGAAGAAGCTGGCACTTCAGTTGCAGGAGGCTGCCGAAGCCATGGGGGTGGCCAATGCCAGAAACGCCTCCCTGGAGAGGGCCCAGCTCCGACTGCAGCTTGAGCTCGGGGACACCCTGTCTGATCTCGGGCAGGCGCGGTCTGCGGCTGCCGCGCTCAACCAGAAGCAGCAGCATTTTGACAGCGCCTGGACGACTGGAGGCGGAAGCACGAGGAGTCCCAGGCGATGCTGGACGCCTCAAAAAAGGAGGCCTGCGCCCTCAGCATCCAGCTCCTGGAGCTCAGGCACAGCTACGAGGAGGGCACCGTGAGCCAGGAGGCCCTGCGAAGGGAGAACAAGCACCTGAAAGGTACATTGTGCTGAGAAGCCAGCCGAGCACCGAAAGTGCAGTCCCGAGGACTCGGCCGCAGCCTGCGGCATAGACGGCTCAGCATCTTCACAGCCCTGCTCGGGTCTTAACTTTGCCATTTGTAATACTTCCTTTGGATTTTTTTTTTTTTAAACGACAGATACTATTTTCATTAAATGAGTTCTAAAAATAAGACTACATTCCTACCTTCGGCCTCAATTCCCCGCAGTAAAGTAAGCCTATTAAGAATTTCTTTATATCTCTAGCCTTACTAAGATTTTCTATGCACATATGCAGGCAAGTTTTTTTTTTTTCACTTAAATTGCAGATTATTCTGTACCTTTTAAAAATTTATTAATATATTTTCTCATTTAACAAATACTTCAAAAGCCCATCCTGTGTGCCAGGCACTGTTCTTTATACAAGTATTCATTATTTAAGTCTCAGAACAGTCTTATGAGTTAGTTTCTCTATCTGTAAAATGCAGATTAGATTGAGTCATTTAAGGTTAAGAACTTGGCCAAATTCACATTTGCTAATAGCTAATATGAGATTTGAGCCCAGCCAGCTTGATTCTGGCACATACATACTTAACTATGGGCTTTGCCACCGGGCCTGTACCTGGAGGCCTACCACGTGATTGTTATTAGCAACAGAGTGTTTATGACCAGGATAATTAACACATTTCAATAGACCTTAGTCATTTTAGATACAGTTTTCCACAATTATAAATAATCCTATATTGTACATCTGTATACATATATTTGTGGACATGTAACAAATATTTCAGTAGGATAAAGTCCTAGAAATGAAATTGCCGGGTTAAAGGAATGAATTTTTAAACTTTAAGATACTCCCAGCAGCCCTTCAAAGAGGGCTGCCAATTTATAGCAGCACCAACAGTGACATGTGTTACAATCCTGAGGTGCCCTGGGAATAAGTTCATTACTATTGAAGACATGAATAAAACCTGCTTTCTCTGTTGATCTATACAGTCCATGATCAGTTCACTGACTGGGCCTGAGAAGGGTGCTGGAACAGTTAGAAAACTTTGATGGTGTCAGAAGCACCCAGAGAGCTTGTTAAAAACCCCTTTGGCTCGGCCCCTCCCTCAGAGTTTCTGATCCAGTAAGTTTAGGACGGAGTCTGAGAATTTGTATTTCTAGTAAGTTCCCAGAAATACAAATGGAGACCTCACTTGGTCTGGAGTAGAGCTTGGGCAGAAGTGTTTTTCAGAAGCTCTCCAAGTAATTCTAAGGTGTGGTCAGAGTAGAAAGTTACTGCCTTGAGTTTTCTCTTGGGAGCCTGTCTTCTGGACAGGCTATATCAGACAAGAATCTGTCATTCACTTGAGAATTATCATCTATTGGGTTTGTTTTTGTAACTTAAAACTTCTTGTCCCATCCTGTCTTAAGCTAGGTATCCTCAGAGCCAGAGAAGCAGTTAGGCTCTTGAACGCCTTCCACTGCCTCTGGACTGTGGGTAATTTTCCCAGAGCACTTGGCCCTGCTCTGCTCCTCTTAGGCTCCAGAGGCTTCCTTAATGAAAAGGCGGAACTGACAGTAACAGTGTCTGGTGGTAGAGTTTTTATCACTTCTGGATGCCTTGCTCTGTCAAAGTCTTGTGTCATGAGAGGGTTCATGCGTTGGCTCCTGGCAGACAGTGACACGCTGTAAGTTCCCAGCCTCGTGTTGCAACCGCTGTCACAACAGCCACCATTATTGGTGTTGATAGCTAAGCTCTTCCACTGAAATAATGATTCCAGGTCTATATCCTAGAGCCCCACCAGGCAATATCTGGTGTGACTCTGACAAGTGGATTGGCATGTACAGTTGCACAGATTGTTTGATGCAAATATTCTAAGAAGCACCATTCTACCAGTGGTTGTAGACAACTTTCTGGCAGATTCTAAAAGAATATATTGAAAAGGTATTCATTTTTTTCAAATTCAAACAAAGATCCCATAGTGCCAGCAGTGGCCTTGTCATCAAGTTACCAAGAATGGCATGACCAGGGTCCCAGCTGGCCTTCCAGAATAGTCTGTTGTGCCTGATAGCATGGGTCTGAGACTGGTTCCTTTCACTAATTTTGTCTTTCTTTCCTCCCCAGAGGAGATTTCTAATCTGACAAATCAGGTGAGAGAAGGAAAGAAGAACTTAAGTAAAATGGAAAAGGTCAAGAAACAGATTGAACAAGAAAAGACTGAAGTTCAGATGGCATTGGAAGAGGCTGAGGTATTACCTCTGGGGAGCAAAGACGACTTTTATCATTGTCACAGCGCAGAAGATCTGCATTCTAATAACACCACCACCACAATGACACTTAAGGCTTAACTGCATGCTTGGAACTATGCCAAGTGCTTTGTATGCACTATTTTATGTAATCACTTAGCAGACTGTTGTTCTCATTGTGCAAATGAGGAAATTGAGGCTCAGAGAACAGGATAAACAATTGTGATGAAGACTTGACTGTAAGGAAAACAGGAACTGTGTGTATCTTGTTCCCTGACTTTTCCCCAGTACCTAGTCCCTTGCTGCTCTAAATGTGGCCTGAGGACCAGTTGCATGGGCATCACTGGGGAGCTTGTTAGAAATTCAGACTCTCAGCCCTCTCCCTAGCTCTGTTGAATCAGAATCTGCATTTAAACAAGATTCCTGGGTGGTTCATATTTACCCTAACATTTGAGAGGCACTGGACTAGAACATTGTCTGGTGTATAGGAGAAGTTCAGTAAATATTTGTTAGATGTTTCATAACTAAATATCCTCATACCTGACTCTCTCTTTAAATAAAATCAGTCAAAACCTTTTTTTTTTTTTCAAAAAAACTTTGAGTAGTTTTAAAAATGAACTCAAAGCAATGTTCTCATTTGCTTTGTTCTCATTTGTTGCTGAAAACTATCTTTGTGAAGGTTGTTTGATAGGAGTGTTTTCAGTGTTATGGATTAAATGTTCAGGAAGAATATCTGGCTTTATCCCTAGGCATGTGCTAGCTAGTTATTGAAAGGACCCCTGAGAAAACCTTTTTGCCAAAGAGGCTGAACTTAGAAGGAAGTTATCCTGTCATGGTCATTAAGTAGTTAACAAGGCCTACAAAGCTTCTGTTCTCACAGTTGAATTGCATTTTCTTGACCCACCCTTTGACCAAGCACCCGGTAGCATTCAAAATGCACATCTCATCCAGTTACCTTCCAACAGAGACAATCAGTTTTAAAAAGGCATAGCAGTCAGTTTCAGGCAAAGGCCTTTTGAAAGGTGCTGTAATGAAAAAATGAGACCCCAAAGGATTGCTCTTTGTCAAGCAATGTCAGTTTATCTCACTGTCACATTTCTGTAAGAAATCTGCCAGGCAGATGTGTCAACTGGATGGCTCTTGACAGAGCACTTGCCTTTTCACGCAAATTGTTTTCTGAGATCTACATTTTATATAGAATCCTTTCACTTGGCAGTGTGGTGTCCCCTAAGGTGGTTGAACTTTGTTTCATTTACTTGTTTCCTTTGGTTCTCCAGACACCTTGGCTAGGCACTTTCTAAAACCACTACCTTAACCTCCAAAAGTAACTTTTGCAGTAGAAATTTCAAGCAACATGAGAAGCCAATGAGAGCTATGATTGGGCAAGGTTAATTTTAGTCCTACATAACATGTAGAAGTCTTTTTCATTAGATTGACTGGCACAGTGAAGGGAGATGGTTAAGGCCACAATGTTCATGGCATTTAGTAGCCCTGCTGCTGCTGCCAAGTTACCTCAGTCACGTCCGACTCTGCGTGACCCCATAGACGGCAGCCCACCAGGCTCGCCCGTCCCTGGGATTCTCCAGGCAAGAACACTGGAGTGGGGTGCCAATTCCTTCTCCAGTGCATGAAAGTGAAAAGTGAAAGTGAAGTTGCTCAGTCGTGCCCGACTCTTAGCGACCACATCGATGCAGCCTTCCAGGCTCCTCTGTCCATGGGATTTTCCAGGCAAGAGTACTGGAGTGGGGTGCCATTGCCTTCTCCGTTAGTAGGCACTAGATGGCGTTATATTCTATTCACATTTTCTCAAGTTTTGTCTTCACCTGCATCCATGAATACTTCATCAACTTGGACATGTATTTGTAACACTGGGTTATTTATTTTTCTGGGCGAGCCTTAATGAAAAACATTATCAGATTATTTTTGAAGTCACAAAGCTCAAACTATTGCAGGTCACCTTCAGAGATTCACTTTCTCAGTGCATTCAAAAGGGTTAGAGGTGACAGCTTCCCTTGGAAGGAAAGGCACTATTCCCTCAGAGGAAATTGCTGTCCAAGCATTTTTAAAATTTTCTTCTATATTGAAGTTAGTACTGTGAGAACAGCAGCAAGGCTTTAAGCCATATTAAATTCCCAACATCTTTCTTATTTTTATTTTGAAACTGCTACTTGGTTTTACTTTCCACTTTTGATATTATGTGCTAAGCACTCCTCAGAAGAGGCTACAAAAGTGACTTCTGCCCTCAGGACTGTCTGCCAGTGGTTAAGTGACCAATAGACTGTTGTCACCTCTTGCCCCCTTTATAAACATCCTTCTCTGTCACCTCCAAGTGTTCTGTTTCTTCTTCTATATGAAATTTTATCTATGGAACAGACTTTCAAATTTAATCAGACCTACCCTTTTCAACTTGAATCACCTTTATAACCTTTCTGGAAGTAATTGCCTTGCCTGTATTTAACATTCAAAGGAGCAGGAGCCCTCCCTGCCTGTCAGAGCAATCCATTTGAAGTAACAGTAATAGTTATGGTAATAATGGCTCACACCAAGCATTATGTGTCGGTATACCCCAGTTTCCTTTATTTGAGCACTCTCCTGTTTCTTGCCCCCCAAATGCTTTCAACTTTTTCTCTATCCCTCTGTGATGCTCAAAATTGAAGTTTCCAGGTAGGAGTTATCACCTTCCTTGTTTTAGCTTTCATACTTTCATTGATCATCCTAAAGATGGAACCACTAAAAAAAAAAAGTCTAGAATAATAAATTTAAAAATTGAAATGTAGTCACAGACAAGATTGAAAATTTCTATTTTAAAAATATGCTTGAGATTCTAGTTCTTGAACTACAGCTGAAAGCCCTCCGGATGTCAGAGCTATAAGTAACATGACAAAGAAAGGTAATCACCTGTCTCTCATCTTGTTCCAGTCTTCAGGGACCTGATTTGAACTTTGACTATTTCTAGCAATTCTAAAGAAAGCTCCATTAGTGACGTATGTTTAGAGAAAAAAATACTGTTGTCCAAAAGTGGGCTTAATTTAATGCTTTTTATTTGTGTATTTCAGGGAGCTCTGGAGCGTAATGAAAGCAAGGTTCTTCGTTTGCAGCTTGAACTCTCGGAAACTAAAGCGGAACTTGAAAGGAAGCTTTCAGAGAAAGATGAAGAAATAGAAAATTTTAGGTATGTACAATTATTTTGATGAGCAACAGTTACATATTTCAGGATCCTTAACTGAACAAGGATTCATTGTGCTTGGCTACTTTTATAACCTTTGTTGGAATATTAGTGCAGAGACGGCTGGTCTGACCCAACACTAGATTCTTCCTAGTCAGCACAGCACTGTTAGTATAAAGGAATACCTCTAACATGATTACTATTAATGTTTATGATTTTCTTATTCAAGCAGCTTCTGCTTGCATACAAAACTCAAGATAATACACCAGAAAAAGCCAAAGTATGTGGATAAGGACTGTGTATACTGCCTGGGTCTCCCTACAACAAGCTTCTTTCTTGAGTATCCAAGATACTGACTGATAATGCCAAACAGTGAAGGAAAAGAACCAAAAAAAAAAAAAAAAGGATGCTGGACATTAAAATTAATGTCAGATCACAGTGAAGTTTCTACCTCCCGCCTGCTTGTACCTGTGGCCATTTGTTTGGAGAGGGGCTGAAGCTAAGAGCTAAGCTGCTTATTGAATCCCTGTTGAAGCAGCTGAGTCTTAATAGTCAGGAAACTGAATTAATAGGAATCCTGGGTTGCAGGATCTTTTCTTAGCTTCATCATAACAAGCTGATGATTTTAGACATCTCACTTCTTAGCTTCTCAGTGAAGTGAGGGGATGAAAGCAGCCCCATCCGTGTCACAGAAGGTGGTGAGGAAGATCAGTAAGCCAATGTTGGCAAAGCACTTCACACTCTATAGATCAAAGGCACCATTATAAACACATGGAATTAGCAATGATTGTATTATCCATCTGATCTGTTCCCTTCAGTCAGTGCCATATGTCAGCATGGAAAAGCATTTTTGAGTCTGAGGTTCAACTGGCAATTTGCTTTCAACATGTTTGTTAAACCATTAAGAGAAAAGGTTACCATGTTCAGTTAAACTGGCCTCTTCCCCATAGCCCATCTTCAGACAAAACTCCCATGGGGGTCATCTTTTTAATGAGGGTGTCAAGCCAAATTTGGTCCTCTGTGTGCTTTGAGTTATCTTTGCTCTCACTCACAGGCACTTTCCTCTATTGGACTGACGCTGGGGATGAAATCTGGTCTACTTAAGAGGCTGTGCCTAAAAGACTTTTTTTGATAAAGGGCAAAAACATTGGACCTTGATATTTGCCCTACTTCCTTCCACGAGGAACAAAAATGAATGTCTCCTTGTACCATTAAAAAAAAAAAAAAACAAACTCGTTTCAGGTAACATCAAACCTGTGCCTATTAATAAACCCAGCTAGGAAAAAAATGAGTCCTCAGAGAGTCTGCGTCTTGTCAGGTACCTCTGAATGTCGTAGAGAGAGCTGTTCACCAATTATAATAATTTAAGTGCAAAGGAAGCTGGAGATCCAAACAGCCAGGGCTGGGAGAAGAAAGAATTGAAGCTGAGGCAGGAGGTGTCAAGGAGCTGAAAAAAGAAGGGCGAGCTGGAGGGAGGAGTGAGCTGTTCATGAGTTTTAGTTAATGATTCATAAAAACTGTAATAGGTACATCCAGAAAGGAAAGATGAGTATATCGTAACAAAATATCACAAGTACCTTGTAGATCCCTCTGTGTGAGTGCCCCATGCCAGTGGAGATTGGATCAGAAACCCTTAGTTTAATCAGAGGCTCTAACCTGACTTCAGGGCTAGGAGAGGAAGGGATCTTAAGGAAACAGAAGAGAACACTAGGGGGAAATACTACCAAAACATGGGATTTTGAGCAATCAAGGATAAGCCAGGTAAAATCTAGAACTCAAGGGAAATAATGCCTGAGGCAAAGATGAGGCTCAAGGTCCTATTTCACATAATCCTTGGATAACTCCATAGAAACTGAGGGAGACATAGGACACAGGACTCAGGATGCTGAAGGGACCAGGAGTACAGGAGAGAGAGACTCAGAGGCAAAGGCAAAAACCTTGGTAGGGCTGCAAACTCTGGTAATTCATTCACTTCATTGATTCTCTGCCTCCCAGCCCACTGTTCTTCCGTTAGGTGAGGGCTGATCCTGCGTGAGCTGGGCTGGAAGCCTGCTGGGGTGAAAGAATGAGTGGCTTGTATGTGGGTTGTATGTTTCACTCGTTCCATAGTATTGAGCACTTCATGTTGGCAATATGCTGTGCCTGCTATTCTAGATAGGGCTTCCCCAAATTTTATGAATTGATACGGCTTTTTTGTTTCCTTACAAATGTTGTAATTAGGAGAGCTAGAGTTAAAGAGGTGAGAATGCAGTCACTGATGGAAGGAGGGGCTTTGACCCTCGCCCTCCTCTACCAGGAAAGCAAGAGTGATGTCCACGGCCAGCTTGAAGGCCACCTGGCAGCTGTGACTGCCATCTAAGTCAGGCTCTGCTGCAAGGCCCAAGCCAGGGTTGAAAATACGCTAGGTGTGTGTCTTGAATTTTCCAAGGCCCCTGACTAAGTACATCACCCTCCCAACTCAGGGTATTCATGAAAATGGTGAAATGTGTGGGGGCTTCTCAGTGGACCAAAACTGGGGTGTCCCAGCATGCATTCTGCTCTCTCCAGACACACCGAGAGAGGTGCTGGGGAAGGAGTTTTGGGGAGTGAGGCACCAAAATTCCCTACGCTACAAAATGCATTTGCTTGCTTTGCTTTGATCATCTATGGAAGGATTAGGCAAGCTTCTTATTTATGGCATCAGATGGTAAATGTTTTTGGCTTTGTGGACCATAGAGTCTCAGTTGCAGCGACTCAAGTCTGCAACCATGGCTTGAAAGCAGCCATAATAAGAGATCAAATGACATGGCCGAATTTGGCCCAGAGCCCATAGTTAGCTCACCCCTGGCCTCTGACCTCAGGTTCCTAGTAATGATCCATCATCTTTTCCTTCCCTATGGTTCACTCCTCTGAACTTAGTAATACTGAACTTTGCCACATGGTCTTCATCTACCTGCACTATCCAACTTAATTTCTTTTATTGTCTGAGTCTCTTCCAGAAGAATATGTTTACATTTCTTCTCATGTCTAAGTAAAATATTTTAGCACAACTTCAAGATGTAGGATCTCAAACTCAGGCATGTCATTTAGTTAGCGAAATATCTTGTTAATCATTTTAAAACTGAATCATATGTATTAGAATTAAGGAAAATCTTTCATTTCTGTGATATAGATGAGCAACGTTGCAAGAGAAAAATATTACTGATTGAATTGACAGTTTAAAATCCTTAGCTTTTTCAAAATTTAAGCTTTTATTCTGATTCTGTTTGCATTTGTTTTCTTTCCTCAAATTATATTTCACATTTTGGGGAAAATAGAAAAGGAACTTTTACCATATTGCCTTGGTCTTGACTGCTTCATTTTTCTTTAAAAATAAATGTGCTTGAGGAGTTTTCATTTGGAAGATTTCTTGACTCTGCGTGGAATGTGCTGATTGTTTAGTGGCAGTTCTCCAGGCCTGTATTATATGGAAGCCTCTTAAACCGTAGCACTTTCTACTTGTCTGTAGGTACTCATGAAATTGCATAAACAACTGTGGAAAAAGTACAATTGAAACATCCATTTTGTCTGCTTAAGTAGATTATATCTCTGTACAGAGGATTTTGACACCAGCCTAGTGATGCTTTAGTGTTCCTGTATAAGTAGAGTCAGTTCGCAAAAATGAGTTTCCTTACGTAAGACGGAGCAGTGTTTCAAAGCTTTCAGTGATGTTGAGTGTGTGTCCCTGTAGTACTTGTGGGCTAGGGCTGCCATAACAAAATAGACTGGGTGGCTTAAATAGCAGAAATTTATTTTCTCACATTTCTGGAGGTTGGAGGTTCAAGATCAAGATGTTCCCTGAGACCTCTCTCCTTGGTTTGCTGGATCCTCACATTTTCTTTTCTCTGTGCACACTCATCCCTAAAGTTTCTGTGTCCACATTTCCTGTTCTCCTAAAGACATCAGTCAGATTGGATTAGGACCACCCTAAGGGCCTCATTTAACTTAATCACCTCTTTAAAGGCCCTGTCTTCAAATACCCTGAGGTGCTATAGTTTAGGTCTTCAACATATAAGTCTGGTTGGGGTGAGGAGAGAGACACAATTCAGTCATAATAGTCTCTGCTGCTAAGTCACTTCAGTCATGTCTGACCCTGTGCGACCCTATAGACAGCAGCCCACCAGGCTCCCCCATCCCTGGGATTCTCCAGGCAAGAACACTGGAGTGGGTTGCCATTTCCCAACCCTCTCCAATGCATGAAAGTGAAAAGTGAAAGTGAAGTGGCTCGGTCGCTCTGACTCTTCGTGGACCCCATGGACTGCAGCCTACCAAGCTCCTCCGTCCACGGGATTTTCCAGGCAAGAGTAGGAGTGGGGTGCCATTCTAGTGACTTTATATGCTGGCATCCCTGTGGCATCCTCTTCTGGCAGCCAAACAAAAGCCCAGGACCTAAGGGCAGGCAGGAGAGGCTGACCACAGCGTGTGGAGGCACAGGAGATGTGCTAATTCTGGGCCCTGGGGCCAGAAAGTTTTTTCTCATAAATTTGCATAATTACTTCTGAATGCCCCCTCCATCAATGAGGTGAAGTGTGGTCATGAAAAGTGGCACCTCCACCTGTCACCTAGTTGAAAACTCTGACCACACTCTTACTCCTCTGTAGGCTGTGTGTCTTCCTGATTGGCCTTGGAGCTCAGAAACAGGCTCAGTGATAACTCAGTGTGGAACCTAATTCTGACTCAAAATGAGTATGTGTCTGCTATTTGGGCTGATAGACTCTATGAGTATGTCTTATCTGTCCAGTATTAGGCCCTGCTTCATAGGGTGAGCTTAATAGGGCCTGTGTTAGTTATAACAGTTACATTATCGTAACTCACAGCCACCCAGTCTCAATGGCTTAAAAGTGTATTTTTACTTTGTGTCAGAGTACAATGTGGGGTAGGATGGAGAGTGGGCCACTATTCTTCCAAGTCATTCAAGAACTCAGGTTCCTTCCATCTTTTGATGCCAAATGGTTCATGTGTGGCCACCAACTTTGCCATTGATGGGGAAGAGAGCACAGAATCATGAGTAAAAAGTTGTATGTGTGAGGCTTGGAAACACTTTTGCCCATATCCATTGGTCAGAATTCAGTGACACGGTCCCAGACTTTCTGCAAGAGGGTTGGGAAATGATTTCTCTGGGTTCCCCATATTTTTTCTTTGTCTTCCTGAACTCATATCTATTGTGTAATCTTCTGGCACTTTGCAAAAATGGTTTCAGCATGGATGTTATAAAGCCATGTTGAAGTAATTCAATATCACACAGCATTTAGTTTTCTCAGCCTATCCTTGGTTGTACTCCCAAACTCCTGGAGAAAGATAACCATGCTATTCTAGGAGAATTAGGTGTCACAGGCCATTAGAGCAGGATTGCTGGTGCAGGACTTGTTTCAACCCGGATGACTGTTTCTTGCTGTCTTCAAACATGTTTCACCATTGAAAGTGTTTAAATATTATATCCGTCTGAAAGAGCATCCTCCCTTCACTCTTAGCCACTATAGGGAATCCAGATATTTGCCTTAGACTGTCCTTGAGGAGGTATTAGACAAGGCAAAGTCTGTCCCACAGGAATCTCAAAAATATTCTAGTGCCTTTCTCTCTTAAATTTTATTTATTTTTATTTTTGCCTATGCTGGGTCTTCATTGCTATGCAAGCTTTTGTCTAGTTGCAGTGAGTGGAGCTACTCTCTAGTTGTGGTGTGCAGGCTTCACATTGTGGTGGCTTCTCTTGTTGTGGAGCATGGGCTGAGGACACATGGGCTTCAGTAGCAGCAGCAAGTGGGCTATAGAGCACAGGCTCAATTGTTGTGGTGCACAGGCTTAGTTGTTCTGCAGCAACTAAGGTGGGATCCTACCAAACCAGGGATCAAACCCATGTCTCCTGTGTTGGCAGGCAAATTCTTTACCACTGAGCCACCAGGGAAGCCCACTAGTGATTTTCTTGATTTTTCTGGAGAGTTGACGTGGAAAACAGTTGATCTGATACGATGTACAAATGCTCACAGATCTAATCAACTCTTCAACCTCCATGATTTCCAAATGAAGACCCTTTAGACTTATTTTGTTAATTACACAGAATCTGTCTTGAATTTTAAGTTTTTCCCTGATTCCTAAACTGCTGTGTGTACACAGAAGGTACCCTTTCTCAACCTGGGTGCATGATTTCCCCTCTGAATGTTATTCTAAAATTAGGAGGAAGCAGCAGTGTGCTATTGACTCCCTGCAGTCGAGTCTGGATTCCGAAGCTCGTTGCAGAATTGAGGCCACCCGGCTGAAGAGGAGCATGGAAGGGGACCTCACTGAGATGGAGCTCCAGCTTAGCTGTGCCAGCCGGCAGGCATCAGAGGCCACCAAGTCCCTGGGCCAGCTCCAGACCCAGATCAAGGTATTTTCAATTGTCACATGGGAATGAAGCAGGGACGCCTCTGCTTATGGGAGCAAACCAAGTAACAGGTTGTGTTCAACAATAAAAGTGAGGACACCAAATCTAGTCCTTCAGGAGACCTAACATTGAATTGGCTTACATTAATATGTGCTTATGTTTAACTGGTTTATGTTATGTTTAACTTTGTTGAGTATGCACATACAAACTCAGGTCCCACTGAACTCCGAGGGACCTGTGCCCAGGCCCGAGTTTTCTCTCCTAGGACCTGCAGGTGCAGGTGGAGGACAGCAGATGCCTGAACAGCGAGCTGAAGGAGCGGTGGCGGTGGCCGAGCGGCGCAATGCTCTTCTCCAGGCTGAAGTCGAGGAGCTAAGGTCGTTGCAGGAGCAGACAGAGCGCAGTCGCAGGCTGGCAGAGGAGGAGCTCCTGGAAGCCACAGAAAAAATCAATCTTTTCCATGTCCAGGTGGGACCCATAAACTCCCCATTAGCCGCATCAGCCGGTTGGAGGCAGCAATTTCCACATAGTCAGCCTTGGTCTTGAACTATATGCACTTGCCACATGGAGCCTTGGGGGTGTCCGGTGAGACAGGGAGAGCCTTTGGCAGCAGAGTGGTGGCCACGTCCTTCTTTCATCCCCAGATGCATGGGCTCCCGAGGGCTGCAGCAACACAGTCCACAAACTGAGGGGCTTAACACAACAGAAATGTAACCTCTCACAGTTCTAAAGGCTAGAAGTCTGAAATCAAGGCATTGGCAGGGTAGCACTCCCTCTGAATCTTGTAGGGGAATTCTTCCTTGCCTTTTCCCAGCTTCTGGTGGTTTGCTGGCAATCTTTGGCGTTCCTTAGCTTGTAGATGTGTCACTCCAATTCTCTGCCTGCGTGTGGTATTTTCTCTGTTTTAACATCATTTTCTCTCTGTATCTGTCATTGTCCAAATTTCCAAATTTTTATGAGGACATCAGTCAGATTAGGACCCACCCTGGGTTGGGAGGATCTCCTGGAGGAGGGTGTGGCAACCCACTCCAGTATTCTTGCCTGGAAAGTCCCATGAAGAGGATCCTAGTAGGCTACAGTCCATGGGTTCACAAAGAGCTGGACATGACTGACCTCATTTTAACTTGATTGCCTCTGTAAGGAACCTGTTTCCCAGTAAGGTCACATTCTGAGAACTGGGGGTTAGGACTTCAACCTATGTTTCTTGTGGGGAGGGACACAATTTGACCCATAACATTAAGCCCTGTCAGAAGAATGAACTGTCGGAACACTCACAGCTAGGATGCTGGGGAGAGAGAGTGGGGGTTTGGGGGGAACATTCACTAGTGTTCCAGAGTCATTTCCTGTTTATCCTGTTCCCTCTATGCCATGTGTTCCCTGAGAATCCCAGGATTCAGAAAACAAAAAAAAGCTGCCTAAGAGCCAAGAGATTTCAAACAATTCTGAGTGGCTCCTGACAGTTACAATGAATTGTCAGGAGTCTGGCTTCTCATGGAAGGTTATGTAAGTGACACAAAACAAGAATTTTTAGAATTTTTACTATTCTTGTGGAATCAGGAGAAACCGTAGTGGTTAGACAAATGCATTTCGTAAATGGGTCATTCAGTAAACATTTTCAGTTGCATCTACCGTAACCTAGGCAGGTGCACATGGTATTGTTGTTTAGTCCCTCAGTCATGTCTGACTCTCTTGCGACCCCATGGACTGAGCCCACCAGGCTCCTCTCTGTCCATGGGATTTTCCTAGTAAGAATATTGAAATGGGTAGCCATTCTCTTCTCCAGGGAATCTTCCTGATCCAGGGATCAAATCCGGGTCTCCTGCATTGGCAGGTGGATTCTTAACCACTGAGCCACTGGGGAACCCAGTAGTGCGTAGTATAGATAGATGCGGAATATCTCCATCATCCTGAAAACATGGAGATCTAAGTAAACAAGCTGCAGTACACTGCCAGGAGGACAGTGATAAAGCAAGGACAGCCCTAGAGAAAGCCTTCCCTGACGGGCCTACACTGCAGGGAGACGCACAGTCTGCTTGATCTGAACTGTGAAGGATACGTAAGAAGTCAGCCAAGGAGAGAGAAGAGTCAAGGGCAGAGGCATGAGGAGAGGAGAGGATTTAGGATGTTAAGAAAAATTGATATATTTACTATAGCATACGGTGGGGGCAGAGTGGGAGAAATCAGCAGAATTGATGCTAAGGGAGAGGCAGACAGACCCAGGTCACCAGGGACTTGATTTTGAAACTGATGAAGTTTGAAGTCTGCTGAAGAACTGTGAGTAACTGGGAGCAAAGTTATTAGATTTGCATATTCAGAAGTTTACTCTGATGATTGTTGTGAAGGATAGATTCATGCAGCTAGGGGAGATGTGCCATGCTTGGGGCTATTTAGAAGTAGGATCATTGTGGTTGCCATAGTGACTGGGAAGTGCCACTGACATTTAGTAGGCAAGTTCCAAAGATACTAATGCTCCAGCAAAATACAGGTAATTCGCTATCACAAAGAATTACCCCTCCTGGAATGCCAACTGTAACTGAGAAACACTGGATAAAAGGAAGTATAAGCCAAAGATGCACCAGCTGGAAGGCACTGCATTTAGTTTGTGCCTACAGTCTGACTTTGTGTCCATGTGCATGACACGATCCTATTAGGATACCACGGGTATAAAACAGGCTATCGGCGCTGCGTAATTCCCGACAGGCTAACTCACTTCAGTATTTCCTTTCTCTCTCAGGAAAGCTTAAATAAATAAAATGAGTAGAAGTGTTATAAAGTAGAATATTGAATTTTTAAAAAGTAAATCTGGAGTACTTAATAGCTATTGGTAACAAATCATTTGCCATGCATGGTTATAACTGATGATACACCACTGGGTCTCCATATGATGATAAAGCACTGGCCTAGAGAGAGATGAGGACATCAGCCAGAGCAAAAGCAGACAGCGAGAGGAGGAGATAGATCTGAGAAAAAAAAAAACAAAAAGAAAATTAGGCCACAGAGACTCGATCTCCAGAGCAGAGTTTCTGAAACTTTATGTGAATAAGAGCAAATAACACAAAAATGTACATTCTCAGGCCTCACCCCAGACCCACTGCAGAATCTCTGCTATAGGAGGAATCAAGCGAGTTTTCAGGTGATGCTGCCAGTCCAGAAACTACCCTTGGTGCAGTTCTGATCTAGATGGTCTGTGGCTCACAAGGACTCCTCTCCCCTGTGAGGTCTTACCTTGGGCAAGTAGGACCCCTTGCAATTCCGGGAACACCAGCTACCTTCTGATGGATGAGCATCTTACAGACCTCTAACCTAGACCAGACATATGAGGCCAAAGTTATCCCTGTCTGATTACATGTGTCCTTTTGCAAACCTGAGCTGTGACCATCTAGCTTCCCTTCACAGTACTCCCTCATCCTCTGCTTCCCAAAGAGAACCAATCATTTAGCTTGAAAATACTTTAACCATCAACTCCCTAGTGGATTTGAAGTGATTCTGTGTGTAAATGAATCAAGATTTACATTTGTACCTTTCTTTACAAAGAATTTCTATGGAGTTTTGTGCAGTGAGCATCCCAACAAAATCCAGGAAATGCCCTCACCCCCACCCCCCAGGCTACACCCCTGGCAGTAGGAGTCCCTGGGCGCATAGAGCCTGTCTCTTGATGAGGACTGAGGATAGCAACCTTGACAAAGATGCTTCCTGTCATTGAGGAAGCAGGACAGAACCTGTGAGATATCTCTCTCCCTGGAATATCTCTCTTCCTATTTCTAAGGTTTAATCTTGTCACTGAGAGAGGCACTAGCCAGAGGAAAAGTGAACAAACAGAAGAGAAATTAAAAATAGGAAGGCAGTGCCTTTTAAATACATTCTCTCTGCTAAGCTTTCACACCCTCAGAAAAGCTGTGCTACAAACACAGACCAAAAAGGAGTTTCAGTTTCTAATGTCACAACCCAGGAAGGAAAGAATTAGGGCAGCACCAGCCAAAGAACACAAGTAACCCTCCCGTGTGATGGAGCTTTCTAAGGGCTAGGGGGTGAGGCTCATCAGAATTGCTTTTCCCACCGCCTCTATCAGTGCAGAATTGATATCAGTGCAGAAATGGAGGTCGATGGTGAGGAAGATTTTTCCCCCTGGAGCAGCATGCAGGAAGCTCATTTTTATTTCCCAGACCCCTGCTTTTCAGATGTCTGCTTTTGACCCTGACTTCTGCTCTGGGACACTTGCTGCTTTCCACATCAAAGAGCAAAAGGAAGAAAAACATACTCGTCAACAAGGGGAAAACCAAACACGTGTTTGGGACTCGTAGGTTGTCTGAATCCACTGCTCCTTTCGGATTCAGGCTGCCTCCTCTCCAGTAGTGGACCACTCATAGATGAAATCCCATGCATTCAGTCTAATGTGGTCTCCTGGCCCGGAAGTGCTGCTTCACTGAGTATGGCTGACTAGAGGAAAATGACCTCCTGGCCAGAGCCCCTCCCATCGCATGTCCTGAACAGACCAGCTTGCGTTTCACCACTGATCTCAACTTGCCTAATGAGGATGCTGCTTTTCCTTAGAACACGAGTCTCCTCGGCCAGAAGAAGAAACTGGAGGTGGATGTAGCCAGGATGCAGAAGGAAGCTGAGGAGGCGATGCAGGGGTATCAAAATGCAGAAGAGAAGGCCAAGAAGGCAGCCACCGAGGTGGGTCCATGACTGCCTGCTCACTCCTGTCTTCCAGAGCTGACAGGAGCAGTAGCCAAGGGGCAGGGGCAAAGCTGCAGCCAGAAAGGATTCCGTTGATTCTCCATATAGCCAGAGGGGAAGTTAACTGACTCCTCTGCCTCTCTGCCCCCATTTTGGAAATTAGGCCAATCGGTTCCTCCCTTCCACCCAAACCACACAATGAAAAGAAGCAGCTGAATCACCATAAGCAAAATCTTCTGAAAGAGACTTTTTAAGATAGCCAAACCACTTTCCACTTGGGAGTCAATATATCTAGTGTCTAGAAACAACTTTTCTTATGTTTCCTTACCCATAGCTATTTTTCTTGGGGCCTGTAATGGCTTCATGACGATGATCTGGCAAGAATGCTTATTTCACTTATTTTTTTACAGCCCATACTGCTGCTTCAGTAACAGAATCTGGGTGGTGAGGAAGGCCTTCAGGATTAGTGTACCTTCCTTATCTGCAAGGTTAAAGTTGTTCAAAAGGCATGACAAACAGATGACAGTACTCAAAAAAAAAAAAAAAAAAGGCCATGGAAGGAGGGAGGTGGGAGAAGAGTCTGTGTGTCAAGGTCCCAGCCTTGCAGGTCCCAGCACCTGCTGAGCAGAGCTTAGGCTTGATTTCACCCTCCACTCACCGCTTCCCCATCAGGTGCTCCTGCACAGTACATCGGATGCACAAACACATGCAGCAGCCCAGAGCTTGCCCTGAGAATGAAAGCTGATCCTCTGCTAAATAGTATATGGGAAGAGACAAGATATTCAGTTAGGTTTTACATTAGTCATTTTAAAATTCAAAAGAAGGGAAAAACCTATGTCTGTATCTGTCTGAATCATCAAGCACTTGGGTAGTTAAAACTCTTTTGCACCAAATCCTAGCTCTAGGTCACTGTGGAATCCAGAAGAATGGAGAAAGCATGCCTAGCATTCAGCCATTTTGTATCAACACAGACACTCTGCTTTCTGATGGAAAAGAGGTGTGAGAAAGCTTGAAAGTGTTTGGCCAAGGAAAAAATAATATGCTTATTTCAAACATTTATGAAAATCTACATAGAAGTGGGGAAAAAAGAGCTTTTTGGTCCTGCTTGGTAAATTTATGCAGTCACACGTTAGGAAGATTCTATCTGCATAACTTCACCTTTAAAAGATCTTCTTGACAATGTTGAAAAATGAACTCACTACCTCTTCCCCTGCCTTAATTCTCCAGTAGTTCAGCTCTGAGCTCCAGCCCCACATAGCAAAACCCAGAGTTACCTCCATTATTTATTCTTTGCCCTCACCATCTGCACAGACGTCTCACTCTTAAATTATGCAGATGGTTGGTAACTTGATAGACAGAGAAACTTTGGCTGAGAGGGCAGTGTTCTTACATTAAAGGCACTGAGAGATTCATGAAACAGTTCTTAATAAATGGCAGCAAAACACCAAGTCCTTGTATACACAATCAAAGCCGACAGCAGGCTTTGCAAGAATTAACCATCTTTGTGCCAGATTATTGGCACCGAGAGCATCAGTTGCTGCCAAATTCCTAGAGCCTAAACTTGTTTGCAGTTGCAAGTCACAGAATACAGAAGTGAAACATGAAAAAGATTCTCCTAGGCACACCACAATTTTTCCTGGTGCATGCTGCCATAGGACATGTCCTGTTGCTTTACTCAGTTAAAAATTCTGCCCTCATGTGGTCATCTTTCTTTGAATACAGATATTGTGTAATAATGCTCACATGGTGTTTCATCTCTGGTCTGTTTCCACATCCATCACCCTGATCTCCAGTAGCTGCTGCTATCTTGATTGCCTTATGGTCACCAAACTCAAGGACCACAGAGTTTAGGGAGAGCATGGTGGGAAGAGATGAAGTACAGAGGTGAGGCATGGCCTTTAGTCACATCAGGAACTGAAGACTAGGGACAAAAATGTTCAGCTCTGTTGGCTGCCAGATTATCTCAGTCCCTTTCCTTCTTTTCTAGGTAGCAAACATGTCAGAAGCACTGAAGAAGGAACAGGATACTAATGCCCACTTGGAAAGGATGAGAAAGAACATGGAGCAGACAATTAAAGACTTACAAGAGAGGCTGAATGATGCTGAGCAGACAGCCACAATGGGGAACAGAAAGCAAATCCAGAAACTAGAATCCAGGGTAGGAGTTTGCCTGTGTAATCGTGGGGTCTTGACAACTCCCAGTTCAAAGCCTTATGTCTTGGGATATCACATCAGATAGTCCTACCTCCTACCTCGCTCTTCGCTTTGGCTTGTAGCACTTGCAGTCATCTGAGAGTGTCAGATCTCAGTATATTCATTCATTCTTTTTGACTTTGGGCCACTAAACAGGACTCTGCCTGGAGTGGGTGAAACCTGCCTTCCTGCTTAGTAGAATGTATCTCCCCCAGCTTCACTCGCCCTGGCACTAGGCTCCCCACAGCCAGGGGACCCACTGTTTCCAAACATTCTCTTACAGTCTTGATTCCCTGCCTTTGCTCCCACTATCTGCTCTATAGAGAATGCCCATATCCTAACAGCCAGAGAAAGCAGAGGGAAACAAGTAAATCAAGGACCAAAAAGACTTTAGTGCAGATATAGTGAGGACTGACAGAACTGATGTAGTACCTGCCTTCAGGGAGCTTCAAGATAGGAAGACTAGAAAGACCTATCTTGAAAATAGGATTTTTAAAATTATTAAATCAATTTCAGTGACAATTTACAGGTCATGTGACAGACGCTATAAGGATGGAAAAATATTTGACTAGAAAGGCCTATCTTGAAAATAGGATTTTTAAATTATTGAATCAATTTCAGTGACAATTTACACATCATGTGACAGATGCTATAAGGACGGAAAGAATATTTGACTAGGATTTTCATGCCTCAGAAGGGCCTCTGAGAAAGTATTGCCATTGCACATTTATGATATATCTATATAATGGAATACCAATACACATTTGCAGTATAATCATACTGATTAAAAAGGAGTGAGGAAGAGCGTTGTAATGTCCTGGAGTTCATGCCTAGTAGTATAATGATAATAAAGGCACAGGCAATGTGGAGAGTATATAACCTTCTGTGCAAGAAAGAGGGAAAATATGAAGACATGTACACATCTGCCTATATTTTCAAAAAGAATTGGTGGCGGGATAAAATGAAGACTAATAAAAGCCACTAGTCCCTTGGACTGCAAGGAGATCCAGCCAGTTCATCCTAAAGGAAATCAGTCTTAAATATTCATTGGAAGGACTGATGCTGGAGCTGAAACTCCAATACTTTGGCCACCTGATGTGAATAACTGACTCATCTGAAAAGACCCTGATGCTGGGAAAGATTGAAGGTGGGAGAAGAAGGGATGACAGAGAATGCGCTAGTTAGATGGCATCACCAACTCAATGTACATGAGTTTGAGTAAATTCTGGGAGTTGGTGATGGACAGGGAGGCTTGGCGTGCTGCAGTCCACGGGGTTGCAAAGAGTCGGACATGACTGAATGACTGAATAAAAGCCACTACGCATAGGAGGAAAACATAGAGATGAAAGTTAGGCCTTCTGAATAGACCTTGTTTAGTTGGTTTGACTGCAAAATTGTATGAAAGACATCCTTCCCTATTAACCCCCTACTCTGTGTCCTGCTTTATTTCTCTCCATTCCACTTATCACCATCTAACATAATCTATATTTCTTTGCTTTGTGTTTCATTCATTAGAATGGATGCTTATAGAGGGGAGAGATTTTTGTGTTTTGTTCCCTGCTGTATCCCTGGTATCATATTCATTGAATGAATGTTATGTTAACCTTGATTGTGTAATTCTATAGGCTACAGGCCAGCTGCTCATCTGTACTACAGCTCTCCCACCTAGCAGGGCTGTGGGTGACATATGTGTGACGTAGACTCAGGGTCTGGCTTCTTTAGAGAAACAGAGCTGAACATGGAGAATGATGAGGCAGTATATTGGCTGAATCCTTAAAGAGAGCTGCTGCTGCTGCTGAGTCGCTTCAGTCGTGTCCGACTCTGTGCGACCCTATAGATGGCAGCCCACCAGGCTCCCCCGTCCCTGGGATTCTCCAGGCAAGAACACTGGAGTGGGGTGCCATTTCCTTCTCCAATGCATGAAAGTGAAAAGTGAAAGTGAAGTCGCTCAGTCATGTCTGACTCTTTGCGACCCCATGGACTGCAGCCTACCAGGCTTTTCTGTCCATGGGATTTTCCAGGCAAGAGTACTGGAGTGGGCTGCCATTGCCTTCTCCAAAGAGAGCTATATATAGCCTATTCTCTATATATACTTATGTAACCTCTAATACGCACATGTGTATGTACTTTTGTAATCCAAGAGGGCATACTTATCATCTCTGCATGGATTAGCCTTTCATATCCTTTAAAGTCTAAACAGTCCATTTATGAGCTCACCTAGTTCAACCAACTCACTTGGTGAGGCAGTTTTCCCAGACAGCTTGTTCTGTTCCACCACTACGGGAACAAGAGTAAACACATCTTCCCTTGATGGTGTCACTCTCTTCCAAGTGATGGTGTCAGCTGGCCACTGCAATGCCTTCCTGGCTTGCTGGCTGTCCACCTGTCGTCTGAGACCATGGTTTGCTTGCAGGTTCGTGAACTGGAGGCTGAACTGGAGAGCGAAGTCCGACGTAACTCGGAGGCCCAGAGGGGAGCCCACAGGCTTGAGCGGTGCATCAAGGAGCTGACCCATCAGGTACTCTGAGAAGCCGCTCCCTGCTTGCCTGGCTGCGCCCGACCTCAGGCAGATGTGCTCCTTCAAGCCTGAAACCACCCCCTAGGACTCCTCTAGTTCTCTCTCCATTCCTTTCCCTCAGCAGGAGCAACAACTTGCCCTTCCAGAGCTCCTCTGCTATTACTGATTTGGGTTGGTCCCTGTTTAGAGCTCTCAGGAAGCACAATGTGAGTGACAAGTTGCAATTAGAAGTGAAGAGCTATTTATACTATCCTTGTTTTTTCTCACGTAATGTCTGCAGCGCTTTGGAAAGATGCCTTCCTGTGAGAGGTTGAGTGAGAACAATGTGTAAATGAAGTGACTGGCGGAGACTGGGGTGGCGACTCAGCCAGCAGGTTGCATGAGATGCTAGTTAAATTGGAGCAGGGGACGTTTCCACTCTTGTTTTCTGGTCTCACACCCTCCAGGCCACCGAGGACTCTATCTGGTGTTGGTGCCGGGTGGAAATACAGCAAATGCTGAGAGGCCTCCTGCAGCTTTCTGACTGTTTTCATGTCTAAGCAAATAATCGAAAAGAAGTGGACAAACTTGTTACCAGTAACTAATGCATTGCCAGAGTAGCAATCTACTCCTTCACTTGTGTTTTCATTTTCCAGCTTGTCTTACCTTTTCTTCACACAGAGAAAACCAGATATCTCACGATAGCACATGTCTTGCTCATTCCTCTGGGCCCAGCACCTTGCTGGCACAGAGCAGGTGTGTGTGTTTCAGTTAAACACAGATGCCAGTGGTTACTCTCTAGCTCTCTCTGCCACAGAATAGCTTGTTCCAGTGAAAAGCCACTCACCTTTTACGGCAACTTAGCCTTCGTGTGAGATCTGCCAGTCCTGATAGTGGCCCCCGAGGCTGAGTGGGTGTCAGAGACCTCAAAGTGTTCCTTCCTTGCAGTAGGAAGGATAGTATTGTTAAGACAGCAGAGTGCTTCAGAAGCACCATCTTGGGCTAATTAAGATGAAATGAGCTATTTGTACAGTTCTTCTTTGCTGAATAAGTAGTTCTTTCCTAAGGCGAATTAGTCTGACACTTCTTCAGACCATGCTAGGTATTATAATGAAAACCACTGGGGACTGCACTCATGGTATGTGTGGTGGAGGAAGTAAACACCTGGGAACGTGAACGATGTGCTATTCTATGCTTCTTTTGAGCAAGGATAAGAAAACATGAGGAAGCAAAATGCTGCTTGTTAATTATGTCTGCTTTTTTCTATTTTCCTATGGGTTATTCTTAGAGTTTTCTTCTGTAAACAGGTTCATTATACAACAATGCACTAAAGCTATACTTTCTTCATTGTCCCAAGGAATACAATCTCATTCTATTGTGCTTTTGTTTCTTTATAGCGATAATCTGTATCTTCCCCTTGTACTAGCATGGAAGTGTATTTTTTAATTTCTTCCAAGTGTCTGCACAATGCTTAGAGTATATCTATTCAATTATGCAATGATTTTCTGCCATCAACTCAGGTAACACCTACTGAGTACCTTTTATTACGAGATAACAGGCTAGACCCTGTCACTTTAAAGAGACATTAGAGAGCCCTCCATATTCCTTGATATCAGTACCTGGTTTTGAAATATTCAAGGTGGATGTTGAGTCAATTCAATCTGTTCTCCTTTAACATCAAAATAACCATCAGGACCGTGGGGCAGGCTGTTTTGTGATAGTACATCATAGGTGCCATTATAAAATGTCATTTTGAAAGGGATATAAATAGGGTTTTTCTTTCCTAGGAAAAATTCCTCTTGGAAAATCATACTGCCTTGGAAAAGGGAACCAAGTGTCACTCCATCCACAAGAGTTTTAAGGCTAGTCCCCCACTGAGAATTTATCTCCCCTCATATGTCCCTCTAGCATTTGGAAATTCATCCTGTTTTCCTCTCTCCAGTGTCTAGAAATGTATGCTTTTATAAAGCAGGACATAGGATTAGGAACCTATTTTATTTATAGGAGGTAAAGACAGTTTTCCTCCCCACCACCACCTCCTATCTACCTGCTCTACTTTACATTTGTCTACCTCCTATATTCAGGGACCTGTGTGTAGGTGTTATTTAATCTTTAGTAATCTAAATATGGAGAAAGTATCTTCATTTCAAGGGATAAGAAAAAAAAATTTGTCTCAGGTGGGTTCTCCAGGACCAGATGACAGGGTGGAGTCAGAAGTATAAGAGATTTACGGGAGGTAACACCTGGGAAAGATAAAGGGGAGAGCAACAGCCTGCTTATTTAACTTCTATGCAGAGTACATCATGAGAAACGCTGGACTGGAAGAAACACAAGCTGGAATCAAGATTGCAGGGAGAAATATCAATAACCTCAGATATGCAGATGACACCACCCTTATGGCAGAAAGTGAAGAGGAACTAAAAAGCCTCTTGATGAAAGTGAAAGAGGAGAGTGAAAAAGTTGGTTTAAAGCTCAACATTCAGAAAATGAAGATCATGGCATCTGGTCCCATCACTTCATGGGAAATAGATGGGGAAACAGTGTCAGACTTTATTTTTTGGGGCTCCAAAATCACTGCAGATGGTGACTTCAGCCATGAAATTAAAAGACGCTTACTCCTTGGAAGAAAAGTTATGACCAACCTAGACAGCATGTTCAAAAGCAGAGACATTACTTTGCCGACAGTAGTCATGTATGGATGTGAGAGTTGGACTGTGAAGAAGGCTGAGCACCGAAGAACTGATGCTTTCGAACTGTGGTGTTGGAGAAGACTCTTGAGTCCCTTGGACCCCAAGGAGATCCAACCAGTCCATTCTGAAGGAGATCAGCCCTGGGATTTCTTTGGAAGGAATGATGCTAAAGCTGAAACTCCAGTACTTTGGCCACCTCATGCGAAGATTTGACTCATTGGAAAAGACTTTGATGCTGGGAAGGGTTGGGGGCAGGAGGAGAAGGGGACGACAGAGGATGAGATGGCTGGATGGCATCACTGACTCGATGGATGTGAATCTGAGTGAACTCCGGGAGTTGGTGATGGACAGGGAAGTCTGGCGTGCTAAAGAGGAACTAAAAAGCCTCTTGATGAAAGTGAAAGAGGAGAGTGAAAAAGTTGGTTTAAAGCTCAACATTCAGAAAATGAAGATCATGGCATCTGGTCCCATCACTTCATGGGAAATAGATGGGGAAACAGTGTCAGACTTTATTTTTTGGGGCTCCAAAATCACTGCAGATGGTGACTTCAGCCATGAAATTAAAAGACGCTTACTCCTTGGAAGAAAAGTTATGACCAACCTAGACAGCATGTTCAAAAGCAGAGACATTACTTTGCCGACAGTAGTCATGTATGGATGTGAGAGTTGGACTGTGAAGAAGGCTGAGCACCGAAGAACTGATGCTTTCGAACTGTGGTGTTGGAGAAGACTCTTGAGTCCCTTGGACCCCAAGGAGATCCAACCAGTCCATTCTGAAGGAGATCAGCCCTGGGATTTCTTTGGAAGGAATGATGCTAAAGCTGAAACTCCAGTACTTTGGCCACCTCATGCGAAGATTTGACTCATTGGAAAAGACTTTGATGCTGGGAAGGATTGGGGGCAGGAGGAGAAGGGGCAACAGAGGATGAGATGGCTGGATGGCATCACGGACTTGATGGACGTGAATCTGAGTGAACTCCAAGAGATGGACAGGGAGGCCTAGCTTGCTGTGATGCATGGGGTTGCAAAGAGTCAGACATGACTGAGCGACTGAACTGAACTGAACTGAAGCAGCCTGAGGCAGAGAAAGCCTCACTGATTTATTTTTACTTCTACTGCCTTTGCTTTTGGTGTCAAAAAAATTCATCAAGACCAATGTTACAGAACTTACCTTCTGTGTTGTTTGCTAGGAGTTTTATGATTCCAGGTCTTCGATTCAAGTTTTTATTCCCATTTTGAGTTCATGTTTATGTATGGTATAAGATAGTGGTCAAATTTCCTTTTTTGCTTGTGGTTGTCCAGTTTTCCCAACACCCCTTATTGAAGAACTAGCTGTCTTTTCCCCATTATATATTCTGGCTCCTTTGCATTAATTGGCCATGTATATATATCTGGGCTCTTTATTCCATTCGTTGATCTGCATGTCTGTTTTTATTCCAATATATACTGCTTCAGTGAGTATACCTTTGTAATATGTTTGAAATCAGAAAGCAAGATTCAGCTTTGACTACTCAGGGCCTTTTGTGGTTCCATTCTATTTTTGTGAAAAATGATAGTGACTACATTGACTTTGTAGATTGTTTAGGGTAGTATGGACATTTTAACATTAATTCTTCCAAACCACAAGCACAAAATAGCTTTCCACCGATTTGTGTCTTCTTCAATTTCTTTCATCAGTGCTGTATTGTCATGTTCTGGGCGCAGGTTGGAAAATAATTTCCAGACATAAGACAAAATAAGAGGGAAATAAAGTTTATTAGAGTGGGAGACGCTGTTGAACAGTGGGCCAGCTCAAGGGAAAACTGACGTTGAACAGGGGTCCTTAAGTCCACTTTTATACCCAGGGTACAAGGAGTGCGATTGGAGTCTCGTGGCTCATTTGCTGATTGGATGAGGCACGTATACTGGGTGGGGGTAAGAGTAAGGCAAATACCTCCTCCCTATGGGAGGGCTAGCCTCCCTTTGGGGGGCTTCCCTGATAGCTCAGTTGGTAAAGAATCTGCCTGCAATGCAGGAGACCTTGGTTTGATTCCTGGGTCAGGAAGGTCCCCTGGAGAAGGGAAAAGCTACCCACTCCAGTATTCTGGCCTGGAGATTTCCATGGACAGAACAGTCCATGGGGTCGCCACAACTGAGTGACTTTCACTTATATTGGGACCCTTGAAATACCGACTTGATGGACTTGAGTTTGAGTGAACTCCGGGAGTTGGTGATGGACAGGGTGGCCTGGCGTGCTGCGATTCATGGGGTCGCAAAGAGTCGGACACGACTGAGCGACTTCACTTTCACTTCTCACTTTCATACATTGGAGAAGGAAATGGCAACCCACTCCAGTGTTCTTGGCTGGAGAATCCCAGGGACAGGGGAGCCTGGTGGGCTGCTGTCTATGGGGTCGCACAGAGTCGGACACGACTGGAGCGACTTAGCAGCAGCGCATGGGGTAGGAGGGGAGACAGGTTATACTGTTTCCACTAAGAGTTACCACACGGGGGAGGGAAGGACGATCGGGGTCTGGCTTTCCATTCCCACTCCAAGACCCTCCTTGGTTCTCTTTCATCCCTGGGTCACTACACACATATAGCTTTCAGTGTGCAAGTTTTTCACCTTCCTTCCTTGGTGAAATTTATTCCTAAGTATTTTATTCTTTTTGATGCAATTATAAATGGGATTGTTTTCTTAATTTCTGATCGTTCATATTAGTATACAGAAATACAACTTATTTTTGTATGATTTTGTACCCTAAAAATTTACTTTTCTGCCTCTTTCTCTCTTCTTCTGAGACCCTTGTAATGCAAATACTGGTCCACTTGATGTTATTCCATAAGTCCTTTAAGCTGTCTTTACTCATTTCCCACCTCCCCCCTACTTTTATGGGATGAATTCCACTGCCTTGTCTTGAAGTTCACTGAGCCTTTCTTCTACTTCATCTAGTCTACTGTTGAATGCCTATATTGGAATTTTTGTTCAGATATTTATCTCTGTGATTTCTGCTTGGTACTTTTTTATATTTTCTTTTTGTTGAAATTTTCACTTGTTCATGCATTGTTCTGAGCTTGGTGAGCAGATTCATGACCATTATTTTGAACCTTTTTTCAGGTAAATCATCTACCTTTATCCTTTTCTGGGGTTTTATCTTATTCCTTCATTTGGAGCATATTACTTTGTTTCTTCAACTTTTGATCTCTGTGTTGTTGTTTATGCATTAGATAAAACAACTCTCCCAATCTTAAATGAATAATCTCATGTAAGAGAAGATCTTTATTGTTCAATCTACCCTAGCTGTTAGTTGTCTCTGAAATCTTTGTGACTGTCCAAGCAGCCTTCTTTGTTCTTAGGGCTCTTAGTTGAATGTTCAAAAACTGTCTATAATATTGCAAAGGGGAGGATCTCAGTCAGTACTTAGATGCAGGGCTGACTGGAGGCCAGACCCTCAGGCAGGGGCTTTTAAAGTATGCAATACACCTCTTTCAGGGAATGACTGGGAGATGGGTATTTCTGTCTGTTCCAATCCTTGTGGTGCCATGCAGTTAAGAACTCTTTCTCTGTTTGCTATCATCTCATTGAACCTGTGAACACAAGACCTTGCTTGAACACAAGCCCAGAGACAGAGTAAGAAATTTATCCTCTGGACATCAGCTACAAAAGTCAGTACACCAGACCTGTGCAGAAGCTCCTTTCTCAGAGATACTGGTAGCCTACGTGGGGCATGTGAAGATGGCATCAACTGGCTTTCCCAGGCACTTCTGTCAAAGCTGAGGGGAGGAGGTGGTTAAAAACTGTTGCAGTCCTGTAGAACCCATGAATGTTAAGTCCTGCTGGCCACCAGAGACAAGCTTCCAAGGGATGTACCCTGGGTGGCAGCCATGAAAGCTGGGCCACCAAACGTGCTCCTTTCCGAGATACCAGAAACCTAGAGTGAGGGAGAGAGAGTGTATGAAGATGGTGCCACCAGCCTCACTGGTCTCCAGAGATGTGTGTTAAATTAGAAGACTGCCCCCTTGGGCCGCAGCTACTAAGATAAGCAAACAGGTCTCTTTCAAGCATTTCTGTCTGCTGCCTCTGTGCTGTGTCCCGGGGGCTAAACATTAAACCTAGCAAGGAGGGAACAAGCAGGATAACTATAGGGGCATAGGAGATGAGCCTGGTTGGAGTGAAGATTGTTTATGGTGGGCTGAGGGAGATAACTGGAGAAACTGAAAGCCACCAAAAAAGTTGATACTTGATGGAATAAGTAAGATGGAGCTAGGAAAAATGTTTGAGCAGTAGGTGTTTGTCTTGGTTAAATCATTCATCTCAACCATCAGTCAGTTTAAATACTCTCCTTCAGGGCAATTCAACAGCTCCAAAGTGGAAGTGCTCTAGTTAAAAGGGTGTGGTAAAGGGGGTGGCAGGCAGAGCCTTCCTGCATGTCTGTCTCTTCACTCCTTCCTCCTCAGAATACCCAGGACATCACAGAGCATGGTTGAAAAACACTATCCACTGGATTTCCTTTTTCCAGCCCAAGCCTGGATTTCAATGGAAGCAATCAGAACACACAAAACAGGGTCCCCATAGCTTATGGAGTTTCCCTATCTCTGCTAATGTCCACTCCACAATTTCAGTAAACTTAGGTGGCTCAGAGGTTAGTGTCTGCCTCCAAGGCAGGAGACCTGGGTTCGATCCCTGGGTTGGGAAGATCCCCTGGAGAAGGAAATGGCAACCCACTCCAGTATTCTTGCCTGGAGAATCCATGGATGGAGGAGCCTGGAAGGCTGCAGTCCACGGGGTCGCAGAGTCGGACACGACTGAGCGACTTCACCTTACCTTACCTCACCTTACCTAGTCTTTCTTATAGTTCTGTTGCAGGAAGGGGGACCCCTTCCAGGGCCTGAAACTGTGTTCTTGTCTAACAATTGGAAATGAATTGTCTGAGGAGACACGTGCTGACAGAGCAAGAGACTTTATTGGGAAAGGACACCCGGGTGGAAAGCAGTAGGGTAAGGGAACCCAGGAGAACTGCTCTGCCACCGTGGCTTGCAGTCTTGGGTTTTATGGTGATGGGATTAGTTTCCGTGTGGTCTTTGGCCAATCATTCTAATTGAGTCTTTCCTGGTGGCACATGCATCACTCAGCCAAGATGGATGCTAGCGAGAGGGATTCTGGGAAGTAGATGGACATGTGGTGTCTCCTTTTGACCTTTCCCAAACTCTTCCGGTTGGTGGTGGCTTATTAGTTCCATATTCCTTATCAGGATCTCCTGTCATAAAGCAACTCATGCAAATGGTGACTATGGTGCCTGGCCAGGGTGGGCGGTTTCAATCAGTGTGCTTCCCCTAACAGTTCCATTACCTAAAGCCAAGGGTCAGTTAGAAAGTTCAAGGAAAGAACTGGTTTGATGGGGGGCTGCAGGTGGGCACTGAGAAACCACAGGCAGGTGTGGCTTGGCTGGGTTGGGAAGGCTGAAGACCAAATTGAAACTAGTGGCTTTAACTTCCATTTTAACAAAGGGTGGGAGTTCTGGTCATTGCTCTGAGCTCTGTTTATTAATTTGTTGGAACTTGGGATGAGTAGAGTTAAACTCATTTCTCAAATCATGGCTCTACATACGGTCTTTAATAAATTTTCCTTACTCTCATTTCCTCATGTGAGGCTACACCTAGTGCAAAATGCTGGATCCTTCAAGTCACCTTCACATACAAACCTGTACTTTGCAGGTAGAGGAAGATAAGAAAAATATGAGCAGGATGCAGACTCTGATGGATAATCTTCAGCTAAAAGTACAAAGTTACAAGCAGCAAATTGAGGCAGTGGTAAGTACCTGAGGCAGTTGCAGCCTCTGGATTTCCTAGCCATTTACATTTGATTAATGGAGATATGTGGTCCTGAGCTAAACAAGCAGCTTGTCAGAGAGGACCAGCTCAGCTTAAAGTCTGCTCATTCTCTCTTTTTTTAAAATGTGTATGCTAGAATTATCACCTATAGTTAAAATTTGTGCAACTTTTCCCTTCAGGGAGCCAAAGCTCTCTCCCTTGACCTTTGCTTACACCCAAACATATGCATTGCACGATATGAGCCAAATAGGAGCATGGTGTCATGTAGAGATAGAAAATTTTGGTTGGGTAATTATCCTGTGGGGCTTCTCATGTGGCTCAGTGGTAAAGAGTCCAGGAGACATCAATGCAGGAGACGTGGGTTCTAACTCTGAGTGGAGAAGATCCCCTGGGGCAGGAAATGGCAATCCCACTCCAGTGTTCTTGCCTGGGAAATCCCGTAGACAGAGGAGCCTGTTATAAGAGGAGCCTTATAACAGTAAAGACAAACACCCTCTACCCTGAATAGGATGTTAAATTGATTACAAAACAAATTATGGTTAATCTATCACATACCAAATCTGTGAAAGCTGGACTACATCCTGTTGGTGGAAAGTGCCGACTATGGTCTCAATTTCCAGGGGAAAAAATGTTATAAAATGGATCTGGTGCCTGCTAGGAAGTCTGAATCCATATACATCATTCAAAAATATGATATTTCATTCAATACTCGAAGTTTAGATTCCTTTCTCACATTTTTCAACTTTCTCACATCAGGGCAGAAAAAAATATGATTATACAGGCTCAGGGATTTCTTTGTTTCATTTTTTATTTTTATAGGAAGCAGAAGCTAGTCAATACCTTTCCAAGTATAAGAAGCAGCAACATGAGCTGAATGAAGCTAAGGAAAGAGCAGAGATAGCCGAATCGCAAGTTACTAAACTCAAGATGAAAGCAAAAGAGTTCGGGAAAAAGGTGCGTCAGGTATTCAGTTCTGCTGTAACTTTTAAAGCATTGGTGCTTCAGGCTCATGTCATCACATGGAAAATTGTTTGTCAGAGGCTTTTAAAAACAACATTGAAAAAGAGTTTCTGAAAAAATCCTCCCATGTTTATCAATTCTACTTGTCTGGGTAGTACAAGACAGGAAGTATGTGAGTGGGGTGCGCACTGCATTACACTTCTCAAATGCTTAATTCTAGGTTAATGTGCAGGCTCTGAGCTCCCGGGCCTAGATTCACGTGGGCAGGACAGTCAGGCATCCAAGGAGAAAAGATGATTAAAGAAGCACAGATGGATCTGCTTGAAATTCTAAGCAAACTCTTCTGTGGTGGGCAAGTATCACATTGACATGGAGATCCCAAGGGGACAGGTTTAAAGTGGAGGCCATGAAGAACAAATGCAAGAGTCTTGCTTTCTGGTTGTCTACATCTGTGTCCACAATGAATTGTCTGAGGGGCCACTGCCCTAATTTTCCTGGGAAAGTGACAGAGAACATGGAGCTGTAGGCTTGGCAGGGCCAGTATCTTAGTCTGTTCAGAGATGTCACACCAGAGATGGAGTGGCTTACAAACTGCAAACATTTCTCACAGGCCTGAAGGCTGTGAAGTCCAGGGTCATGGAGCTGGCAGATTTGGAATCAGGTGAGGGCTACTTCCTTATAGACAACCCTCTTCCCACTGTAACCTCACATGGTAGAAAGAAGGGAAGAAGCTCTCTGGAGTCTTTTTTTCTTAAGGACATTACTCCCAGGCAGAGGACTCAATCTCATGACCTAATCCCTTCACAAAGGCCCCAGCTCCTAATACCATCACCGTTGGGGTTAGGAATTCAACATGTGAATTTTGCAGGGGGACAAAAACATTCATACTATGGCAGTGAGCTCAGCTTCCTCACTGAGACTGTTACCAGAAACAGTTGTTAAATGAGATCTGGCTTTAGGAGAAGCAAATTAAAAGAGGTTGTATACACTCCATAGAATGCCTATAGAGCACTTAGCACAGACACCACCATTTCAGTTTTTAAAATGAATTACTAGTAAACTTTTTTAGTAAAGTTTTTAAAAAGAATTATGGGAGGTCAAAGGATCTCTTTTGAAGAAGAGACTGAAAATTGGTCATACTGAATATATTTGGATCCAAATATGAAAAATATGAGACTTTTGCAGGCTCTAGAAATTTCTTACTGATGAGCAAATAGTCTCAGGGAGAAGGGCTATATTGAGAGGTGCAGCTAAGTGGTTTGAACTCTGGCCTCAATCTGCCAAGTGTTACAGCCTGGGATCAGGGTCTTCTGTGTGGAAGCTGCTCAGCAACCCCCTGTGATGGATTTGTTTAGGGAAATGCTTCGCACATGCTACAATTGCACTCAGCTGCATGAGGTCGGAGGGCCTCGGAAACAGATGTAATGCTTTCGACTTTGTCACAGTTATTTCCAACAAAGAATAAAATGAGTGAAGCAGAAATTGCTTCTGAGAGGCCAGAGATGAATAGGAAAATCATCCTTGGCAATGCAATGACTAATTGTTTTCCATTCACAGAAGGAGAGCCTGAACATCTCTCCACTGCCATAAACCAAAGGAAAAGGTTTTCTGATAGAATTGTGCATCAGGTCTGGGGAGCGAATTGGTGATGCATGTCATCTCTTCCTTCTGGGGTCTTCTCCAGAGGGTGCTGCCTTTACTGGCAATGCAAGGCGGGCAGAAAATTGAGTGACTAAGCACGCCCTTGCGGTGAATTACTGGGGTCTGCTTTCTCTCATGCAGATAATTGCCTCAATCCCTGCCTCCCTTTGAAGCTAATGAAGAATTGGCTAAGGCCTGCTTATGACTGGAAAGCACTGGGCTTTGCTCTGGGTGTATGTCCCACTGATGAAAGTCAGAGGAATCTCATAGAACATGCTGATACTCTATTTTTCAGGTCCATGAAGAATGAGCAGTCCTTATAAAAGACAGAGGCTGGAAAAGTACAAGGAGGTACTATTTTCTGACCAGAAAGTTGCATTTGAAATATACATCTTTAGACTGATGTATAGTTGCTTTACAATGTTATATTAGTTTCAAGTGTAATAACATAGTGCTTCAATATTTGTAGATTATACTCCAGTTAAAATGACTATAAAATACTGGTTATATTCTCTATGGTGCACATTGCATTCTTGTGTTTTATTTATATTGTACCTGGTGGTTTGTACCTTTTAATCCTCTTTCCCTCCTTGGTACCCCTCTCCCTACTGGTAACCGCTAGTTTGTTATTGTATTTAAAAGTCTTTGTTTTGATGTATCCACTCACTTGGGAAACATTTTTTAAAATATGCTGCGTCAAAAGTAGGTTAAACAAGGTGATCAGGAAACGTAATAATAAAAGGAAGTATTGTTGTTTTCAAGTGTAATGGGGAATTTGTTGATCCTCAGATGTAAGTAAACATTTCACAGGAAAGATTAAATAGATGCAAGAATCTTTTAAATTTTGATGTTAAAAAAATACTTTGTCCATATTGCATCTTAATGAGTAATATTCATAGAAGACATGAGCTATGTTATGATCACTGAGGAGTTCTGCTTGACTCATTTCTACATCCATGAGTCTATTTTTAGCCACTGATGGTGGGAGACAACAGGCCAGTCTTAGTGTTCTACAGGGATTTACCTATAGTCATAGTTAGGAAAACCCTCCTGACACCCATGTAGGCTACACGCTGGTACAACACTGAAGCACCCTCCCACGCGAGATGCTCAGTTTAGTGATAACTGGTATGCTGTCTGTATTGTACCAATGTGGCTAAGCTGGAGGTACGTTTCTAGAATTCCCTTCTCTGGGTGGTTCTGGATTACAGTTGGTCACAAAAGACAAATGCACCTGATTTGAGAGGCAGAAGTGAAGGAGAAGCTGCTTTGTTTTTATGCTCATACAGTCAGTGTATGGTCCTAGGTACAGTGATAGCTGGCAGGTATTACTCGAGGCTGGAAGGGTGAGCTAGCTGGGATGGGCCCCAGCTCCTGTCAGAGTCCTTCCCAGGCAGGCCTGTGGCTCCATGGCAGTAGGCGCTGGCCTGTCTTACAGGTCACTCCCAGCATAGACTCTAGAGGCTCCAAGAGACAGCATGGGATCCAGTTTGTTTTTATAAATTCCAGTTCATCCTCACTCCATGTCCAGCTCTCCTTCCTGACGCTGGCACGTCTGCCCAACAGCGACCTCAGGGACAGCACCAGATGTGGAGGGGGCAGCCTGGCGCAGACTTCTTCACTGCTGCCCACGGTGGTACAATGTTGAATGTCTGTAACAAATCCTTGTTCTGTCATTCTCAGCAGTCTGCCTCTCCGATCCAACCTGACTCTAAGATTAAGCTCAGCAGTGTTGAAAGTCACGGGGTCCTTCTTATCTGCCATCCTCAATGTGTTGGCTTTGGTCTTTAAATTTGTCACCCTCATCACAGTAAGATTAGAACAGTTCTGAGCATGTTCTCCTCACCAAGTGCCCTATGTCCTTTTCTAAAGATTTTCTTTATGTGTCCTTCAGTCAGTTCAGTTCAGTCGCTCAGTCATGTCCGACTATTTGTGACCCCATGAATCGCAGCATGCCAGGCCTCCCTGTCCATCACCAACTCCCGGAGTTCACTCAGACTCACGTCCATCGAGTCTGTGATGCCATCCAGCCATCTCATCCTCAGTCGTCCCTTCTCCTCCAGCCCCCAATCCCCCCCAGCATCACAGTCTTTTCCAGTGAGTCAGCTCTTCGCATGTGTGACCTTAGTACTCTACAATTTGTGATTAACACTGGTCACAACACTGTAGCAAATACCTGAGGTCAACAAAACTCTGTGAAACAGACTGTGAAATAAGTCCAGCTGATACAGAAAACTGGACCAGGTGGCATTAATACACAATTGGGGTTGGTTTTCTCCCATAAACTATAGGCTTAAAAATTTGAGTGTCATAAAAGTCCTAGTTAGGCTTCCTTTTTTACACATTGATAACAAAATTAAGGAGAACAGATCATCCAGTCAACTGAGTTATCCATTCTCTCCTTGCATAAAAATGTATATGAAAATTTAAATTTATTAGAAATCTGATTAACAAAATGACAACTGAGCCAAAGAGTAAATTAAATTATCTTAATAACCGGAGTCACTCAGCTATGAAACCCTGGTGTTGGATAGTACAACCCAACCCTAGGGATATCAATTCTTGAGTTGATAGGGCCTTTTGCACCTTGGGTTGTCTTAGAGACACTGACATTCTTACTCTTTGGGGTCCCTAAGATCCACCATACTAAATCTAGTAAATTAGGCTGGTATTAACCATATAAAACTAGAGTGCAATACTTCAGCACATCAATTGCTTTGTTTTCTTGGCCCTAGTTTTTCACCTTTTCACTCAGATGATTTTTGCTTCTACTACTCACCCATCATTAGTTGATCAGATTCTGAATCATCTCTTAGTGATTTGTTTCTTCTGAGTTCTTGGCAGAAACTTCACTGTAGCCTCCTGGGCTGGTTGCAGCAGGAATGTAAATAAATGAGAGAGTTCTTTTATCCAAGCTGAACTGGAATCTTTGGTATCCAGGCATTTATAATCTTGATGCAGGTGGGGGGCCCGAGAATGATTCTTAGTTTTTGAGGAGAGAATGTGACTATTCTCTTTACAGTATCACAGCTTTTTGAAATGGTAGAATTGTCAGGTCATGACAAACCATTGCTGGAATCACAGTGAAGAAAGGTGAGGTGAGGTCACAGGATATTACGGATGTTTGCGTTGTGTTGTAAACTTCTGTCTTCACTTCCTGTATTGCGTAGATATCCTGAAAGAGCCTAGAACCAAGAAACAGGGACTCAAAATAGTTGTTTTTATGTCAGAATAACCATTTTAATATTAATGGTGGTAGTGTTTTGTTTTGTTTTGTTTTTGGAGGGGGGGAACTGTAAGCTACTGTTTGCATCTATAATCAGAGATCCATGAGACAGTTATAAGTAGTTATGAAGTTAGATCTTATCAATTTTAATTTCCCTGCTAGATGTTCCTGAGATTTTAACAAGTAGAAAAACAAGTTTATCCCACTCTTTGCTGTTATGTATCCTGATTAATGGAAGTCATAAATAATAAAAGGTGTGTAGCAAAAAAGTATAACAAGCAAGCTATAATTCATAAGTGAATTATCAGTTCTGAAGGAACCTAGAAGTGGCTGGAAAAGTGTAGAAGGTCAGTAGTCTGAGTCTGGGCAGAAACTGTAGTTTGCTTTTCTCTACTTTATCTGTATTTCCTTCCACTTATGTGCAACCCCATGTTTCCAGCAGAAGAGTAAGTACATTGGTGCATAGTGCCATTTGAGATCTTTAGAAATAACAGTTGGAAATGAGATGAGCAAGCACTTATTTAAGCGACTAGAACCAGTTTAATTACAGACAGTGGAAGAGTCTAAGTGTATTTTTTTCCTGTTCTATTATCCTGCAATCCCTCCTGCCTTTTTTCTGTGTAAAAGTCCTGCAAGATAATGTGTGAATCAGTCAAAGGTTCAATTAGCTTTTTACCATAGCATTCTTATAAATAGTTTGATAAAGGAAATGCCTTACCACATTTTCTTCTGTAGTACCAGCACTGCTAGAGTTCTGATTAGTAGGTGGATGTCTTTCTACAGGGAAAAAACAGAACTTAAAAAGACATCTCTTTGCCAACACCCCAATTCTCCCTTATTCCCACCTCAGTAACAACAAATAGTTGCTTAGTCGTGTCTACCTCTTTGTGACCCCATGGGCTGTAGCCTGCCAGGCTCCTCTGTCCATGGAATTCTCCAGGTAAGAATAATAATACTGGAGCGGGTTGCCATTCCCTTCTCCAGGGGATCTTACCAAGCCAGGGATCAAACCCAGACTCCTTCATTGCAGGCAGATTCTTTACCATGTGAGTCACCAGGGATGCCCCACCTGAGTATGATTATGTTATTAGAATCACATTAGTTACTCCCCTCTTAGTATCTTTTCCCAACAAACAGCATTAAAAATGTCCTTAATGTAGAAATACTTCATCAGAAACACACAGCAGTAAATTCAGGTGCTCCAAAGCAGGGATAAAGGCAGTTCAAGCAAGCCAGCAGCTCCTGGCTCTCTAAGATGGTTGGCCTGATGCCTACTAACTATAAACAATAGGAAAGAGCCAAGGTGGTGGTGGACAGGAAAAGGGGGCATAATGTCATTTCTCACGGAAGTCTTCAGACCACAAACTATGGAACACTCTTTTATTTTTTTAAGTGGCCCACACCCTAATGTGGTTTTTGCTGACATCTGACTGCTCCTCCAGAATCAGAATCCGTCCTGCTCTCTGCCATGGGATGCTGACCTGGATGGGTTCTACCTGCAGGGCTTCTCTTCCCTCTGCTTTCATCTGGGGTGGAGATCCGAGGGCAGGAGGGGCAAAACCAGGTGTTTCTTCTCCTAGCTCCTTCCGTGTCAGGCCACCTTAATCTGGCTGTGTGCTCTATGTGAAGACCACCTTCCTTACAACACAGCTGGTCCTGTGACTCTCTCCTTTCAGGTTTTGGGCACTATTCCTCCTCCTTGTCCCTTTAGATTGAGGGCTTCCAGCAAAGCTCTGAGGGGTGCAGTCTCTTCTATGCTTGCCTTTCTCCAGTTTTGAGTGTGCCAGGTGCTTTGTGTTGGAACTTGTGCACACTTCCACTATAGAAACTAAACCATCATTCTTGAGTAGTGCCCCCTCTCCTAGAACTTGAACCTAATCTCAAGTACCATGATATTAGGGTTTGCATGTGGAAGACAAACTAGACTACCTGAAACCTCCCATTCTCCCCTACTTCTGGCAGCTAAGGGACAGGAACATCAAGGGCACTGGCCTGCTTATTCATATAGACAGTCACAGGGCTGCAACAGATGAAATCTTTGCTCACTATCACCTGTAAAGTACTACCTTCAATAATGGTGTCCACGATGACCAATTAGCCCTGACTTCATCAGGGGCAATAGGCAAATATCAATCAGAAGAAGGGACACTGAATCTGTCTCAACCTCCCAGGACACTCAGAGCTTTCTTAGAGAGATGATGAAATCAGCAAGAGCTTCATGGGGCTGAGATCTAGCTCTGCCACTAGTTAGCTGGGTCATCTTAAGTGGTGCCTGTAAGTCTGTTTCAGATGCCTATTTAGCATTTGCGTTAACTTTTTTGATTCTAATTTCCTGACCTGTAAAATGTAGAAATAAGTATGTTTTTCACAGATCTAAACTTGTTGATAAAAGCAAAATCTTTTAAGAAGTCCTGTGACCATGAAATCTTAGTATCATGTTGAATTACTACAAGTAATTAAATTACTGTAAGTTTTCTAGCAGAAAATTTAGAAAAAGTTTTTAAAAAACTTCACACCATTAAAATAAAATGGCCCATCAAGGACAATGCTGTTTTGAGCAGTAGCAACTATTAACAAGGGCTTCCCTGATGGCTCGGCTGGTAAAGTCTGCCGGCAATGTGGGGGATCTGGGTTCAATCCCTGGGTTGGGAAGACCTCTTGGAGACAGGAACGGCTACCCACTCCAGTATTCTGGCCTGGAGAATTCCATGGATTTGCTCGTCATCTTGGATATACCTCCATCTGAACCCCTGGGCATGAGACCAAAGCCTCCATGAGAAAATACCTTTGTGGAAACCGAAGCATCTTTTTGATCTAATAGCTCGAGAGGCCACCGACAACAACAAAACTGCCAATACAATGGCCACCAAAACTGAAACAATTTTCCCAGCAGGCGCTCTTGGGCTTGCTTCTAAATAAGACAAACAGAAAGTCTATGAGTTAGAAGAAAAGTTACCAGACAACAAAAGAAAATGTATAGCTGGAAAAGAGACACAGATGAATAGAACGGACTTTTGGACTCTGAGCGAGAGGGAGAGGGTGGGATGATTTGGGAGAATGCATTTAAACATGTATACTATCATGTAAGAAACGAATTGCCAGTCTATGTTTGATACACAGGATACAGGATGCTTGGGACTGGTGCACGGGGATGATCCAGAGAGTTGATATGAGGTGGGAGGTGGGGGGGTTCAGGATTGGGAACTCATGTACACCCAAGACGGATTCATGTCAATGTATGGCAAAACCAATACAGTAAAGTAAAATAAAGTTAAAAAAAAAAAAAAGAGAGAGAAAAGAAAATGTATAGCTGGGTGAGTATGTTTATCCAGAGTAGCTATTTCTGCATTCTGCATGGGAAGCAGATATCATATTAGTGAAAATACTTTTCCTAATGAAAAGACCCAGTAAAGATACAAACAACAGCCGTGTCTGGATCAGTGTTTTTCATGAGGGTAAATAATACTTCCCAGTTCCTAGGTGGTGCGGCTGCTGCTAAGTCGCTTCAGTCGTGTCCAACTCTGTGTGACTCCATAGACGGCAGCCCAACAGGCTCCCCCGTCCCTGGGATTCTCCAGGCAAGAACACTGGAGTGGGTTGCCATTTCCTTCTCCAATGCATGAAAGTGGAAAGTGAAAGTGAAGTCACTCAGTCGTGTCCAACTCTTTGCGACCCCATGGCCTGCAGCCTACCGGGCTCCTCTCTGCCCATGGGATTTTCTAGGCAAGAGTACTGGAGTGGGGTGCCATCACCTTCTCTGCCAGGTGGTGCTAGTAGTAAAGAATTCTTCTGCCAATGCAGGAGACATAAGAGATGAATGTTTAATCCTTGGGTCAAGAAGATCCCCCTGGAGGAGGGCATGGCAACCCACTCTGGTATTTTTGCCTGGAGAATCTCATTGACAGAGGAGCCTGGCAGGCTACAGTCCATAGGGTTGAAAAGAGTTGACTGAGGCAACTTAGCACATCACCTCATCTAATATATCTATTGGGGGAATCTGCCAAAGCTGATATTAAACAATTTGGGGCATAGTGGGGATGGGAGTCAAGAGAGGAAAAGTCTGAAAGCTTGAGAGGCAATGATTTTTTATGCATTTTAAGTCTTTGTTTTATGTTGTGATAAGGGAATTAAACATACTTTGGTGTGTGTGTGTGTGCTCAGTCGCATCAGTAGTGTCTGACTCTTTTGTGACCCCGTGGACTGTAGTCCACTAGGCTCCTCTGTCTATGGGATTTTCCAGGCAAGAATACTAGAAGGGTTGCCATGCCCTTTTACAAAGGAGTAATTATGACTACAAACTAACTGCAGCCTGGTGTTTTCCTTGGGGGATGAAGGTAGGACACAGTGTACCCTTGGCTTGGAAAAGGCAGGATCCTAGAGAAATAGAGATAAGAGGTGCAGAGGTGATGAGAAAAGCTGATTAGGAGTCATGATCTTGAGTAGAAAGTGACAGGTGACCACCAAGATAACCAATGGTGCTTGGAATTCCTCAGGAATAACTGAAGGAGCCTGAACTCTTTTCAGTCTCTTGATTGGAACTAGAATTGTTATAATTTCTATTAAAGGAAGTAACATTCAAAACTAGAATACCAAGAACATTTATAAAACATATGTTCCACTGACTCATTTTAATAAATACAGAGAGGTGCCATGGTCTCCCATGATGTCAACTGCTGAAGGATAAGGGTGATCAGCTCCCCTAGACAGTCAACTTCATGAGTACACATTCCTTGACTCTATGGATACTGAACTAGAAATATTTTAAACAATGAGTTGTGGCAATTAGCTACCACTAGAATGATGCTAAAGCTAAAACTCCAGTACTTTGGCCACCTCATGCGAAGAGTTGACTCACTGGAAAAGACTCTGATGCTGGGAGGGATTGGGGGCAGGAGGAGAAGGGGACGACTGAGGATGAGATGGCTGGATGGCATCATGGACTCGATGGACGTGAGTCTGAGTGAACTCCAGGAGTTGGTGATGGACAGGCAGGCCTGGTGTGCTGGGGATTCATGGGGTCGCAAAGAGTCAGACACGACTGAGTGACTGAACTGAACGGTAAAATATGAGCCAAATCAGGCACAACCTTAATGTTTCAAATGTCTCCTGATGACTGTTTCACCAGGTTTACTGACCATGCTTCAATAGCCTGCAGCAGAAGCTTCAATTCTAACTTCCCACCATGCCTGCACAGCTTTCTTTCCCCAATCCCAGACCCTAAGGCACACATCAGCACAATAGTAAGCAGGAATTGAAGATGCTCAGTCCAGAGTAACAAAACATAGAAGTTCCATCTTAATTTCTGAAGCTCTGAAACCCTAAAAGGGAAATCTTCTGGGAGTAATTTCCTTTTATTTTTCAGTGCAAGGCTTTCATGTGGTTGAAGGAAGGAAACTGTCTACCATTTTGACTGGAAGTATCCCTGTAAACAGTATTTTCAGAAATTCTTTCAAAGGTATTCTTGAAATGCCAACCTAATTTCCTATTTGATGTTCACAATTTCTACTGCTGTACCTGAAACCCATGTCCAGCCCTACTTGTAACTTACCTACATGCAGTGTTTGGATGGTGAGTAAGGTACTTTTGTTTGATGAAATATTGCACAAATAGTCCCCACTGTCTGAAAGACGAAGATCCTTCACAGTTAAAGAAAAGTCACATGAGTTTATCAGCTCTTCTTTCCATGAAAGTCGAGGTTGACTGATTAGTGTTTCTTGTGAGGAGTTCTTAAAGTAAGCCAGGAGCAAGGAACTCCCACTTTCCACTCTGGACCAAGTGACTGTGAATTCTTGATTTGCTGGGAAAAGACTGTTTTCAGGTTTACACAAGAGTAAAACGTTTTCACTTTGCATTTTATGAAGGGCATCTAACAATAGGATAGAAAAGTAAAGATAAATGAAAACATTTTCAAATGAATTTTCTAAGTTATACTTAGAAATATCTTTGAAAACACTTTTTGGAAAGCAGTGAGATATTTGTGCTGTGGAGTTTCTTAAAAGCTTTACACCACTATTTTAAAGTCACCCACCAAGGTTAAGTTTAGGCTTCAAGGAGGCCCAAGCCTGGGCTAGCTAGGGAGATGACACACTTGCTTTTCAATTCTACAGCCTGAGCTTGATCACTCGATGCTGCTACCAGTTACCAGCCTTTTTATTCAGCAATCTTCTGTTGACCTCTTGAATGCTGATGTTACCCAGGCTGCCTTCTTGTCCTCATGTACTACCGAGTAGTCTCTGCTACTTCCATGGTCTCAACCACTTCTTAACCTCTCTTCTGGACAAAGTCTATTTTCTAGCACATGAGTATATTTCTAACCGTGTGCAGGAATTCCCCACTGGACCGATCTTTTAGAGCAGGGAGTCTGCTGGGTATTCTCGGCTTCCCCTCCAGAGTTAGCACCGCGTTGTCCTTCCTGTTCTGCCAGCTGACTTCTATCACCATGAATTATCCTCCCTGGCTTTAGACTCACCTACTTTGCAGTCCACCTGCGAGAGAGTGATGCCAAAGCAAGCTATCCAAAACACAACAGTCCACCTGTGAAAGAGTGATGCCAGAGAAGCCATCTAAAATACAACTTCCAGTCTCTCCAATGCTTCATATCCTTCTTTGGCTCCGTACTACCTCCAGGCCAGCTCAAGCTCCTCAGCAAGATGAAGGCATTTGATCTGGTTTTTGCCTTCCTCTCTAGGCTTAACTCTTAATACTTCAGTTTCACTCTCAACCACTTATACTTCCACAAATTCAGGCAATATTTACCTCCATCTCTGCTTTTGCATATAGTATGTTTTTTACCTGGAATGCCTATGTTCTCCTGAAATTTCCTAGTACTCCTTTAAAATTTGGCCTGTATGCAACTCCTTAAGCATATAACCACCTGATCCATACCCAACCCTAGTGAACAGATGTAATCACTCTCTTTGTATGCGACTTTCCTGGTTTAGTTTTATTTTTACATGTTTGTACTAGATACTGTGGATCCATAATTGAGTAAGAGTCCACAGCATCTAATATACACCTAGTCCTGAGGTTCACAGGCTGAGTGATAAAGTTTGGCACGTGACAGATCCTCAATAAGACAAAACAGCACTAAGCGTAAGGAGCCATTGGAACTTCAGGATACTCAATTCTGAATAAATAAGAGAAATTATATTCTCCATATAAAATATTTACAATTTAGTATTTTCAACCCTTTCCCACATTTCCATTGCTACTTGGCTGATGAACAGTGAATATTAGCTACCCATACTATTGACATCATATAAGGAGAATGAATAATTTTCCCAAATAAGACATATATATGACCAGTAGGTATCTGAAAAGTTCAATATCACTAATCATCAGGGAAATGCAAATCAATGCAACTACAATGAGCTATCACCTCACGCCTGTCAGAATCACTGTTATCAAACAAACAAATAAATAACAAGTGTTGGTTAGATGTGGAGAAAAGGGAACCCTTGTGCATGGTTTGGCCCCAGGTAAATAGCAAGGAGGGAACACAGCTCTACCCATCAACAAAAAATTAGATTAAACATTTACCGAGCATGGCCCCACCCATCAGAACAAAACTCAGTTTCCCCCTCAGTCAGTCTCTCCCATCAGGAAGCTTCCATAAGCCTCTTATCCTTCTCCATCAGAGGACAGACAGACTGAAGAACACAATCACAGAAAACTAACCAATCTAATCACATGGACCACAGCCCTGTCTAACTCAGTGGAACTATGAGCCATGTTGGGTGGGGCCACCCAAGATGGATGGGTCATGGTGGAGAGGTCTGACAAAATGTGGTCTACTGGAGAAGGGAATGGCAAACCACTTCAGTATTCTTGCCTTGAGAACCCCATGAACAGTATGAAAAGGCAAAATGATAGGATACTGAAAGAGGAAATCCCCCGGGTAGGTAGGTGCCCAATATGCTACAGGAGATCAGTGGAGAAATAACTCCAGAAAGAATGAAGGGATGGAGCCAAAGCAAAAACAATACCCAGCTGTGGATGTGACTGGTGATGGAAGCAAGGTCCAATGCTGTAAAGAGCAATATTGCACAGGAACCTAGAATGTCAGGTCCATGAATCAAGACAAATTGGAAGTAGTCAAACAGGAGATGGCAAGAGTGAACATCGACATTTTAGGAATCAGTGAAATAAAATGTGGGATATCTCTTCACGGTGCTCCAGCAAAGCGTAGCTGCTACTCTTTACCTTGGACATGGGGTAGCCATGAAGAGATACCCTACATCCAAGGTAAGAGAAACCCAAGTAAGATGGTAGCAACTGAGAGAGGGCATCAGAGGGCAGACAGATGGAAACCACAATCACAGACAACAGGCCAATCTGATCACATGGACCACAGCATGTCTAACTCAATGAAACTAAGCCATACCATATGGAGCCACCCAAGATGGATGGGTCATGGTGGAGAGGTCTGACAGAATGTGGTCCACTGGAGAAAGGAATGGCAAACCACTTCAGTATTCTTGCCTTAGAACCCCATGAACAGTATGAAAAGCCAAAAAGATAAGACACTGAAAGATGAACTCCCCAGGTTGCCCAATATGCTATTGGAGATCAGTGGAGAAATAATTCCAGAAAGAATGAAGGGATGGAGCCAAAGCAAAAACAACGCCCAGTTATGGATGTGACTGGTGATGGAAGCAAGGTCCGATGCTGTAAAGAGCAATATTGCATAGGAACCTGGAATGTCAGGTCCATGAATCAAGACAAATTGGAAGTGGTCAAACAGGAGATGTAAGAGTGAACATTGACATTCTAGGAATCAGCAAACTAAGATGGACTGGAATGGGTGAATTTAACTCAGATGACCATTATATCTACTACTGCGGGCAGGAATCCCTTAGAAGAAATGGAGTAGCCATCATGGTCAACAAAAGAGTCTGAAATGCAGTACTTGGATGCAATCTCAAAATGACAGAATGATCTCTGTTCATTTCCAAGGCAAACCATTCAAATCACAGTAATCCAAGTCTATGCCCCAACCAGTAACGCTGAAGAAGCCGAAGTTGAACAGTTCTATGAAGACCTACAAGACCTTTTAGAACTAACACCCAAAAAAGATGTCCTTTCCATTATAGGGGACTGGAATGCAAAAGTAGGAAGTCAAGAAACACCTGGAGTAACAGGGATATTTGGCCTTGGAGTACAGAATGAAGCAGGGCAAAGGCTAATAGAGTCTGCCAAGAGAATGCACTGGTCATAGCAAACACCTTCTTCCAACAACTCTAGAGAAGACTCACATGGCCATCACTAGATGGTCAACACCGAAATCAGATTGATTATATTCTTTGCAGCCAAAGATGGACAAGCTCTATAAAGTTAGCAAAAACAAGACTGGGAGCTGACTGTGGCTCAGATCATGACCTTCTTATTGTCAAATTCAGACTGAAATTGAAGAACATAGAGAAAACCACTAGACCATTCAGGTATAACCTAAATCAAATATGTTATGACTATACAGTGGAAGTGAGAAATAGATTTAAGGGATTAAATCTGATAGAGTGCCTGATGAACTATGGATGGAGGTTTGTGACATTATACAGGAGACAGGAATCAAGACCATCCCCAAGAAAAAGAAATGCAAAAAAGCAAAATGGCTGTCTGAGGAGGCCTTACAAATACCTGTGAAAAGAAGGGAAGCGAAAAGCAAAGGAGAAAAGGAAAGATATACCCATTTGAATGCAGAGTTCCAAAGAATAGCAAAGATAAGAAAGCTTTCCTCAGCGATCAATGCAAAGAAATAGAGGAAAACAATAGAATGGGAAAGACTAGAGATCTCTTCAAGAAAATTAGAGATACCAAGGGAACATTTCATGCAAAGATGGGCTCAATAAAGGACAGAAATGGTCTGGACCTTACCGAAGCAGAAGATATTGAGAAGTGGTGGCAAGAATACACAGAAGAACTGTACAAAAAAGATCTTCATGACCAAGATAATCCCAATGGTATGATCACTCACTCAGAGCCAGACATCCTGGAATGCAAAGTCAAGCAGGCCTTAGAAAGCATCAGTATGAACAAAGCTAGTGGAGGAGATGGAATTCCAGTTGAGCTAATTCAAATCCTGAAAGGTGATGCTGTGAAAGTGCTGCACTCAATATGCCAGCAAATTTGGAAAATTCAGCAATGGCCACGGGACTGGAAAAGGTCAGTTTTCATTCCAATCCCAAAGAAAGGCAATGCCAAAGAATGCTCACACTCCGCACAATTGCACTCATCTCACATGCTAGTAAAGAGATGCTCAAAATTCTCCAAGCCAGGCTTCAGCAACATGTGAACTGTGAACTTCCAGATGTTCAAACTGGTTTTAGAAAAGGCAGAGGAACCAGAGATCAAATTGCCAACATCTGCTGGATCATTGAAAAAGCAAGAGAGTAAAAAAAAAAAAAAAAAGAAAAAGAAATAGCAAGAGAGTTTCAGAAAAACTCTACACAATAAACTGTGGAAAATTCTGAAGAAGATGGGAATTCCAGACCACCTGACCTGCCTCTTGAGAAATCTGTATGCAGGTCAGGAAGCAACAGTTAGAACTGGACATGGAACAACAGGCTGGTTCCAAATAGGAAAAGAAGTACATCAAGGCTGTATATTGTCACCCTGTTATTTAACTTATATGTAGAGTACATCATGAGAAACGCTGGGCTGGAGGAAGCATAAGCTGGAATCAAGATTGCCGGGAGAAATATCAATAACCTCAGATATGCAGATGACACCACCCTTCTGGCAGAAAGTAAAGAAGAACTAAAGAGCCTCTTGATGAAAGTGAAAGAGAGTAAAAGAGTTGGCTTAAAGCTCAACATTCAGAAAACTAAGATCACGGTCCCATCACTTCACGGGAAATAGATGGGGAAACAGTGGAAACAGTGGCTGACTTTATTTTTCTGGGCTCCAAAATGACTGCAAATGGTGATTGCAGCCATGAAATTAAAAGACGCTTACTCTTTGGAAGGAAACTTATGACCAACCTAGATAGCATATTAAAAAGCAGAGACATTACTTTGCCAACAAAGGTCCGTCTAGTCAAGGCTATGATTTTTCCAGTAGTCATGTATGGATGTGAGAGTTGGACTATAAAGAAAGCTGAGCACTGAAGAATTGATGCTTTTGAACTGTGGTGTTGGTGAAGACTCTTGAGAGTCCCTTGGACTGCAAGGAGATCCAACCAGTCCATCCTAAAGGAGATCAGTCCTGGGTGTTCATTGGAAGGACTGATGTTGAAGCTGAAACTCCAATACTTTGGCCACCTGATGTGAAGAGCTGACTCATTGGAAAAGACCCTGATGCTGGGAGGGATTGGGGGCAGGAGGAGAAGGGGATGACAGAGGATGAGATGGCTGGATGGCATCACCGACTCGATGGACATGAGTCTGAGTGAACTCCAGGAGTTGGTGATGGACAGGGAGGCCTGGTATGCTGCAATTCATGGGGTCGCAAAGAGTCAGNGGAATTCCAGACCACCTGACCTGCCTCTTGAGAAATCTGTATGCAGGTCAGGAAGCAACAGTTAGAACTGGACATGGAACAACAGGCTGGTTCCAAATAGGAAAAGAAGTACATCAAGGCTGTATATTGTCACCCTGTTATTTAACTTATATGTAGAGTACATCATGAGAAACGCTGGGCTGGAGGAAGCATAAGCTGGAATCAAGATTGCCGGGAGAAATATCAATAACCTCAGATATGCAGATGACACCACCCTTCTGGCAGAAAGTAAAGAAGAACTAAAGAGCCTCTTGATGAAAGTGAAAGAGAGTAAAAGAGTTGGCTTAAAGCTCAACATTCAGAAAACTAAGATCACGGTCCCATCACTTCACGGGAAATAGATGGGGAAACAGTGGAAACAGTGGCTGACTTTATTTTTCTGGGCTCCAAAATGACTGCAAATGGTGATTGCAGCCATGAAATTAAAAGACGCTTACTCTTTGGAAGGAAACTTATGACCAACCTAGATAGCATATTAAAAAGCAGAGACATTACTTTGCCAACAAAGGTCCGTCTAGTCAAGGCTATGATTTTTCCAGTAGTCATGTATGGATGTGAGAGTTGGACTATAAAGAAAGCTGAGCACTGAAGAATTGATGCTTTTGAACTGTGGTGTTGGTGAAGACTCTTGAGAGTCCCTTGGACTGCAAGGAGATCCAACCAGTCCATCCTAAAGGAGATCAGTCCTGGGTGTTCATTGGAAGGACTGATGTTGAAGCTGAAACTCCAATACTTTGGCCACCTGATGTGAAGAGCTGACTCATTGGAAAAGACCCTGATGCTGGGAGGGATTGGGGGCAGGAGGAGAAGGGGATGACAGAGGATGAGATGGCTGGATGGCATCACCGACTCGATGGACATGAGTCTGAGTGAACTCCAGGAGTTGGTGATGGACAGGGAGGCCTGTATGCTGCAATTCATGGGGTCGCAAAGAGTCAGACACGACTGAGCGACTGAACTGATGGTGTGTAATCTATAAATATATCTAATTACTATATTTTATACCTGAAATAATATTGTAAGTCTGCTGTACTTCAATATATTTGAATGTTAAAAAAATTCAGGTGAAGAAAAGGCCAAAAAAAGATAGCTAACATCTACACTCCATACATAATGGAGATTTACAGAATAAATTTGCTTTACTTCTAGTGAACTATAAAACAAATGATTTTCCTCAGTAATAGATAAATGGTGTTAATTTTTCTTCTCTTTAAACTCTTCTTAAACAGTATGCTATAGATAGATTGGTCAGAGTTTGGGTTTGTTCAAATGAGAGGAAGGAGTAGAGGTGTTGATAAAGATTAATGGGCTAATGCTACTTAAGGAGACTAAACAGAAGCAATGCTCAGTTTTGTTGGTTGAAAAACTGGCACGAATCAGAGGCTGTGACCTGCTAGTAGATAAGCATACTTTCCTTCTGTGATCTTTTAAAGTGCAATGCAGGTAGAAAATTCTGTGTAGAAGAACCACAGAGAAATACAGTAATACACACAAATATATTTGCTACTTTTCATTTCACACATATTTTCCTTTAACTCATAAACACCTTGCAAGGTAAGGATACTTCCATTTTACCAACAAGGAACCAACACTCACAAATAAAAATGATTGCTTGAGGCAATAGAGCCATTAATATTAGACCTGGGACTCTGGTCTGGACTTGTGACTGCTGCAAATGCATTTCCTTCCTTTTTGTATTCCTTTCTTTATCTGTAAATCAATCCCCATTCCCTCCCTACCTCCAACAGCACGTTCACACAGAAAGCCTACCTTTCATTGTCCATCTCCCTGTCCATGTTTGTTTCAGCAGTGGATTTTCAATTGTACATTGATAGGATGAATTTGATCCTGTAATATTTACTCTGCTGTTTATATGAAAAGGACCCAAAGATCCAACTTCTTTCCCATTGTTTTCAGAGATAGATGTTTATTATCCACTTTCCACGTGATAATTGGATAAGGAAAAACACTTAACACATTGCATATTAAGAAGCTGTTGGTGGTGTTCTTTTCATACTTCATCACAGGTGTGACAAAAGCTATGAGGGAAAAAGAAGGGCATGTGAGGAACTCTCATTAGTTTCTTTTTAGGCCACCTGTGCAGAACACTTATTATTTTAATACCTATGAACTGAAAAGCCAAGCTTTGTGAGTAAAACTTGGCAGTTTCTGAAAGGAAAAACAACAAAAACTCTGTAGAATCTTAGGATATAGTTTGGCGATCGACAAGAAAAACAAAAAGTATGCATGGATACACAGCAACTAGCAAGCTCAACTCTCTAGAAAGAATTCTAGAAAAAAAATGGCCTCAGGGAGCAGTTAAAATGGGAGGGTCAGAAGCTGATAAAGCGAAGCTCAAGCAGCGCTCTGTACTCCTCAGGTACTGACTCCGAGGCTTTTTGGTTCTTCATTTACCCATAATTCTTAGGTTTCTGAGTCAAGGTTTGAAGCAGCTAAATGGAACAGAAGGAGAAAGAACAAAGCCTATTAGAAAACACCCCTCCCCCCCAACAAATAAATGATTAGATAAGCAAAGTGAATAAAGATAGGGGAAAGCATCGACTATTAAAAAATAACAATTTAGAAAATAGGAAATGTAATTTAAATCAGTAATTCAATATTTTTAAGCTATCATATTGGCAGAATTTCCTAAAACTGGTCATGTTAGGTGCTGATATAAGACGTGAGGGGAAATCGATGCTCTTATGCTGCCGCTCTATGTGACATGCTATAATTTTACTCCTGACTCTTGTTTCAGACCATTTCCTAGTATTAAGTATAAGGATGTTCATCACAACACTTTTTTGTAATGTAAAACACTATGAATACCCGAATACCTATTAATGGAAAAATGGGTGTATCAATTCTATACTCTAAAATACTATGCATTAAAAATAATGAGGTAGTTTGTATACATTGTCTTCGAAGGAAGTCCACAGTTTATTAAATAACAAGAAGGCATTCCAGGCAACATAGAATGGTACCACTGTCATGTTTTGTTAAAGCTTACGCAGACACTCACCTCCCACTTTTAGTACTACTTTTTTTGTGATTTTTCCAAGTGATGTTCCTACATAGCATATGTAAATTCCTTCATCCTGAAGGGTTAATCTTCTGAAAGACAGGGAGGCATTCCCATTGTGAATCTCACCACGGAAGAGGGATATCCTGTTTACATATCTGGGATCTTGCTTTTCCAACTGGTCGCTGTCTTTGTAGTATGAGTAAACATTGGTATCTTGATTCTTCCAGTGAATTACAACATTGGGTCCAGTCTCAAATGAGCAAGGGAGAATTACATCTTCACCTAGTCTTCCAGTGACGATTTGCTCATTCATACTAACATGACTGAAGGAAGCTAAAAAGGATGCATCTAAAAACAAGAGCAGTTATGAAGTGAATTAGTGATGAGTGCTTATCAAGGGTTATATCAGGGCTACCTAGAACTATCCTAGGTCAGCAGCCTGATCATTAACATCTCTCATCTATCTATCAAGAACCTTTGCTGGTCTAATTCTCAGAAACAAGCCATGAAGCTCTGTATTTGAGGGTCTGCAATTTTAATTGAGTATCTGTTGGATTCAATGTAACTATTAGAATTGACAACAGTGTAAAGCATAGAAACCTTGCTTGATGCTTGATCAATAGTCTCATTTCTCCTCTGATCTTGGCCTACACAGTTGCTGGAAATTATATTATATAAATTAAAGATTCCTGTTGATTTTTATCCCTGAACATATACCTTTAATACTTACTATACAATAACAAATTATTAAATAGTTTATTCAGCTTCTGGAGCCAGCAGACTCTTACAGAATAGAAAAATCTTAACTTGGTTGGGTTAGGAAATATTTGGGACATGTAGAAGACAATGCTGCATTCAGGGATCTGTTGGGAATATATAGACATTAGTTTCAAGAAATGGCACACAGAGGAGGAGTCCAAAAGGGGACATGAAGTGACTCATTTATTTGGCTTTAGGACAGCTCACAGGGTATCCTATGAGTCAGTTAAAATATAGTTAAGAAATATTATTCTAGATATCAATGTAGAAGTCCAATCCTCCTAATACATATAAGTTTATATATGTGTTTGAAGTAAAGTTAAATTGTTAGTCACTCACTCATGTCTGACTCTGACATGTCTGTGACTGTAGCCTGCCAGGATCCTCTGTCCATGGAATTCTCCAGGCAAGAATACTGGATGGGTAACCATTCCCTTCTCCAGGGGATCTTCCTAACCCAGGGATTGAACCCGGGTCTCTGCACTGAACGCAGATTCTTTACCAGGGAAGCCCATATATAGTCAACTTCAGAAGGTGATCTTAAAAAGCAAATGGACTCATCACAATCAGGTTTTTGCAAAGAAAATATACTTATTATCTCATCAACACTGCAGGTAGTATCCAGTTTTTCCTGAACAAAAAGAAAAGTAGATCATGTGCCTTATCTATGAATTTTGTGATATTTTCACTGAAAAGGACATTATTTTACTTACAATGAAGTAAAACTCCATTGACCTTGGCCAAAGCCACCTGAAATGGGAGAACTGGGTGTTCATGTGGCCAGGTCACACAGTCTTTTTCCTTGGCCCTCTGAGGTTCTTTCCGTTCTGCCATGTCCACTTTGGCTCAGAGAAACAGTCTATCCAAAGGCTAGAGGAATGTGGCGTTAAGCTGAGAGATGTGGAAAGGTTGGAAAGAAAAGGAGTGGTTTTGCTGACTTCCCTAATTGTTCTACTAAACATCTCTAGTATCTTATTGGGTAATTAAAAATGCCTGTCATAGGACCTAGCAAAGCTGATAGCACCTTTTGTTGTGTCAAGTACCAAGCTAACACTTAAAAACAAATCAACCAACCAATCAAATTTGCCTTTATAGTGATGTTATATCTGGTAGCAGATAACAGATTAGAAAGAGCCTTAATCAGAGTAGACAGAAGAAAACATTATTTTTAATCTTCATGCAGACTTCCATCTGCTTCCAGTTTATTATAATTGATCTTTTAGAAAAGTTGACAATGCTATGGCTACAGAAGAAACAGCCCCCTTGTATTGTGGCTCATGTTCCTATCTAATGATACAAATAACTAACACTTGGGTATAGTATAAAGGCACTTACCTTGAGATCCACATAGAGATGGTATAAGAGTGAAGAAGAAAGACAGCACTGCCTGTGCCTTCATGTCTTGTGGAGATCATATTACTGATACTATCAAAGAGAAGCAAAATATGCAAGTTACAGATTTTAAGTACAGACAGGAATCGGAAAAGAAAGAATCGATGTCTCTGCCTATAGGAGAATCATTAAATTAACTCTGGTGCATTCACACAAATAATTCTTCTACAACCATTAAATCTTTAAAATTAAATACTGTAAAAGACAGTTCAATGGTATGGAAAGAAGCTCTTAATGTTATAGGAGAAAAATCAGATTACAAGGCAACTTTCAAGTAGCACAATCCCCTTTTAAAAGTGCACACATTTCTGCACATAGGAGGCCAATAGGACATATCACTAAATGTATAGCAGGATGTTAACTCTGAAGAAGAGATTTCACATCTAAGGCAGTACCTGCTATATAACAGATTCTGAAAAATGGCTGTTGAATGAATAAAGATTTGGTGTACATTAAATGGTGGTTCTCTGGATATCTGAAGAATAAAAATCATATGATCATCTCAATAAATGCAGAAACAGCTTTTGACAAAATTCAGAATCCATTTATGATAAAAATTCTCCAGAAACTGGGCATTAAGGGAATATACTACAACATAATAAAGTACATAGATGGCAAACTCACAGTTAGCATCATACTCAATGGTGAAAAGCTGGAAGGCTTTCCTTTAAGATCATGATGCCCACTCTGGCCACTTTTATTCAAGATAGTATTGGAAATTCTAGTCACATCAATCAGACAAGACAAAGAAATAGAATTGAGATCAGAAAGGAAGAAGTAAAACTGTCACTATTTGCTGATGACTTGATACATACATAGAAATCCTAAAGAGGAAACCAAAAACTACTAGAGCTTGTTACAAAGTTAATATTCAGAAGTCTGTTGCATTTCTATACACAAATAATGAACTATCAGAAAGAAATTAAGGAAACAATCCAACTTACCACTGCATCAAAAAGAATAAAATATTTAGGAACAAACCTACCCAAGGAGGTAAAATACCTGTACATGGCAAACTATAAGACACTAATGAAAGAAACTGAAGCTGACACAAACAGATGGAAAGATATACAATGTTCATGGGTGGGAAGAATACTGTTAAAATGACCAAATGAGCAAACGCAATCCAGAGTCATTGCAATCCCTGTCAAAACGCTGAGGGCATTTTCACAGAACTAGAACACCTAATTTTAAAATGTGTATGGAAATGTAAAAGACCATGAATAGCCAAGATAATCTTCAGAAAGAAGAAAAGGGCTAGAGATATCATACTCTCTGACTTCAGACCATACAGCCATCAAAATAGTATGATACTGGTGCTGAATCAGACACATAGGTCAGTGGGACAGATAGAGAGCCCAGAAACAAAACTACACACATATGGTCAATTAAACTATGACAAAGGAAGGAAGGAATATACAATGGAGAAAAGACACACTCTTTAATAAGTGGTGTTGGGAAAACTAGACAGCTACATGTTAAAGAATGAAATTAGAACATTCTCTAATGTCATACATAAAAATAAACTAAAAATGGATTCAGTTCAGTTCAGTCGCTCAGTCATGTCCGACTCTTTGCGACCCCATGAATCACAGCACGCCAGGCCTCCCTGTCCATCACCAACTCCCGGAGTTCACTCAGACTCAAGTCCATTGTGTCCGTGATGCCAACCAGCCATCTCATCCTCAGTCGTCCCCTTCTCCTCCTGCCCCCAATCCCTCCCAGCATCAGGGTCTTTTCCAATGAGTCAACTCTTTGCATGAGGTGGCCAAAGTACTGGAGCTTCAGCTTTAGCATCATTCCTTCCAAAGAAATCCCAGGGCTGATCTCCTTCAGAATGGACTGGTTGGATCTCCTTGCATCCAAGGGGCTCTCAAGAGTCTTCTCCAACACCACACTTCAAAAGCATCAATTCTTCGGCGCTCAGCCTTCTTCACAATCCAACTCTCACATCCATACATGACCACAGGAAAAACCATAGCCTTGACTAGACAGACCTTAGTCAGCAAAGTAATGTCTCTGCTTTTGAATATACTATCTAGGTTGGTCATAACTTTTCTTCCAAGGAGTAAGCGTCTTTTAATTTCATGGCTTTAGTCACCATCTGCAGTGATTTTGGAGCCCAAAAAAACAAAGTCTGACACTGTTTCTACTGTTTCCCCATCTATTTCCCATGAAGTGATGGGACTAGAAATATAAGACCAAAAATCATAAAATTGACCAAAGAAAACATAGGTAGAACACTCTGACATAAATCATAGCAATAATTTTTAGATGTCTCCTAAAACAAAGGAAATAAATGCAAAAATGAACATATGGGACCTAATTAAACTTAAAAACTTTTGCACAGCAAAAGAAACTATTGACAAAATGAAAAAACCCATCAAATGGGAGAAAACATTTGCAAGTGATATGACCAATAAGTGTTGATGGGACACATCTGTCCAGGACATTCTCGGGACTTACACTTTCTTTATCCTCACTCCCTTGGTAAGCCTTTTACCCAACAAACCCAGCTGCTCACTGTTTGAAAATCAATACCTGAGAGAGAGACAAGTGTTGGTAGAAAAGAAATCTTAGAAAGCCATTAATTTGGGAAGAAGGCAGAATCGTATCCCCCCAAAACCAACTCCAAAGATTCTGCTTGGCCCTGAAAATTTTTAAAGGGAAAACAGGAAGTAACAATCTCAGTTAATTACTGAGGTGGGGTCAGAGTCATCACCAGCCCCCACCGTGTGCACTGTGATCTTTATTTAGATGCTATCTTCTTCACACATTTTGTTTATAAGATTACCGAAGGGGAAGCTAGGAAAGAGATCTGGTCATCTGTTACTTATTCTTCACTTCTACTCCTTTGAGCTACGGAAAGAAACACCAGGTTAGCAAGGTGACAAAACCAAGGGGTTTCCTGCCGAGTGTGGTTTCCTGCAAAGAGCTGCTTACAAGTCCTTCTGTTTCACGGCTCTGAATGACATTTGTACACCAAGGATTCTTAGATTTATCTACTGAGTCAAGGTCATATATTCAATTGCCCGTTTGACCTGTTCATTTAGATGCCTTATAGGCATCACAGAACAAACATGAGCCTTTGGTTTATGCTTCATTCCCTTTACAGTTGTTCTCTGGTCCACCCTGAACAAACCAAGAAAAATTACCCCATTTCTCCTTCAGTTTTTATCTCAATATCCTCCATGCTGTTTAGTCTAGAAACTTAGAAATCAACTTTGATTCTTCCCTTCCCTCATGTCCCATATCTAATAATCAGTCTTTTGTTAATGAAATAAACAAAACTCCATTATTTGTGCACTTCTCCCCAACTCTACCTTCACCTTCTACCCCAAGGCCACTATCATCTCTTACCTGGATATCAAAAATAGTTATCTGGATGGTTACCACTCTTCTACTCCTGCCTTCTTATAATCTACTGTCAACGCAGCATTCAAGGTCATATCTTAGAAATATAAATAAGTCTACAACAGCCTTCTAATTAAATCACTTCAGTGACTTCCCATCACACTCAGATCCAATTCTTAACCCTAGCCTACCCAGCCTTGGATGGATTCTCTGGCTCCTGGTCCTGCCTGCCTCTCCAGCCTCTCATATAACAGCCCACAAAATCCATTCCAAAAGACTTGTGAGCACAAATGCTCCAATTCAAGGGTCAGCATGAGCTGAAAATTAGGCCCTTGAAAACTGGTTAATTCATGTCTTTTGGATAAAATGACAAATTGCCATAACCCATTTATCATCTAAGATGAAGTACTATGAATAAAAAAACATACTCAACCTCTTCTACACAAATGCTTGATTTAGCGCTTTTGAAATAATTTCAGCATTCAGCTAAGTGAGGCAGTTAATGAGTATTTGGCCCTATTTTTATGCCTAAGTTTTATTTTTAGACATTTTTTTCTTCCCCAAAGCAGCCGAAATCTTCCACCTTGGATTAAACTGAAGCTACCCAAGTTGCAATCAGCACCCTTACAAAAGGGCTCAAATGTTAGAAGCGCCTTGTTCTGGTACATTGTGGCTGATTTCCAGATGTGGGGGAAGAAGGCAAAGAGAAGCAGCCTCTGTAATGAAACATGGCAAAAAGAAATCCAGATGCTGAGACTAATTAAGACAGAAGAAAAAGCTGAAGCCATTCTACAAGCATAAAATAAAGAGAACAGAATGGCTACCCCTGTGCTCATCTTAATAGCTACAGACCACAAGGACTGAGGGTTTTCCTGGTGGCTCAGATGGTAGAGAATCTGCTTGCAATATGGAGACCTGGGTTCGATCCCTGGGTGGGAAGCTCCCCTGGAAAAGGGCATGGCAACCTATTCCAGTATTCTTGCCTGGAGAATCCCATGGACAGAGGAGTCTGGCAGGCTAGGTCCATGGGGTTGCAAAGAGTCAGACACGATTGAGCAACTAAGCACAGCACACTGACTGAGGCCTTCAGCACTAATTGTGACAGCAACAGACTGTACTTGTGCTCAGGCCAGGCTCTCCAGCCCACACATCAGTAACATTAAAGACTGGTCTTGGCTCATAACTGCTGGCCCAGACATGACCAGACGCACACAGAAGGTCAGCTGTCTTGTTCAATAAACAAGAATGTTTCCCATCTTTTGCATCATGCTAGTTCACATTATGAATTCCTCCAGGAAAAACGGATTCCAGGGCGCTCCACTCTCCTCTGCATTGTTTTAAATTCAGTGCCTCTCCCAATGTTCAGGGCACTGTGCCAATTTGGGAAAGAAGTCATAATAAAGGAAAACTCTCTGTAGCATCGTAGAGATTTCTCCTTAGCATCCACTTAGATTTTAATAGGATTGACTTTGTTTAGATAGAAAAAAAAACAAAAGAACAATTTTAGGATTACCCACTCTTTACTCAAAAGAAATCTCCCTTGCTGTTTTATAGTGGAAATCCTCCACTTGAGATTTACATATTGGGTTGAAATTTTGAATCTCTACATGTATTGTCTTTGCTTTCAAGCTCATTTTTTGAGTACAGAGTGCAGATAAGTGTAGGGAGTAGCTCTTGGTTTGTTTGGAAACCAGGTTAAAAGTGTGTTCAACACATCTGGGAGGGAGGTGAAGAGGTGCAGCTGCAGGGCAGCAAGAGTGAAGGCAAAGGCAAAGTGAAACAGAGGAAGAAAAGCAGGCATTAGGTGGTGGTTGCCCTACTGGCCTCAGCTTTAGAACAGAACACAGGGCCACTCGCTCACTCATAAGGGACACTCTCCAGGCCTCCTCTGCAGAACCACAGCACCTCAGGACAGTCCATCAGAGGAAGAGAGCAAAAAGGATTCATCGATAGATTTTCTCCATAGGCAAATTTTCCCATGAGGCTTTAGCCCCCATGCTCTTCCTGGTCCCCTTGGGGTACCACTCAGGAAGCCAGACCTCATGCCTCCTAGTACCATACTTTGAATATGGAAATATGGGGCAAAGGGAACCACCACCTCCGGGAGTCTCCTTAGGTCATGTTTGCACCCTGTAATGGTGGCAGCTCTCACTGCGGAGGCATCAATGGGGCACGTGCTGAAGCTGGCCTCCCCAGGGGAGGCTGCTGATGTTTTGGAGGCAGTGGCCTTGGGGATGGGGCTTGCTTTGTTCAACCAGCTGAAGGCTCAGGAAATAGGCAAGGCCAAGAAAATCTAAGTAGTCTCATAAATCAGGCCCAATAAAAGTAGCTATATCAAAAATGCCACATATTTAATATCTGATATTTTGTATGTTAGCACAGCTTCCCTGATGGCTTCATGGTAAAGAACCTGTCTGCCAATGCAGGAGACAGAAGTTCAACGGGTCGGGAAGATTCCCTGGAGAAGAAAGTAATCCACTCTGGTATTCTTGCCTGGGAAATCCCATGGACAGAGCAGCAGGGTGGGCTGCAGTCCATGGGGTCACAAAGAATCAGAAACAACTTAGCAACTAAACAACAAGAGCAACAAGACCATTGGCATTTGCTAGATCCCCTGGGATCACTTTTAACCATTCAGTTTTCATGCGCACGTTGCTCAGCTGGTGGTACCTGCTCACATCACTGCAGCCTTTTCAGAGGCTCGCCCTGAGATAATGGAAGCTGTGGTCTGGGAGTCACACTCCTTCCCTACTCTGTGCCCTAGTGGTGGCCTCAAGGCAAGAGCTATTCTGTGGTCCAGAGCCCCACTGTGGGAACAAGGCTGAGATGCCACCTAGAGCCCCATCCTTGCTTAGCGCCTTCTGTTCCATCCTGCTTCCCACACTTCCTCACAGGTTTCTTTTGAAAACACCACCTCATTACTTGTCCACAAACCCCCATCTCCAAAGGGTTTGCTCTCCCAGAAGTGGAGCCCTAGACAAAGCATGTGTAAGGGAAACCACACTACATCAAAGGGGCCAGGGCACTTACTAACCTTCAAGGACCATTTTCCAGTTCAGAATTCTATCGTGGAATGTTTCTTCTTGCCAAAAGTGCAGATTATAAATCTTCCTCGATTGTGCTCTACACAAAAAAATATATAGCTGGATTGAGTGGAGTCTTTTGTTTTTAGCAAGAAGGCTGCAAACCCAAGACAACAGGCAAAAAAAAGCAGGGTTAACAAGGCAGATAGCAGCCGTTTTGTCAGTCACATAAAGATAGTAAGCAATTGAACAAGACTCCAATAAGTAAAGTGAGTTTTGAACATGCGCAGATGTAAGTCCAAGGACTTCTTGGAAACAGTCACCACTCCCTCTTTAACAGACCCTGAATAGATGTCCATGACACATCAAAGGCCTCGGGGAGCCAGTTGGCTGTGCCAGTTCCCTTTTCCTCCCTTCAGTTCAGAAGGTATGTTGTCATCACTAAACAATCTAACTAAATATTATGTTAATTGACTACATGGGAGGACAAGGCATACTTGGTGTTTCTCCAACAACTAAGTTAAATAAGATGAATGCTTCGGAGAGGCTAAATAAAGCACAAAAAAGGAGGCAAGAAAATTCAGCTGTTTGGATAGGTGTGGGAGAGTCAATAGAGAAAGACTGAAAACAAATTGTAAAGCTCTAGAAGGAGTTGGATTCTTTTTAACAATTTGAATACAAAGTTCTCCAGCCACTTTCAAGAAACAAAAACTGGAAATATCAGATGGTGAGTTATTGATTAGTTTGTGTGAAAAAGATAATATAGAAGATCAAACAGTGGCCCCATACTCACAGCAAGGCCTTGGTGCCCTCCACTCAAAATCTAGAAAATGAATGGACAGCAGTGTATTTTAACTTAAAAAAAAATTAAATATGTAATATGGGTATCTCACTTCTTTTTAACCATACTAACTGCTGGGGTTGATTATGTCAGATGTAAGGATTTCAACTAAATAATGAATGCTCTAAAATGATACCGTGACTTCTCACCTCAGAGGATGTGAGATGACATTTTTATATCAGAGGGGCAGTGACAGCACCTGGAGGTCAAAGAGTCTGGGCTAATCAGTAGAAGGCTTCCTTCCTAATGTTGGTTTAGGTTGATCACCTACGTCTGATATCAGAATCCCACTCCATGATGGTCATGGTTGTCATATTTAAATATCCTACTGTGTGGTAAATGATATATTCAATATTCCTTAGAATAAAATTAACTATTCTAACTCAGTCCCTGTGTCACTCTCTCAAATACAGAAGTAAAGAACTCCTCTTTGTATGTACCTGTCAGGGTGTTAGGGTTGAGTGACCTGTAATGAATATCAGAATCCAGGATTCAGTGTGAAGAAGAGGCAAAACCCAATCCGGACAAGACTCTTAGCTGCAATGTTACTAACACCATTGCCCCAGAACCATACCCTGGCTCCTCCCTCCAGCAAACCCACAGAAAACCACACCTAACCGCACTCTCTGGCTGTGTTCACAGCGCAGGAATAAGACTAACTTGCGTCAGCTGATTCAGCTTTGAAAGTGGGACAAAGGGCCCCCTGGGTCCCGCTACCATCTCACTGTAACAGTAAGGATGTCTGTGTGCAACGAAGATGGTTCAACCTGCTTCCAACCAGATGCAAGAGGACCGTACAAGGGTTCAAAAGAGGTGGCATCCCCGTTCCAGGAAGAACCCGCCTGTCCCCAGAAATCCAATGCATATGCCTCCCTCTCATCCATCCTGCCCTTAAAATCTTACGTTTATTGTCCCCCAGGCAAGAAGTTATTTGTGAACAAAGTTTCTGCTTCTGCATTCTCTGGCCACTGAATAAAGCTTGTTCTGCTTTAATCTCAGATTTGATTTTGTTTTTTGACTGTGTGAACCTGAATGGGAAAAGAATCCTTCTCAATGAGGGAGGGGCCCTTGGCTGGGTTAGGGTCCAAGCAGGGGTCCATAGGACCCAATCTGGCAAGACTTATTGTTATTGTCTGTTAAGGGATGATTTACAACACACTGCTTTTTGGCAGGTACTTGTGCCCCTGAATATCTGAACTGGTGGCTTTCAGTCCTTAGAATTTAAGGCTGTAGCTCACCCGACTAGCTGGTGCAGAAGGAAAAAGACTGCTGGCCTAGTTCTGTGTGCACAGCTCAATGGGTCATTTCGAAAGTACAGTGGTTATCAGGTTGGCTTTGTATCCGTAAGCTCTCTGTACAGCTCAGAGTCAATCCTGCCAAACAGCTTTTGTTTGTAAAGCTCTATTGCTTCAGCCCTATCTTTTCCTCACAAACCATTTCTAAATTAAAGTCAGAAACATTAAAATTCTGAGGAACAAGAGAAAGTGAAATATCTCAAATTTATCCCTACCTTCTAGGTAACAGGACTAGATCTTTCTTTGTAAGGAAACCCAGTCATCCAGCAAGCCTACCATCTTTTTTGCCATTAAAACACACAATTTGCACATCTCTCCTACATATCACAGGACCTTAAGTCAGACAGTCCCTAATCTCAAAAAGCTTAGTTTGGAACCAAAAAATAAATGGATTATATCAACAAGTAAATCCAAATACACAGATACAGGCAGCACTAAGGAATCCCCTGCCCAGGCGCTATGGAAAGACACAGGGAAAATACTGGAGCTTAAGAGGGAGCAGGTTTTAAGAAAAGCTTCTTGAAGCATCAGTTTTGAAAGACAAGGAGAAACTGACTTGTAAGGAAGAGTATAGCAAAGTGGAAGAGGGATGATATTCTAGGCAGACAATAGAGCAAAGATGCAGCTGCAAGAGAACATAGAAACCAAAGAGGCCACATGGGAGAGAAAATGCTGGAAAGGTATGCAAGGGGTCAATCATGACCATTCTTGTAATCCATACTAAGGAAATGGAAAGTTAATGATGAAGTCAAATTTGTGTTTTAGAAGATGAGTAAAGAAGCCAGCTTGTAAACATAAGTAGATATGACAGAGAACAATTTAAAAGCAAACAGTGTGAAATGGATAAAGTGAAAAGGACACTGTGACAGTTACTAGTACCATTTCTCTTTCTCACTAACTGAACCCCTTCTCTGCCCAGCCCTGTGCAGGATACGACCACTTCTAATTAAAAAGAGAACTGAGAAAGGGTTCAGAAAAGATAAATAAAATGACCATCACAACTCAGCATGGTTAGGAGTCCTCTATATTTGGAAAAGGAGAAACTAGGGGTGACCACTGTGAAGAGCTGGGCCTATGTCAGGGGTGGAAGCCAGTCAGAACTTTCCAGCTTTCTTGCAAGCTGAGAGTCCAACAGCTAACAATGTTTACGTCACTCTTGAATACTGAATTCCAATTATATGTTTGTATGTCCACCTTTTCCTCCTCCTAGCTCTGAGACTAAAAGAGATGACAAAAGGGTTCTTTGTATCCAAAATTAACTACTAAAATCAAACTGAAAAAAAAATATTGATACTTTTTTGGGACAATGGAACATAAACAAAAGTCTGTTGGGAGAATTTCCTTGTAACAGGGATAGATACAAGAGCAGAACTTCATAGAAAGCCCCTGCCCCCCGCCCCTTTCTCTATTTTCTGAGCATTGATTTGATGCCTGGAGCTGCAGCAGCCACCCTATAGATGTGAGGAAACACATAGGAGGACTAAAAAGTCAACAGAATAAGAATAATAAAGCAAGAGGATGGAAGAGTCTGGGTTTGAAATAGTATTTTTAAGTCCTTATACTTGGCAACCCACTCCAGTGTTCTTGCCTGGAGAATCCTAGGGACGGGGGAGCCTGGTGGACTGCCGACTATGGGGTCACACAGAGTCAGACACGACTGAAGCCACTTAGCAGCACTTGCTTGTTATGGATTTTCTATCTTTAGAGTTCCTGTTAATTAAGTTTAAGTTCCTGTTAGTTAGGTCTTCAAATGTCTCTGAACATTCCAAAGTGACACAAAATAAAAATAACTATTTTTACCTGATGAAGAGCTGCTGACACAGGAAGCAGGCTCCCTTTTTGTCTACATAAAGAAAAAAGTCTGTTCTCCCTACATCAAAATACTAAAAGAATTTGTATTATGTCTTAACAAAGTATAGTTAGAAATATGCATTTTCTTGCTAATGGTGACAAAACCACTTTTAATCTTGAAGCTAAAACAAACATTAGTTATGAGCCATTGGAACTTTGTAGTAACTTTAATGTGCCTTCAGTTTTTTTTTTTTTTTTTATAGGAATAGATTTCTATTAGAAGAACCATATTAACCTTAAAATTCCTGTTTCTTTTTAGTGTCAATATTAAAGGGAAAATACTGATTCTCAGCTGAAGCTTTATCTTGTAAATAATGGAAGTTTTCTGTTATACAACTAGAAAGAGTTTGCCTGGCTAATTTTACTCTCTAGGGTTCCTGTTTCTCCTTATTTCTTTCAAACGAAAGGAGTAGAAACTTGTTTTCAAGAAACCTTTAAAAATAAGTTTATAAAACAGTAAAGTAACTTCACAGTGTATGAAACAACAAGGACATGAATATTAAAAAAAAATACATTGGACATTTCATGACACAATTATATGTATTTGCATGTCATAAGTTTATTGTCAAATTTGTAGAGTTAAGAGTAATGAGGGGACAATATAGAAGCTCTGATTGGTCTTGAGACTTTTTAAATGCAGAGTACATGCATTTGACTCATCTGAGCACATGAGTATATTGGTCCCTCACAGACCAGCTGACCAGGTAATGTGAGGACTGAGACGGATCCGGATATTAAATGATGCCCGTGGCAATTCCTAGTAAGAGAACTGCAATAAAAGCTCCCAGATTTTGAAGAAAGGCTTTGCTGCCTTTAGCAAGGGATTTTTCTTTCAGAAATTGTGTCTAGGAGGATCAGATAACACAGAGTTTCTGAAGAAGATACTTGAGTTTTAGACTCTACAGATCAGAGATCCAGTACCTACCACACTGTAAAAACAACGCTGAGTACACCTTCGAGCATCCCATCAAGCTCTGAAAGACCAAGTAAATTGTACAGATTGTTTACATGCCCACAGAGCCTACCACACTGCTGTTTCATCCTCAACCCGAGCTTATGGCCTCAAGGGGGTTCCCTTAACAAGCTGTTGAGTGCCAAGGATGGTTGGCTTCCTAGGAGGCCCTAGCAATAAAGAACCTGCCTGCCAATGCTGGAGACAGAAGAGACGTGGGTTCGCGGGATCCCCGAGTTGGGAAGATCCCCTGGAGCAGAGCATGGCAACCCACTCCAGTATTCTTGCCTAGAGAATCCCGTGGACAGAGAAGCCTGGTGGGCTACAGTCCAGAGGGTTGCAGAGAATCAATTACAACTGAAGTGACACAGTATGCACACACACACCAAGGACGGTTTTGCAGGAGAAGAGCTGTTGTCCCCTGTGAGTAGGCTCCATAGGTTTAGAGTCCCTGACAGTAAGCCTGAAGGACAAAGGAGTAGGGACAACGTCGGCAGGACACTGAATAGTGCCTATATGCCTTTGGCTGAACGAAGATGAGGCTTTAAGCCAGGCTCTGAACCACGTTTTGGACTTGTTTGTCAAGGCGATGGAAGAAGGCTGATTGGAAGACTGAGGAAATGATGAGAATACGGAACATTAGGAATGGATCCAGAGCACGAGACTGATCCAGGAGTCACGAGACTGATCCAGGAGTCTACTGAGCAAGTGTGAAAAAAGAGGCCAACATAACCTGATTCCATCGTTACTTATTCATGTAACTGAAGCCTCCTCTGTGGTGAACCCTTTCTGGTGAGCATTCGCATGGAACCCGGATAAGGCAGCTGTGGCTTCAGGGAGAGAGGTTCCTTCTCTCTGTTCCTTTCCTGCATCAAAGCAAACCAGGCTATGCTACAGCTGACTGCCACTGCAGATTGCCACTGAGAACTTCCAGAACACTCCATGTGTCATTTTTTTTATCTCACCTAAATTGGCTGTGACAGGAGTTCCTTGATCAGAAACAAAGGCCAGGGACTAATTCAAATGTAACTCCCCATTTTATGTTCCCTATCAATGAAGTTGTTAACCTTTTAACATGGTGGAGTGGTCTCTAAGTGCCTAGCTCAGCAATCTCACAGGGTGTCTTCTTCCACCTTGGAAGTTACTTGACATAGCTACTTGGCAGAGTACTGGTTAGGCTCTGAACCGTGTGCTAAATAAGGCACTGTCTCTTCCTAGTTACAAGATGTGGATCTAAGAACCATATAGTGTCTAAAAATGATAGCTGATTAACCCACTTTCCCATTTTTAACTCACTGTCCCTTTAATGTCCATTCATCCTTTCTTTTAATACTTAAGGGAAGACTTTTACCATGGGACACAGTTTGGTTCTTCTGAATTGGAAGCTAAAACTGGTCATTTGAGCTCTTCATGCCAAGGAAAAAATAGCAGAAAAGTGGGATACTGTCTTGGCTGGGTCGACTGATCATGACTAATAAGATGATTTGCAATTACTGCTGTACAACTAGGAGGAATATGATAGGAACTTAGTGGATCCCTTTCTTTTTTTGATATGCTGTAGGTGAGGTTAATGGGGGACTATCTATAGGGAAGAGCACCAAGAACTGAAACAGCTCAAGATCAAGGTTCGGGCTACCTTGCTGGGCAAATAGCAGAGGGATGGGCCCAAGGTAAGATCATACAATGAGTAACAGCAAAAAGAAGGCATGGGTATCAGCTCTGGCTTAGGGATAAGCGGCAGAAAGAATGGCCATAGCCTGTGCTGTGACTTAGACTAAAACGTCTTCCTTCTATCCATGCTTTATGCTGTGTGTGCTGCTGGTAGTAAAGCATTTCTTTTGCACCACAGACTGAAACAGAATTTGAAGGAGAATATCATCTAAAGCAGAGCTACTCAAAGTATGGGGGTCTGCAGGCTGGTGCCAGTCAGTGAGCCATTTATTACTGGTTCATAACGCCAAAAGTATAGGAATACAGAATAAGTATTCAAAATTACTCTGTCAAATTGGTTTCAAAATCTTTATGCCTATTGTATGTAATAATAAAAAAAATCGAGGCTTGCATTTTATGTTCTTTTGAATTTCATTTTTCTAGAAATTCATTTTTATTACATCTTCCCAATGAATTTGTCCATGACAGATTAGAAACAAAACTTTACTGTTCCTTTAACTACAGAGCTGAGAAGGACCGATTTTAATGAACATTGGCTTTGTCAAATCTCTTACTACTCCTGGATGCAGCACCTGTTTAGGGGAAGAAGTCTGGTTCACAGAACTTTAGTCAGTATGCAGAGAGAAGGGGCAGCAAGTAGATACGGTTCCAGAAACAACTTGGAAGGTAAAGGTAGTTGGGAACTAGGATCATAAGTGAAGAGAACAATGGGGTCAAGGAATGTTGTTCAGTGTGTTTGTAGGCCTGGGAAAAGAGGGAAGGAGGGAGTGGCGGTACATCCATGGAAGGGCTAGGGTCTAGAGAAAGATTAGAGGGGGCAGAGTGAGACAAGGAGGAATTACCAGAAGACAGGCTTGCTCAAGATGTGGATAGATGAGAAATTTTATATTTCTCCAAGACAGTGGTAGCTAATCTTTGAAGAGTAAGGACTGGAGGCCCATATGAGGAGAAACAGAACCATCATCCCATAGGGAATCATGCTGGGCCTGGAACTCACCACCTGCACAGATGAGAACATGGGCAAGGATGCCTCACCTTGAAAAACCTTTTAGTAGTATTGGTTTGTTGGAGAAGGCGTTGGCACCTCACTCCAGTACTCTTGCCTGGAAAATCCCATGGATGGAGGATCCTGGTAGGCGCAGTCCATGGGGTCACCAAGAGTCAGACACGACTGAGTGACTTCACTTTCACTTTTCACTTTCATGCATTGGAGAAGGAAATGGCAACCCACTCCAGTGTTCTTGCCTGGAGAATCCCAGGGATGGGGGAGCCTGGTGGGCTGCTGTCTATGGGGTTGCAGAGAGTTGGACACGACTGAAGTGACTTAGCAGTGGCAGCAGCAGTGTTGGTTGGTATCTCCTTCTCTCTGCCTAAATTTGCCAGTGTCTATTGAACCCAGAAGCCTCCACAGAAGAAAGAGGTGTTTCACAGACTAAAGTTCTGTGAACCAGACTTCTCCCCCTAAACAGGTGCTGTTTGTTTCTAGCTACAGAAACACAGAAATGAGTAGAGGCTCACCTGCCAGTAAACATTTGAACAGCATATGAGAATCACCACCTGAGCAAAGAATGATGTGCTGGGCAGCTTTTCTGGCACCAGCTCCATCCTTTCCATAGGTCATGATCCCATCAGGCAGACCTGTCAAGGTTCCAGCTTCCACAAGGTGACCTCATTCTTGGGATCCCATAGCATCAATTCCTTTCATCATAGAGGTAGCATTCTCCTGTTTCCTAAGTTCCTCACTCTCTTCTATTTGATTTACCTACTTTTCTGCCACCTGGTTTCTGAGATTAAATACTCTCTGTTGTAAATACTTGAAATGGATGCTATTTTCCCAGAAAAACTGTCTGTGGATCAGATAAGTTCACTCACACTAGTCCCTGGGGGTATCTATAACCATCACATTTTCCTCTGAGTATATACCAGAAATTTCTACCTTTGACAACTTTTGGACTCCGAACATCAGCTCTTTGACCTCTTACTTGTAAAGTCCACCTAGAGTTCAGTTCAGTTGCTCAGTCATGTCCGACTCTTTGTGACCCCATGAATTGCAGTATGCCAGGCCTCCCTGTCCATCACCAACTCCTGGAGTTCACCCAGACTCACGTCCATTGAGTCCGTGATGCCATCCAGCCATCTCATCCTCAGTCGTCCCCTTCTCCTCCTGCCCCCAATCCCTCCCAGCATCAGGGTCTTTTCCAATGAGTCAACTCTTCGCATAAGGTGCCCAAAGTACTGGAGCTTCAGTTTTAGCATCATTCCTTCCAAAGAAATCCCAGGGTTGATCTCCTTCAGAATGGACTGGTTGGATCTCCTTGCAGTCCAAGGGACTCTCAAGAGTCTTCTCCAACACCACAGTTCAAAAGCATCAATTCTTCGGCGCTCAGCCTTCTTCACAGTCCAACTCTCACATCCATACATGACCACAGGAAAAACCATAGCCTTGACTAGACGGACCTTAGTCGGCAAAGTAATGTCTCTGCTTTTGAATATACTATCTAGGTTGGTCATAACTTTTCTTCCAAGGAGTAAGCGCCTTTTAATTTCATGGCTGCAGTCACCATCTGCAGTGATTTTGGAGCCCAAAAAAACAAAGTCTGACACTGTTTCTACTGTTTCCCCATCTATTTCCCATGAAGTGATGGGGCCAGATGCCATGATCTTCGTTTTCTGAATGTTGAGCTTTAAGCCAACTTTTTCACTCTCCTCTTTCACTTTCAACAAGAGGCTTTTTAGCTCCTCCTCACTTTCTGCCATAAGGGTGGTGTCGTCTGCATATCTGAGGTTATTGATATTTCTCCTAGCAATCTTGATTCCAGCTTGTGTTTCTTCCAGTCCAGCGTTTCTCATGATGTACTCTGCATAGAAGTTAAATAAGCAGGGTGACAATATACAGCCTTGACGTACTCCTTTTTCTATTTGGAACCAGTCTGTTGTTCCATGTCCAGTTCTAACTGTTGCTTCCTGACCTGCATACAGGTTTCTCAAGAGGCAGGTCAGGTGGTCTGGTATTCCCATCTCTTTCAGAATTTTCCACAGTTGATTGTGATCCACACAGTCAAAGGCTTTGGCATAGTCAATAAAGCAGAAATAGATGTTTTTCTGGAACTCTCTTGCTTTTTCCATGATCCAGCGGATGTTGGCAATTTGATCTCTGGTTCCTCTGCCTTTTCTAAAACCAGCTTGAACATCAGGGAGTTCACGGTTCACGTATTGCTGAAGTCTGGCTTGAAGAATTTACCTAGAGTAAGAAAGCCAAATGGTAACCATCTGCATACCCTGTACCTTTAAAACAGTTGAACAAAAGTAATATCACATCCTATTTTCAAAGGCTTGAAAGATGTGCATATGGATTGCTGTTGTTTAGTCACTAAGTTGTATCTAACTCTGGGACCCCACGGACTGTATTGTAGCCTGCCAGGCTCCTTTGTCCATGGGATTGCCCAGGCAAGAATACTGGAATAGGTTGCCATATCCTTCTCCAGGGAATCTTCCTGACCCAGGAATTGAAACTGTCTCCTGCATTGACAGGCAGATTATTTACTGCTGAGCCACCAGGGAAGCCCATACACGTAGACAGTCATACTTTATTCTCATCTAGTTCCCTAGTTTAGTCATTGCAAACATTGATAACAATTTGAATTTTTAAAAAAATAACCAAAAAAAAAAGTAAAAAAAAAACAAACAAAAACTCCAAAAAACAAAAACTAGACTATAAGGGCTGGATCATCAATTTAATTCCTAAAAATTCCATGTTTGATTTGAGCCAAAGATTTCTGCTTGTCTGATATTTCCTGAGCCCTGATACTGCACTGCCTTTGGATCTCTGACCACACCCACCTGGGTTGCAAACACTTGCCTTCAGCGTGATTCTTAACTCTGCTGAGTTTAGGGATCTCATTTTCACTGCATCTTCTCCGCAGTCTGAGCCTACAAAAACAGTTGCCAACGTGCATTTTTAAAGGACTCTGCAGCCTGGCTCAGCAATCTGTTTCTTAGGAAAGAAGATTTTTCTGAGCTCCAACAGCAGAACAAAATGAGAGGTAGGTAGGCCAGACACATACATATTCAAACTAATGTTTTTTCTTTTTAGTTTTTGTAGACTTTGACAGCAAAGAAAACCTGAGAATGATAAAGAGGAAGGCATTCAATGTTACCTAGTGTAGGACAGTACTCGGCAATGGTTTGCACTCACCAGGCCATCAAACTTGAAATTAAAGCTGGCTGCGTAGGATAGCTCATTGAATACAGACTACCTGGTGAGGACTGCTGCAATGATTTCAGCAGATTTGAATTTCTTAAATTTCCTCTGAAAATGTTTTCTTCACTGTATCCTCTAAGGCATGTATGTGCTGAATTTAAATTACTTTGTGTTACTCAGAGAACAATGGAGAAAAGAGAGATCAGGTGTTGGGCTGTGTAGGGTTGTCAGATAAAACATAGGACACCCAGTTAAACTTGAATTCAGATAAACAACTAATAACATTTTAGTGCAAGTATGTCTGAGGCAATATTTGGGACATACTCATACTCATGCTTAGTTGCTCAGTCATATCCAACTCTTTGTGACCCCATGCACTCCAGCCCACCAGGCTCTGCTGTCCACGGGATTCTCTAGGCAAGAATGCTGCAGTGGGTTGCCATTTTTTCCTCCAGGGGAGCTTACTAACCCAGGGATCAAACTTGTGTCTCCTACCTCTCCAGCATTGGCAGGTGGATTCTTTACCACTAGCGCCACCTGGGGGAGAATGTAGGGTTGTCAGATAAAACATAGGACACCCAGTTAAACTTGAATTCAGATAAACAACTAATAACATTTTAGTGCAAGTATGTCTGAGGCAATATTTGGGACATACTCATACTCATGCTTAGTTGCTCAGTCATATCCAACTCTTTGTGACCCCATGCACTCCAGCCCACCAGGCTCTGCTGTCCACGGGATTCTCTAGGCAAGAATGCTGCAGTGGGTTGCCATTTTTTCCTCCAGGGGAGCTTACTAACCCAGGGATCAAACTTGTGTCTCCTACCTCTCCAGCATTGGCAGGTGGATTCTTTACCACTAGCGCCACCTGGGGGAGAAGGCACTGGCACTCCAGTACTCTTGCCTGGAAAATCCCATGGGCGGAGGAGCCTGGTGGGCTGCCATCCATGGGGTCGCGAAGAGTTGGACACAACTGAGCGACTTCACTTTCACGTTTCACTTTCATGCATTGGAGAAGGAAATGGCAACCCACTCCAGTGTTCTTGCCTGGAGAGTCCCAGGGATGGGGGAGCCTGGCGGGCTGCCATCTATGGGGTCGCACAGAGTCGGAAACGACTGAAGCGACTTAGCAGCAGCAGCAGCAGCAGCACCACCTGGGAAGCCTCACTCATACTAAACAAGTCATTTATTGATTATCTGTAATTCAGATTGAACTGGGAGTCTTGTGTTTCTGTTTGTCAATTCCGGCAACTGTACCGTGGGGGCAGCTAGCATTAGCTTCTTCTCATATGAAGACAACTTGGCTGCTTTGGCAGGAGCACACACACACATACAGAAGTGGTTAAGAACTAAGGCTAGAGAATGAGACTGCCTACATTTGAATCGTATCACTTCCACCTAATGCGTCTGATCTTGGACCAGAGCCAGGAACACAATTTGAGTGGTCAGCGTGCCTCCACTCTCTTAATTTTGGCAACAGCTACCCACACACTCAGCAGTGCCCCCCAGGGAGATGCCCAGTTGCCTGAGGGGGAGAGGTTAGTGAGACATTTGGCAACCTCTTATCATGAGGTTTCACATTTCTGTCCCAGATCATAGTAGGGAGCTTCCCTGCCTTTTATCCCAGTAAGGGCCCATGGCTAATTCCAAATACTGCCTTTCTCTAGGTGTCTTTTGTATGCAACCCACCATCAGGATCAGTTGGGGGTTTTTGTTTTTGGTAGCAACAAACAAAGGAACCCAGGATAACAAGCAAAATATGGTTTTGAAGGGAAGGAGTTAAAGTTGCTCACATGATTCAAACAAGGGCTGCACACGCCAGCTTCAGGAACGACAGGAGTAGAGCAGTGAGATGTCAAAACCCAGCTGCAGAAGCTTGACGTCACTGTACCAGGTCCCTGCTTGAGATGACCCCCCCTTTCCCACCTCTGTCAGGTTTCCAAATCATTTGGGTACTCTACTGAATCCGTGTGTTCTCTTCCTGGGTCAGAATGATAAGGCACAAGGACTAAGAACGATGACACAGCCAGAGCCCCTGCGGGAGTGGATGTGAGCTGAGCACACATCCTAGTGGGCGCCTATGGTAAGTTTTGCCCCAGAACCCCATTAGGATTCTATTATAATAATCACTAATGCTCAAAATTCTCCAAGCTAGGCTTCAACAGTACATGAACCAAAAACTTCCAGATGTTAAAGCTGGATTTAGAAAAGGCAGAGGAACCACAGATCAAATTGCCAACAACCACTGGATCATAGAAAAAGCAAGAGAATTCCAGAAAAACATCTACTTCTGCTTCATTGACTACACTAAAGCCTTTGTGTAGATCACAACAAACTGTGGAAAATTCTGGAAGAGATGGGAATACCAGACCACCTGACCTGCCTCCTGAGAAATCTGTATGCAGGTCAAGAAGCAACAGTTAGAACAGGACATGGAACAATCGACTGGTTCCAAATTGGGAAAGGAGTACCTCAAGGCTGTATATTGTCACACTGCTTATTTAAACTATATGCAGAGTACATCATGTAAAATGCTGGACTGGATGAAGCATAAGCTGGAATCAAGACTGCTGGAAGAAATATCAATAATCTCAGATACACAGATGACACCACCCTTATGGCAGAAGGCGAAGAGGAACTAAACAGCCTCTTGATGAAAGTGAAAGAGGAAAGTCAAAAAGATGGCTTAAAAACTCAACATTCAAAAACTAAGATCATGACATCTGGTCCCATCACTTCATGGCAAATAGATGGGGAAACAATGGAAACAGTGACAGATTTTATTTTGGGGGGCTCCAAAATCACTGCAGATGGTGATTGCAGCCATGAAATGCAAAGACACTTGCTCCTTGGAAGAAAAACTATACAAACCTAGACAGCGTATCAAAAAGTAGAGACATTACTTTACTGACAAAGGTCCGTCTAGTCAAAGCTATAGTTTTTCCAGTAGTCATGTATGGGTGTGAGAGTTGGACTATAAAGAAAGCTGAGTGCCAAAGAACTGATGCTTTTGAACTGTGGTGTTGGAGAAGACTCTTGAGAGTCCCTTGGACTGCAAGGAGATCCAACCAGTCCATCCTAAGGGAAATCAATCCTGAATATTCATTGGAAGGACTGATGCTGAAGCTGAAATTCCAATCTTTGATCACTGATGCCAAGAACTGACTCATTGGAAAAGACCCTGATGCTGGGAAAGATTGAAGGCAGGAGGAGAAGTGGATGACAGAGGATGAGACTGTTGAATGGCATCATGGACTCAATGGACATGAGTTTGAGCAAGTTCGGGAGTTGATGATGGACAGGGAAGCCTGGCATGCTGCAGTCCATGGGGTCACAAAGAGTCAGCCATGACTGAGTGACTGAACTGATAATAATCATAGATATAACAGATATATGGATAGAACTTTCTGTTACAGTGAAGAAATGGAAACAATTTAAATGTCCAATCAAGGGAAGATTAGAATAATAATATGGAGACATAAAATACAGCATATAAAGGTACCTTATTTATCAGATGATTTTAAATGCTAGATTGATATTTCATGTTATAGGAAGCTCTCCTATGAAATTTATAATGCAAGTCAGGATTTTACCATGATTCGTTTCTGTTTTCAGATTTGAAAAATTTTCCCAAGAAAAAACTCTGTGAAAAGTAAAAACAATGCATAAGCCTAAGCTAGATGGCCCCACCCACTCATCCCAGAGGTCGACTCACTGTATCTGGAGTGAGGGCTACATTTTCACAAACACTCCAGAGAGTTCCACCTCAGGTTGCACAGAGATCACATTTGAGAACAATGTTTTACATATTAGTGAAGGATATTGTTTGAAGAATATCCTTCAAATGACTAGGGTCTCCAGGCTTGAAATATTCTAATAAACGCTGAAGTTAATTTGTTCTGCTAGCAGTCCTTGCCATTATGTCATTTCTCTAATAGCATCTTTCCCTCCTTGGGGATCTTCTTCCTAACTTACAATATGAGGAGAGATTGAGAGAGGTGACACCCATCTGGCCCTTGCCTTTCACGGGCACCTATGTTAGGTCCTAGGCTGCATAACAAATACCACACATTTAATAGCTCAGAACAGCACACTTGTATTATCTCACAATCACAATAGCTTAACAGAATTTTGTGCTCAGGGTGTCACCCAACTGCAGTCAAGGTTGTCAGCAGGGGCTGCTATCTCATCTGAGGCCTGTAGTCATTTTCCAAATCACTGACTGTCAGTGGAATCTGGTTCCTTGCAGCTGGAGTGCTGAGGGCCCCCCACCATCCCCTGGCACACAGTCCTCTCCACAACAGGGTGGTCTGCTGCTTCAAGGCCAGCAGGAACGTAGCTTCCTGTTTCCAGGTTCTGAGCCTCTGCTAAAGGACTCATTGCTTAGGGTCAGGCCCACTCAGAATTCTGTCTCTTGGTTACCTCAAAATCAACTCCAAATCAAGAAAAACCAACTTTGTCAGGGAGTGTAGTCTAATCAAGGCTGTGACTACCAAATCATGTTCACAGACCCAGTCCACATTCAAAGGGAATCCTGCAGAGTGTGTATACCAGCAAGCAAAATCCTGGGGCCATCAGAGAGTTTGACCACTGTGAGAGCCGGCCTTTGAATGACCCTCAGTGATCAGACTCTAGTATCCTACATTGGACTGGCGCAGGTCTGTCTTACCAATAGAATACTGCAGAAATGATATGTTCCTAATTGGGTTATAGAAAAACTGTGTCCTCCAGTTTGGTTTCTCTTGCTCCCTGATTGTTCACTCTGGGGGAAGCCAGCTGTCACGCTGCATGAGAAGCCTCTGTGGAGAGATCTATGTGACAAGTAAATGACTCTCCCAACCAGCAACCACAGGAATGAGCCTGGAAGCAGTTTCTCCAGCTTCTTCAGATGACTGCAGCCCTGGCCAACTTTTACATCTTAACTGCAATCCAATGGGAGACCAGGAGCCAGAAACATCCAGCTAGGCTACTTCCGGGCTTCCACTGTGGCTCAGCTGGTAAAGAATCTGCCTGCAATGTGGGAGACCTGGGTTCAATCCCTGGGTTGGGAAGATCCCCTGGAGAAGGGAAGGGCTACCCACTCCAGTATTCTGGCCTGGAGAATTCCATGGACTATACAGGCCATGGGGTCATAAAGAGTCAGACACGACTAAGCGACTTTCACTTTCACTTTCAAGCTGCTTCCAGATTTCTCACTCTCAGAAACCGTGCAAGATGATAAACGTTTGTTGTTTTAAGCTACTGAGTTGGGGGATTATTTGTTATGCATCAGTAGGTAACCAGTGCAACACTTGTCCCAGGACTGACTAATCTAGAGAGAGAAACACACCTGTGTTCCTCATAACACAGGAGAAGCACATATGCAGCAGGAGTTCATAAGCCCATAAAAGAGGAGCAGAGAGCAAAGGTAGGTTGGATGGTGCGAGGGCAGCAGTGGTATCTTTTCAGCCTCTGGATCCAGTCAGGTTTAACTTAGTCCCATGCTTATTATTCTCAGTGTTATGAGCCAATGAATTCTTTCTCCCCGCTTTAAGTTCAGAGCCTTCCAAAGTACATTTAGTCCTACTGAAAGTATTTTGGTCCTCTGTCCATCGAATAAATAAGCATACATTTATACTGATATGCAGTGCAGTCAGCCCAAAGACCATAATTTGTTCCTCTTTCCCATCTCTTGATGGTTATGATTAGACTGAAATCTGGTTTCTGTCACTTGCAACTAGGAGGAGTTCTGATTCAAAAGCCCTCTGTAGGATTAGTTTCATGTGTCACTGTGGTCATTTTCTTATTGCATCTTTCCCTCAAAGGTCATAGTGGCTGGCCCTGGATTGTATGTTAGGTCATGCTCTTGAGGTTCCTTGAAAATAAGTTCTGTTTTCTTGTGTTTCTAAGAAAGTTCCTATGGCATTTTCTCCCAGGGAAGCCAGAGCATGCGAGAGTCTAGCAATTTGACTAAATGATCTACATTTATCCAGGATAAATTTCCTCTATAGTGTATGGCATCTTGCTTCCTAACTTAGCTAATCAAACACTCTCTGGGTACCAAGCCAACTGTTCATGCTGAAGCAGGCTGAGCAGTCATTGTGAAAAGAAACACAATAAACAAATCCCACGCATGAATCAAGCAAAGATTCTGAGTTCTGAAAGGCAGTTTTTCCATCTAGTCTCAGTGCAAAGGAGTCTACAGAGGCCACACAGTTAACCCACTGTTCATTCTGCTTCCTCCCAACTCTGAACCATAGCAGTGAGTTTACATAGAACGAGACCTCTTTAGGGAGTCCCCTCACCCACATAACAATCCTATTTTGATTTTCTTCTAGAGACCAGCACTGCTGCCAAAATAACAGATAATGCATTTTAAAATGAAATTTATAATCATTAAACAAAGTCGAGAGGCCGAGTCCTAACTGCCCTTCCCCACACAATTCCTAATTTTGTCATTTCATAGAATAAAGTAGTAGTATAGGCTCTAAATTCATCTCAACAGCATTATTTCTTACCAAATCAATTTCTTTAACTTAGCCTAGTGACCATTCATAAAATATGCCCTTAGGAAAACTTCAGTAATTCTGTTAATAGTGTTTGCCATTTGGTTCAATACATTCAGCATCCAGGACCTGAGTAAAAGGAGCTCAGAGAAATTGGTACTAACAATACCTGGCAGTTTTTTCCCCTAAAGAAAGTTTTCTATCACATTGGTTAAGATCAGAGACTCTAGAATTAGATTACTTGGATTCAGAGCTCAGGTTTTCCATTTAAAGCCATGTATCACTGGCCAAATTACCCAACTCCTCTTTGTCCAATTTTACATCTATAACATAGGGATAATAGTAATATCCATCTTGGAATCATTTTATAAGAACTATTTAATGATATTCAAAAACACTTATAATACTACCTGGTACACAGTGAAGTATTAAACAAACAGCCAGCACAGAGTATACTAAAATCTGATTTTTATCTCCCAGCTTACCACAGAAGATACTTCAGCATCATTCAAAAGAAGTATCACCATCGCATTTTGTGTAGCATTTATACTCTTCTGTGTGCTCTGGAAGAAATCAGATTAAGGTTGTTTCAGAGTAGTGGTATCCCCATATGACTACAAAAAAAACAAAAAAAACCCACAAATCTTCTTTACCAGAAGATATTATCCCAAGCTGAAAATCATTTCTACAACATTTTTGCAAATACATTTTCTGGCATACAATAAAAAATAACTAGGCACTCAGAGACAAGATAATAAACAGCAAACAGAACTCACAGGTACCTTAAAGGTTGGAGTTTTTAGACAGCGATGTTAAAATAACCATACTTCCTTAGATTAAGTAGATAGGACAGGATGGAGAATTTTGGTAGAGGGTTGAAAACCATAAATAGAAATTATAAGAACTGGAAAATAATAATCAAAATTAGTGACAATTTAATATATTGATTTAACACTTGTTTAGACAGCCAAAAGGAATTAGTAGCCTGGATACTGACTGGCTTGAAAGAACTATCCCAAATGAAGCAAAGAAAAATGAAAGAGTGAGATTAGAAAGGAAGAAACTGAAGATACAGTGAGAAGGTACCATATAAATGGAGTTCTAGGGAGGGAAAAAGAATGGGCAAGAAGAATTATTTGAAGAGATAATGGATACAAATTTTCCAAAAATGAAAGACATCAATATACAGACTTAGAAGCCAAAACAATTCTAAAAAGAATAAAGAGAAAAACACCAGGGACCCAACTGTGAAATTTTAAAACCCAAAGAAAAAGTTTTAAAGCAGCTGGACGTAAACAAAGGCAGACTGCCTTTAAAGGAACAACAATTAGGCAGATAGCTAACTTTTAATAGAGTTAATAGAAACCAGAAAACACAAAATAATACACTCATAATATTAAAAGAAAATAACTCCCAATCTAGAATTAGAGGTTTAGCAAAATAATATTTCAATAAGACTGAAATAAATAATTTTAGTCAGTAGATCAGAATTATAGCCAGTAGATCTGCACTAAACAAGTTACTAAAAACATGCTTTGCAGCAGATGGAAAATAGTACCAGGAAGCCCAGGTTTAGAGTGGAATGAAGAGCAATGAAACATGAATTTAAACAAGTAAACTGATAATGATGATAATGACAATGATGATAGTGAACTAAAGGATATAACAATAATGGCTTAAAATTAAGTTTAGGTGGTGGTGGTGGTTTAGTCACTAAGTTGTGTCCGACTCTTGCAATCCCATGGACTGTAGCCTGTCAGGCTCCTCTGTCCATGGGATTCTCCAGGCAAGAATACTGGAGTGGGTTGCCATTTCCTTCTCCAGGGGATCTCCCTGACCCAGGGATAGAAGCCAGGTCAACTGCATTGCAGGCAGAAAATTTACCAACTGAGCTATGAGGGAAGCTCCAAGAGAGAGGGGCTAATCAGAGGAGATTAAAGAGGTGATATATCTAAAAGGAGCCTCAGGTTCTTGCATTGCCTGTGAAGAAGGTAAATACCAATGAATATAAGGATTTGAAAACCAAAAATGTATGTCATAATTTTATGGTTAACCAGTTTACTGGTTACCAGACTGTGTAACTTTCAAGGTAGTAAAGAGAAAAATGAGTAATAAATTTTTGATAAAGCCAGAGAGAAGAAACTCTTAGAGGGGGAAAAAATAATAATAATAAAATAAATGGGACAAATAGAAAGCACTAAATTTGCCAGACACAAAACAACTCCTGTAGAATCAAGAATTTTAAAATTATTGCTAAATTTGCATGACTTAAATTGCCTGATATTCTAACCCAGGCAAAAAAATTCTAAACACACAAAACTATAAGGTTTAAGGATTTATACTTAGGTACTAAAACTAAAGGAAAGAGAAGGATATCATAGAAGTTTGGAAGAGGCTTCCTTTGAGGGAGAGAGATGGTAGTAATTTGGAGGGAACAAGAAGGGTTAGGAATGTCTGACTGCTTGGCTAGCCAGGTGGTGGTTACCTGATAGGTTTTTGTTCTCTTCTGATTTACTTAACTATATGCGTGTTTGTGTACTTGCCAGTATTTATTCTATTTCTACAAAAAAATTATAAAAGGATAGGGAGATCTAAATATGCTAATATGGTATAATCTTCAGAAACACACAGGTAAAATAAGGCATACAACAGCATACATATTATGATCTTGTTAGCATAAAAAAGCTCACATACTATATACATGGTTATATTCACAATATATACATGATTATATTCACACAGATCATTTTTCAAGACATAAATAGTAAATTTAATATGGCCTATTGCCTCTAAGAGGAGAAACTAGACTCTGGCGAAGTTTATAGAAGAAAGAGGCTAATTTTCATCTATATGCTTTTATTGTGAACATAACTTCTGAATTTTTTAAATAAAATTCTTTTCTTACCAACCTATAAATCAAACGTGAAGCCAAAGCAAGCTTAGCATTTGATGAGGTCATTATTTTCAAATTAACAACTGCATTTTGAAATCTTAAATCTGGAATGTATAACCAAGAATTTTAAATCATTGTTCAATTTGTTCAAAAGATAGGTCAAATTTTCACAACCACGAAGGGAAGAAATGTGGCTTTCATTTTAAAAAGACATCCATGAATTGATTATCTTTCCACTTCTCCCAAGCAAATGGAGTAGAGATAGGTATAGATAATTCATTTTCATTTCAACTTGTTTCTAGACTGTTGATAGAAGTCTTCTATCTGCATTACAATGGAGTGCTACCAAGAACAAAAAGCAAACTTAGGGTAAACTGAATGGCTGAATTTAAGAATCTGCCATAAATCACGACACTCTAGATGTGTACTTGCCAGTATTTATTCTATTTCTACAAAAAAATTATAAAAGGATAGGGAGATCTAAATATGCTAATATGGTATAATCTTCAGAAACACACAGGTAAAATAAGGCATACAACAGCATACATATTATGATCTTGTTAGCATAAAAAAGCTCACATACTATATACATGATTATATTCACAATATATACATGATTATATTCACACAGATCATTTTTCAAGACATAAATAGTAAATTTAATATGGCCTATTGCCTCTAAGAGGAGAAACTAGACTCTGGCGAAGTTTATAGAAGAAAGAGGCTAATTTTCATCTATATGCTTTTATTGTGAACATAACTTCTGAATTTTTTAAATAAAATTCTTTTCTAACCAACCTATAAATCAAACGTGAAGCCAAAGCAAGCTTAGCATTTGATGAGGTCATTATTTTCAAATTAACAACTGCATTTTGAAATCTTAAATCTGGAATGTATAACCAAGAATTTTAAATCATTGTTCAATTTGTTCAAAAGATAGGTCAAATTTTCACAACCACGAAGGGAAGAAATGTGGCTTTCATTTTAAAAAGACATCCATGAATTGATTATCTTTCCACTTCTCCCAAGCAAATGGAGTAGAGATAGGTATAGATAATTCATTTTCATTTCAACTTGTTTCTAGACTGTTGATAGAAGTCTTCTATCTGCATTACAATGGAGTGCTACCAAGAACAAAAAGCAAACTTAGGGTAAACTGAATGGCTGAATTTAAGAATCTGCCATAAATCACGACACTCTAGGTTTTTAGTCATATGAACACAGGACCTGATCAGAATACAATAATATGAATAATCTGAGTTATCAGAGCAACTAGAGCTAAATGCAGGATACATTTCAGGAATTCAGCAACAAATGAAAAGAAAATGCCTACTGTCTACAAGTCAAGAAGTGAGCTCCCTGGGATTTCTGGGTTAAAACAGCAGTTGAACACATGTTTCTAATTTTGTATTTTACCTCCTTAGGTCAACAATAATTTAGGGAAATAATTTTTTTTAAAGAGAAAGATACAAATCCAAAAAACAGAAGAGAGAAAAATGTCATCAAATTTGGAAGCTAGATAAAGTTGGACAAGTACTGACTTAATACTTGAAATCTACAAGAAATACAAGAAATCTAATCTCTAGCTAGTACTGGAAATGTGTGAAGGCCAGACAATTTATACCACAGTATGCCTAATGGCATGTTGTTGTTTAGTCATGTGACCCTGTGGATTGCAGCATGCCAGGCTTCCCTGTCCTCCACTGTTTGCAAGAGTTTGCTCAAACTCATGTCCACTGAGCTATGTCCACTGAGCTGATGATGCCATCCAATCACCCTGTCCTCTGTCATCCTCTTCTCTTTTTGCCGTCAGTCTTTCCCAGCATCAGGGTCTTTGCTAATGAGTCGGCTCTTTGCATCAGGTAGCCAAAGTACTGGAACTTCAGCTTCAGGATCAGTCCTTCCAATGAATATTCAGGGTTGACTCCCTTTAGGATTGACTGGTTTGATCTGCTTGCAGTCCAAGGGACTCTCAAGAGTCTTCTTCACCACCACAACCCACACCACAACCGAAAGGCATAGGAACTATCTCTGAGACTGATGGGAAAAGAAAGACTAGTTTCCATGAAAGCTATTTCCTGTAGTCATCTAATGCAGTTTGACAGGATCCTCTCCGTTATGGACTGCATGTTTGCATCCCTTCAAAGCTCATATGCTGAAACCCTAACACCCAGTGAAACAGTGTTGGGAGAGAGGGCCCTCCAGATGGGAATAGCATCCTTATAAGAAGACAGCTTGTTTCTCTCTCTGCTCTCCAACATGCGAGGACTTAGTGAGAAGACAGTCAGCTACAAATCAGGAAGTGGGCCCTCACCAGACACTGGATCTGCAAGCACCTTCATCTTGGACTTTCTAGCCTCCAGAATCATAAGAAATAAATGTTCACTATTTAAACCACCTTGTTGTTGTTGTTCACTCACTCAGTTGTGTCCAACTCTTTGCAACCCCAGGGACTGAAGCATGCCAGGCTACCTGGTCCTTCACCATCTCCTGGAGCTTACTCAAACTTACATCCATCGAGTTGGCAATGCCATCCAACGGTCTCATCCTCTGTCGTCCCCTTCTCTTCCTGCCTTCAATCTTTCCCAGCATTATGGTGGCCAAAGTATTGGAGCTTCAGCTTCAGCATTAGTCTTTCTAATGAATATTCAGCATTGATTTCTTTTAGGATTGACTGGTTTGATCTCTTTGCAGTCCAAGGGACTCTCAAGTGTCTTCTCCAATACCACAGTTCAAAAGCATCAATTCTTTGGTGCTTAGCCTTCTTTATGGTCCAACTCTCACATCCATACATGACTACAGGAAAAACCATAGCTTTGACTATATGAACCTTTGTCAGTAAAGTAATGTCTGTGCTTTTTAATATGCACAGGTTTGTCATAGCTTTTCTTCCAAGAAGCAAGTGTCTTTTATTTTCAGTCTGCAGTCACTGTCCTTGGGCAGGGATTTTGGAGCCCAAGATAATAAAGTCTGTCACTGTTTCCATTGTTTCCTCATCTATTTGCCATGAAGTAATAGGACTGGATGCCATGATCTTAGTTTTTTGAATGTTGAGTTTTAAGCCAGCTTTTTCACTCTGCTCTTTCACTTTCATCAAGAGATTCTTTAGTTCCTCTTTGCTGTCTGCCACAAGGGTGGTGTTATCTGCAAATCTGAGGTTATTGATATTTCTCCTGGCAATCTTGGTTCCAGCTTGTGCTTCATTCAGCCCATTTCTCATGATGTACTCTGCACACATGTTAAATAAGCAGGGTGACAGTATGCACCCTTGATGTACTCCTTTCCCAGGAACCAGTCGACTGTTCCACGTCCACTTCTGTTGTTTTTTGACCTGCATACAGTTTCTCAGGAGGCAGGTCAGGTGGTTTGGTATTCCCATCTCTAAGAATTTTCCAGTTTGTTGTCATCCACACAGTCAAAGGCTTTAGTATAGTCAATGAAACAGAAATAGATGTTTTTCTGGAATTCTCTTGCTTTTTCTATGAAATAAATAATTCATAAGAAATAAATGTTCAGAAGCAGCGCAGATGCTTGCATCGGCCACTAGCAAGTGAGGACTGGACAGGGAGGCACGGGCTGCATTGCTTAGGGTAAGGACCAGGCATGAATGCCCCAAGGGCAATCTGAAGGAACTAACTAGAGATAGCAACACAGACTATGGGATAGCTATGCTGTGAAAAGCCCTAACCTAAGGCACCGCCAGGCCTGTGTTCTGTGATATCACAGAACAAAGTACTGAGCAGAGCTAGCTGGCTTCCTGACCAGCCCATGCCCCTCCAGAGACAGATAGGCAAGGGCAGCCAGAGCCAGAAGGGGGCAATCACGGCCCCAGAGAGGCATCACCTACGAAACTGCAAGCAGGCTTCATTGCTAACCAAGACTTCCTGGGATTTGGACGGTCAACATCCACTGGGAGGGTCACAGCCAGAGATCAGCTCTCCAGAAAAGACACACGGCACACCTGAGAAGGCACGCTGGTGCACACCCAGAAGACCGCGCGGCAGGGACGGGGGAGGCGATACGTCACAGGCCCCAACTGGGGGTGACTGCTCTCGCCAAGCCCCTGGTCACCTGAGCTGCTTGGAACTGGGAAGGGCACAAAACGCAGGCCCAACCAAGTTTGCACCTTTCTGGAGTACCTGGGAACCTGAACCTGAGCGGCTTAGACCTGGGAAATGCATGCAAACCAGGGCCCAGACAGTTCCCAGCAGAGCAACCTAGAGCCTGAACAGTGTAGCACACACTGGGGAGGCACACATGCCGTGAGTAGGGGCAAACCCAGTGTGGCCGAGACACGGTGAGCACTCTCTGCACACACCAGGGTGCTTGTTTGCAGTGTTCCTCCCTCCCCACAGCACCACTGAACAAGGAAGCCTAAAAAAGTGACCACCACCGCCCCCTTGAGTCAGGGTAGAAATTAGACACTGCTTTGCTGGCCTCTTCAGTGTCTAATTTCCACCCTGACTCAAGGGGGTGGTGGTGGTCACTTTTTTAGGCTGGATCATCGAAAAAGCAAGAGAGTTCCAGAAAAACATCTATTTCTGCTTTATTGACTATTCCAAAGCCTTTGACTGTGTGGATCACAATCAACTGTGGAAAATTCTGAAAGAGATGGGAATACCAGATCACCTGACCTGCCTCTTGAGAAATCTATATGCAGGTCAGGAAGCAGCAGTTAGAACTGGACGTGGAACAACAGACTGGTTCCAAATAGGAAAAGGAGTATGTCAAGGCTGTATATTGTCACCCTGCTTATTTAACTTCTATGCAGAGTACATCATGAGAAACGCTGGGCTGGAAGAAGTACAAGCTGGAATCAAGATTGCCAGGAGAAATATCAATAACTTCAGATATGCAGGTGACACCATCCTTATGGCAGAAAGTGAAGAGGAGTGAAAAAGCCTCTTGATGAAAGTGAAAGAGGAGAGTGAAAAAGTTGGCTTAAAGCTCAACATTCAGAAAACAAAGATCATGGCATCCGGTCCCATCACTTCACGGGAAATAGATAGGGAAAGGGTGGAAACAGTGTCAGACTTTATTTTTGAGGGCTCCAAAATCACTGCAGATGGTGACTGCAGCCATGAAATTAAAAGATGCTTACTCCTTGGAAGAAAAGTTATGACCAACCTAGATAGCATATTCAAAAGCAGAGACATTACTTTACCAACTAAGGTCCATCTGGAAAAGGCTATGGCTTTTCCTGTGGTCATGTATGGATGTGAGAGTTGGACTGTGAAGAAGGTTGAGCGCTGAAGAATTGATGCCTTTGAAGTGTGGTGTTGGAGAAGACTCTTGAGAGTCCCCTGGACTGCAAGGAGAGCCAACCAGTCCATCCTAAAGGAGATCAGTCCTGGGTGTTCACTGGAAGGAATGATGCTGAAGCTGAAACTCTAATACTTTGGCCACCTCATGTGAAGAGTTGACTCATTGGAAAAGACTCTTGATGCTGAGAGGGATTGGGGGCAGGAGGAGAAGGGGATGACAGAGGATGAGATGGCTGGATGGCATCACTGACTCGATGGACATGAGTCTGGGTGAACTCTGGGAGTTGGTGATGGACAGGGAGGACTGGCGTGCTGTGATTCATGGGGTCGCAAAGAGTCAGATATGACTGAGCAACTGAACTGACTGACTGGCTGATATAGGAAGGGGCCTATAGATCTGAGAAGTATAAGCTGGATCAAGGAACTATCTGAAATGAACTGACCTTACACTGTTCACAACAACATCAGAGAAAGTCCTAGATATATTTTTACTATTATCATTTTTTAAATTAAAAGTTTTTTTTAAAATTTTAAGTCCTCTGATACTCCTTTAATTTTCATTTTTATAACCTACTATTTTGGACACAACTGAGCGACTAAACTGAACCTTGCAAAAAAAAAAAAGGACCCTATTTTTAAAGCAAACTTCATACATATACGTTTTATAATTTTTCTGATTTTGTTTTTTCCTTTAATATTGTATTTTTGAGAATCCAACCTCTACTCTAGATTTTAAATCTTTGCTTTTTGGTATTTGTTATCAATTCTGTACCTTTAAAAACCCAATCTTCAGTACCCATTTTTACTTGGGAGCGAGATTACTGGCTAGATTGCTCTCTCCCCCTTTGGACTCTTCTTTTTCTCTACCAGGTCGCCTCTATCTCCTCCCTCCCCCTTCTCTTCTCTACTGAACTTTGTGAATCTCTTTGTCTGTTCCAAGCTCTGGAAAACACGTAGGGAACTGATTACTGGCTAGATCAGTCTCTCTCCTTTTGATTCCCCCCTTTATCCTCCTGGCCACTTCTCTCCTTTCTCTTCTCTTCTCTTCTCTTCTCTTCTCTTCTCTGTGTAACTCCATGAACATCTCTCAGAGATCCAGACTCTGGAGAGCACATAGGGAAGTGATTACTGGCTATCTTGTTCTCTCCCCTTTTGATTCCCCCTCTTCTCCTCCTGGTCACCTCTATCTCTGTCTTCCCTTCTCTTCTCCATGTAACTCTGTGTACTTCTCCAGGTGTCCCTCACTGTGGAGAAACTTTTCATCATTAGCCTAGATGTTTTATCATCAGTGCTGTCTAGATGGAGAAGTCCTGAGGCTACTGTAAGAATAAGACTAAAAACCAGAGGCAGCAGGCTTAAATCCAAATCCTAAGAACACCAGAGAACTCCTGACTCCAGGGAACATTAATTGATAGGAGCTCATCAAACATCTCCATACCTACACTGAAACCAAGGACCACCCAAGGGCCAGCAAGTTCCAGAGAAAGTCTTACCATGCAAATTCTCCAGCAACACAGGAACATTGCCCTGAGCTTCAAATACAGGCTGCCCAAAGTCACACCAAACCCACTGACATCTCAAAACTCATTACTGGACACTTCATTGCACTCCAGAGAGAAGAAATCCAGATCCACCCACCAGAACACCGACACAAGCTTCCCTAACCAGGAAACCTTGACAAGCCACTCGTCCAACCCCACCCACAGTGAGGAACCTCCACAATAAAGAGGAATCACAAACTGCCAGAATACGGAAAAGCCACCCCAAACACAGCAGTATAAACAAGATGAAAATACAGAGAAATACCCAACAGGTAAAGGAACAGGAGAAATGCCCAACAAACCAAACAAAAGAGGAAGAGATAGAATTCTTTATCAGGTAGATTCCCTGAGTAATGATAGTGAAAATGATCCAAAATCTTGAAATAAAAATGGAATCACAGATAAATAGCCTGGAGACAACGATCAAGAATATGCAAGAAATGTTAAACAAGGACGTAGAAGAAATAAAAAAGAGTCAATATATAATGAATAATGCAATAAATGAGATCAAAAACACTCTGGAGGGAACTAACGGTAGAATAACAGAGGCAGAAGATAGGATAAGTGAGGTAGAAGATAGAATGGTAGAAATAAATGAATCAGAGAGGGAAAAAGAATGAAAAGAAATGAGGACAACCTCAGAGACCTCTGGGACAATGTTAAACGCCCCAACATTCAAATCATTGGAGTCCCAGAAGANACTGTTTGCAGATGACATGATCCTCTACACAGAAAACCCTAAAGACTCCACCAGAAAATTACTAGAGCTAATCGATGAATATAGTAAAGTTGCAGGATATAAAATCAACACACAGAAATCCCTTGCATTCCTATACACTAACAATGAGAAAACAGAAAGAGAAATTAAGGAAACAATTCTGTTCACCATTGCAATGAAAAGAATAAAATACTTAGGAATACATCTATCTACAGAAACAAAAGACCTATACATAAAAAGCTATAAACTATTGGTGAAAGAAATCAAAGAGGACACAAATAGAGAAATATACCGTGTTCATGGGTTGGAAGAATCAATATAGTGAAAATGAGTATACTACCCAAAGCAATCTACAGATTCAATGCAATCCCTATCATGCTACCAATGGTATTTTTCACAGAACTGGAACAAATAATTTCACAATTTGTATAGAAATACAAAAAAACCTCAAATAGCCAAAGCAATCTTGAGAAGGAAGAATGGAACTGGAGGAATCAACCTGACTGACTTCAGGCTCCACTACAAACCCACAGTCATCAAGACAATATGGTACTGGCACAAAGACAGAAATATGTATCAATGGAACAAAATAGAAAGCCAGAGATAAATCCACGCACCTATGGACAACTTATCTTTGACAAAGGAGACAAGAATATACAGTGGATTAACGACAATCTCTTTAACAAGTGGTGCTGGGAAAACTGGTCAACCATTTGTAAAAGAATGAAACTAGAACACTTTCTAAAACCATACACAAAAATAAACAAAATGGATTAAAGATCTAAATGTAAGAACAGAAACTATAAAAGTCCTAGAGGAAAACATAGGCAAAACACTCTCCAACATACATCACAGCAGGTTCCTCTATGACCCACCTCCCAGAATATTGGAACTAAAAGCAAAAATAAACAACTGGGACCTAAATAAAATTAACAGCTTCTGCACAGCAAAGGAAACTATAAGCAAGGTGAAAAGACAGCCTTCAGAATGGGAGAAAATAATAGCTAATGAAGCAATTGACAAAGAATCTCAAAAATATGCAAGCAACTCTTGCAGCTCAATTCCAGAAAAATAAACAACCCAATCAAAAAATGGGCCAAAGAATAAACAGACATTTCTCCACAGAAGACATACAGATGGCTAACAAACTCATGAAAAGATACTCATTATTAGAGAAATGCAAATCAAAACCACAATGAGGTACCATTTCACACCAGTCAGAATGGCTGCGATCCAAAAGTCTACAAGAAATAAATGCTGCAGAGGGTATGGAGAAAAGGGAACCCTCTTACACTGTTGGTGGGAATGCAAACTAGTACAGCCACTATGGAGAACAGTGTGGAGATTCCTTAAAAAACTGGAAACAGAACTGCCTTATGACCCAGCAATCCCACTGCTGGGCATACACACTGAGGAAACCAGAATTGAAAGAGACACATGTACCCCAATGTTCATCGCAGCACTGTTTATAATAGCCAGGGCATGGAAGCAACCTAGATGTCCATCAGCAGACAAATGGATAAGAAAGCTGTGGTACATATACACAATGGAGTATCACTCAGCCATTAAAAAGAATGCATTTGAATCAGTTCTAATGAGGTGGATGAAACTGGAGCCTATTATACAGAGTGAAGTAGGCCAGAAAGAAAACACCAATACAGTATACTGAAGCATATATATGCAATTCAGAAAGATGGTAATGATAACCCTGTATGTGAGACAGCAAAAGAGACACAGATGTATAGAACAGTCTTTTGACTCTGTGGGAAAGGGCAAGGGTTGAATAGTTTGGGAGAATGGCAATGAAACATGTATATTATCATATGTGAAATGAATTCCCAGTCCAGGTTTGATGCAGGATACAGGATGCTTGGGGCTGGTGCACTGGGATGACCCAGAGGGATGGTACAGGGAGGGAGGTAGGAGGGGGTTCAGGATGGGGAACACATGTACACCCATGGCAGATTCATGTCAATGTATGGCAAAACCAATACAATATTGTAATTAGCCTCCAATTAAATAAATTTATATTTTTTTAAAAAATAAATAAATGTTCACTATTTAAGCCACCTAGTCCGTGGTACGGAGAAGGCAATAGCAACCCACTCCAGTACTCTTGCCTGGCAATCCCATGGATGGAGGAGCTTGGTAGGCTGCAGTCCATGGAGTCGCTAGGAGTTGGAATACAACTGAGCGACTTCACTTTCACTTTTCACTTTCATGCATTGGAGAAGGAAATGGCAATCCACTCCAGTATTCTTGCCTGGAGGATCCCAGGGACGGGGGAGCCTAGTGGGCTGCTGTCTATGGCGTCACACAGAGTCAGACATGACTGAAGTGACTTGGCAGCAGCAGCAGCAGCCCATGGTAATTTATCATAGCAACCCAAGCACACTAAGATAGCCTCCCAGTTAACAGGTAGGATGTTTAAATTGATACCATGCATATATTTCTCACTAATGAAACTTTCTGGGCAGAACAGGAGAGCACTCAAGCAGGTCTGGAATTAGCTTGAGTGTTTTGAGAATGAGGGTGAGTGGCCTCGGTGTTTATGAAAGAATTCACTCTTGGAGTGGTCTGAATTTCCCTCTAGTGGCAAAGGAAGGAGTATCTTGGCCTTTTTATCAGCTTGCCCAAATAGGGGGCAAAAGGGAAAGGAATGAACTAGAGCTTGAAAGCTTTCAGAAATCAGAAATTTTAAAATATATGGAGTCAGACCCTATTACTCTATTTGAGAAGTTAAACCGTCCATATTCCCTCCTCTACTCCACTTTGCTAAGTAATAGCCCCTCCAAGAGCAATCTGGAAGCTTGTTCTCTGGAAAAATAAAAGCAAGATGTCTGGAGTGATGATCTTGGCACAGATTATGTTGGGGCTGCTAGGAGGAGGGCAAGAGAGAGTCCATCTTAAAGACTGTCAGCCATCTTAAGGCAGGATGTGAACTGGGCCTGAATCCTGTTAAACATCCTTAAAGAAAAACCAGGAACCACCGTCCTCACAGACGGCAAAGATTGAAAGTAAAGGTCAGGTTGTCTCAGTTAGATTAACAACAGTGCCTATACCTGCAGGTTGTAATTGTTAATTCTTCCACACCTGCACGTTGTAAAACTAATCACTAACGTGTAACTTGTCATGCAGTGGGGGTGTGGGGTGGAGTGTGAAAGCGAGGTGGGTAAGGAGGTGTGTAAAACTGAGTCCTCCAAAATCATCTGGGTCCTTGTTGGGAACCAACTCCTCCTGGACCTGCTGGCATAATAAACTGTACTCCACCATCTTGAGTGTCCTCTGAGGTGTATTTTGTGACTCTGGATTCTACAATTAGAGTTGCATAATGGTTAGCATTAAGTATCCAATGTATGCCTAATGCTGACTACAGAGATCCTTCCCCACTGCCAATCTATATCATTCTATAGTGAACTCAGTTGATCAGCTTGGCCCATAGTTCAAGTGCTCAGAGCCTCAGATGAGCTTTTTAGATCCCTCTATTCTTAACATTAAGCAGAAATTTAGGTATTACCTTATATCTGAGGAAAGCTTCCATCATGAAAGAGATATTAAAAACAAAAACTGATCTCCATCATAAAAAGGCATCTTGAGGTAAGTAAGTAATGCAAGATGGGGAGGAATCTACAAACCAAATGAAATGAAATCATCATCATCCTCAGAAAAATAAGAAAATGCCATAAAAAAGGTACAGGGTGCCATAAAAATTTAGGAGAACAGACAAGAGCTTAGAACCAAAAACATAACAAATCAAGTCGTTAGCTTAGAAGAATAAGCAGGGGATATCTAGAAAGTAGATCACAAAGACACAAAGAGGCAGAAAAAGAAAAACTAGATGACAAACCCAGAAAATTGATAGGGGAAGAAAAAGAGGAAATAGAACAGACAACAAACCAAAATTATTCATGAAAATTTCCCAGTAGTTTAATTTCTCTTAGTCCCCTACCCGTGTCTTGCCCTGTTTCCCTTCTCTCTCCTCACGGGTAACCCCTAGTTTGTTCTTTGTATCTGTGAGTCTCTCTGTTTTGTTATATTCATTTATATTTTAGATTCCACATATAAGTGATGGGTGTATGCTCAGTCATGTCCAACTCTTTGCAATCCCGTAGACTGTAGCCCACCAGGCTCCTCTGTCCATGAAATTTTCCAAGCAAGAATGCTGGAGTACTTGCCATTTCCTACTCCAAACATTGTAAATCAACTATACTTTAAAAAGAAAAAGAAAATTTCTCAAAACAAAAGAAAGTAAAATGCTGTTACTGAAAAAAATCTTACTGAATGCAAATAGTAGATGAAAATTGGAAAAGGAAATGGGAACCCACTCCAGTATCCAACACCTACACAAAGATATCTCAAATTTCAAAGCACTAGAGGAAAAGAAGATTCTATCAACTTCTAGGGAGAAAAAGCTGATCAGAGGGATAAGGAATTATAATGACTTTAGACTTCACAGCAGTATCACTGCAAGCAAAAAAAAAAAAGGAGTTATGTCCAGAATCCTAAAGGAAAATAACTTGTAACCTATAACTACAAATTCTCAAACTTTCTGAGGGTAGAACGATGGTCTCAAAAAATAAATTTACTACCCATTCTGTTTCTCAAGAAGCTACCAGAAATGTGTTCCATCAGAATGAAAGTATAAACCAAGAAAAAAAAACAAGATATGGGACAGAAAAAAGAGTTCCAAATAGAAGAGGGATGAAGGAATTCCTTGGAGGACACTGAACAAACATCCAAGATGCTGGCTGGAAACTAGACCTGGGGCACAATCAGGTAGACAAGAGTCCACACAGACGTGCTGCAGGATGTATGACCACGATCCCTACTGCAGTCTTTTCAAAAATTAACACCTGGATAGATGCCCTGGAGAATCTGACCTAGGTAAGAATGTGGTGATCTTGACAATTTGCTGATAAGTCTGCTCTTTCCTTCAGGCCATGCTGCCTATACTGACTGTGGACATGTATTTCATCCCACTGAAGTTTCCTGCTTCTACTTAATTCTGAGACCTGAAAGAGGGCCATGGTGAACCTAGAAGCAAGAAACTCAGAGTAATTCACTTCACTCCCACAGGTCAGATGTTTAGCACCTGTTTTATACTACAGCCCTTCCAAATTCATAGACTGTGGTGAGCCTCAGATTTCCCAGAACTCATGCATGGCCTTCTCCCACTGCCTAACCCAGAAGGTCTCTTGTAAACTCCCAGGAAGCCGAAGTCTGAGAGAGAGAGACTACTGGGTTTATCTTGTCTTGGGTTCTCTCACACAACTGGCTTTGTATTTGCCCCATGTGGGAAGAGGAGGCGTGGTGAGGAAGGTTTCAATGCGACAAACACAGGAGCATTTTCAGTTCTCATTTGTAACCTGGGTGGAAGAGTCAAAGGTTTTTTGTTGCTGCTATTTTTTGGATTAAACATTTACTTTATACATGCAGAAAAGAAAGGATAAAGAAATAATACATACAGTAATGGCTGGACTATAAATTAAAGCTAACTTCTTGGATGACTGTTTGGCAATGAATATCAAAAATCTTAAAGCGGTATTTGTTTTTTGACCCAACAATTCTACTTCCAAAAAAATTCTACGAAAAGATGGACTATGTTCCAAGGTATACATAAAGGCTTTGCTAAATGAGAAACTAACAGTTAAAAATTAGAAATCCAAAACACCAACTCTTGCAGAACTGATTAAAATAAGTGGGATATTTATGCAACTGACCACTATGCGGTCATTAAATATGATGCATTTACTGATATACTGACATGGGTAGAGTTTACATTACACTGTGAGTAGTTTAAAATAATTAAGCATATGGGCTTCCCAAGTGGTGCTAGTGGTAAAGAATTCACCTGCCAATGCAGGAGAAACAAGAGACATGGTTTGATCCCCGGGTCAGAAAGATGCCTTGGAGTAGGAAATGGCAGCCCACTCCAATACTCTTGCCTGATGAATCCCATATACAGAGGAACCTGGCGGGTGATAGTCTATGGGTCCACAAAGAGTTGGACACGACTGAGCACACTGTTTAAAATAATTAAGCATAGACCATACAATATGTGTATGCATTGGTTTTCATCTACTCCCCAGGGATGGTTAATAATTTGAGGAACCTTGTTCACTCCGGGTGCCTGTGCATCAGAAGCAGATACTGCCAGTGCCTCAATGATAACTAACTCCATCTGCACTGCAGGACATGCCAACTAACATGAGAGTGCTAAAGATATTTATTCATGGGTGAAAGCTACAAGAATATCTGCTGTTGCATAATCAGGAGGGTAACAGAAGCCTATGCCTACAAGAGCAGTTAGCACTAGAATTTTTCAGTGTCTGCTTCTAATAAACATGTCAGGCAAGAGACTTTGAGTACCTACAGGACCAGAGCTCCAGTACTTCACCAGACTTGCAGGAACAGGTTTTGTGACTCTTTACGGTCATTTGGTAAATATCTGTATGAGTTTGAGTACTTCTAAGCAGCAGATGCCAAAAAAGGATTCAATTCAGTCGCTCAGTTGTGTCCAACTCTTTGCAACCCCATGAATCACAGCACGCCAGGCCTCCCTGTTCATCACCAACTTGCGGAGTTCACTCAAACTCATGTCCATCGAGTCTGTGATGCCATCCAGCCATCTCATCCTCGGTCGTCCCCTTCTCCTCCTGCCTACAATCCCTCCCAGAATCAGGGTCTTTTCCAATGAGTCAACTCTTCACACGAGGTGGCCAAAGTATTGGAGTTTCAGCTTCAGCATCAGTCCTTCCAAAGAACACCCAAGACTGATCTCCTTCAGAATGGACTGGTTGGATCTCCTTGCAGTCCAGGGGACTCTCAAGAGTCTTCTCCAACACCACAGTTCAAAAGCATCAATTCTTCAGTGCTCAGCTTTCTTCAAAGAGGATTATTATAGATTTATTCGGTGGGGGGCACACCCATGAAGACCAAGGGAGGAGAGCTGGAGAAGGAAGAGGAGACCACAGGATGATGAAGTTCTGACACTTGTACAAAAGAGGGAAGGAAGACTGAGTGGGAAAGTTTCAGATTACAGTGGCGTTCCAGGAAAGTCTTAACCAGTCTGATGTGAAGTTCTTAAGCTAGCCATCCATCTGGGAAGTCACTCAGGTTGCAGTAAAGGGTCTGTGTTAATAACTCCAACTGTGCTCAGTGACTGGGAGCAGCCATGGGGAGCATGATGTCAACAAATGAGGTGGTGGATCCAGAGGGCAACAGCTGGCACTGCCAGGCAATTACAGACCCCCACCAGGAGGAGACCCGAGTATTCTCATGGGTGCACAGTATGTGCAGCAGAATTCAGACAGAAACAAACCATCTAAAAGAGAGACTGTGAGTGCCACAATGGACAACTAGAAAAAAGAATCTGATGGTTATAAATAGGTCAGACTTGCTGAAATCTGTTAACATAGTTAGATGTGTGTATGTGTGGTTTCAAGGTAACCATAGCATGGTCCCACTCTTTATTTTAAAGTCAATTACTGATACAACCTATGATGGGGTTTTTTTAAGTATTTTATTAACTATCACTAGAATTCCTTTAGGGACTTTGCTATCTTCCCATCCAGGTCCTCAAGTCTTAAATCCCACATGTAACCATCTTATCAAGGCCTTTTCCTATGGCACGGTGAGTATGAAACAGGAATTTTTGGTGTGGGAGGTGTGAAGAAGAAAAATGCTAAGAAACAGAGAAAGAGCAAAATATTAATGAGGTGTTCAGAGGTCAGAGGACTTGGTGCTGCCTTGGGAGTGACCCTGTATGTCTTTTGGAGAATGAGGAAAAGATGTGGTATGCCCAGTGAAGACAGGGAAAAATCTACAAGATGAAGAAAGAAATTATAACCAAGGCTGACCAAGTCCCTGAGCAATTCCAGAGATCTTAGGACACGCCCTGAACTTCCTACATGAGCTAGGGGGTGCAGTAGGAGCAGAAGCTAATCTGATGTAGATCACAAGAGGCAGGGTCAGCACAACTGACATCTTAGTTAAAAATATAAACAGACACAGAATATAGGTGAGTAGAAAATATTTGACAACCTGAATAAAATGCTAGTATTGTTGCTTTACAGGACAGGGTTATGAATGATTTCTTTTTATCATCTCTATTTTCTAATTGTTTACAATGAGCATGAATTGGCATAATATGAAGAAAAACATTCTGGGAAAAAATAATTATAGGGTAATTATTTATTTCCAGCAATTAGACTGAATATTAGAAAAGTCAAGTCATTGTTTTCTGCACAGTGGGAAACATAATTGGTCAATTATAAAGGAACTCTACAGAACAGGTTTATTTACCCTGTAATTTATGGATGCATTTTATAGTAAAGTCATCCTGGGAGGCATATTTAGGAGACCATATTAATGAAAGTAGACCTTTTAGTTAAGATTTATCTTCTTGTGGCTATTGATGACAACCAGCTATACCCTCCAGAGAAGGCAATGGCACCCCGCTCCAGTACTCTTGCCTGGAAAATCCCATGGATGGAGGAGCCTGGTGGGCTGCAGTCCATGGGGTCGCTAAGAGTCAAACACAACTGAACGACTTCACTTTCACTTTTCACTTTCATGCACTGGAGAAGGAAATGGCAACCCACTCCAGTGTTTTTGCTTGGAGAATCCCAGCGACAGGGGAGCCTGGTGGGCTGCCATCTATGGGGTTGCAGAGAGTCGGACACGACTGAAGCAACTTAGCAGCAGCAGCAGCAGCAGCAGCAGCAGCAGCAGCTATACCCTCTCCAAAAAGCTTTGAAACAGAACCATCTCTACTTTACTTTATAATGAGGACTTAAGAAAAATCCTGCTCCAATAAGGACTAAATTCCAAGTTGACTACAGTTAAAGCTAATGCTTTTCACAGGAAGCAATCTCCTTGGGTTATAGGCCACCTTACCCTCGCAAGGACATGACTCATCAGGATTCTTTTGATAAACTGACATACTAGCTATGTAAAATAATAATATACCTTTATGTATATATGTAAATATACATAAAAGTATATTTATGCAAAATATATTTATGTAATTTAAATGTAATTTTATACTTATGTAATTTTTAAAAAGTATATTTAATGTAAGAAAGTACCTATCTCAGTGACTGGGACAGGAAGATATCCCCTTGTTTCCTTACTGCTACTTATATTTCCACTTGTTGGCTTAATTTCTAAAATCTCTAGCTCCATCATTATCATCAACTAGTACTTTCAGTTCAGTCATTCAGTCAATGTCCAACTCTTTGCAACCCCCATGGACTGCAGCAAGCCAGATTTCCCTATCACCAACTCCTGAATTTTAGACCTATATAGACATGCACTTCTTATTGCAAAATTCAGACTTAAATTGAAGGAAGTAGGGAAAACCACTAAGAATACTGGAGTCTGTTGCCATGCACTCCTCCAGGGGATCTTCCCAAACCAGGGATTGAACCCAGGTTTCCCAAATTGCAGGCAGATTCTTTATTGTCTGAGCCACCAGGAAAGCCCAAGAATACTGGAGTGGGTAGCCAGTCCCTTCTCCAACAGATCTTCTCGACCCAGTAATCAAACCAGGGTCTCCGCGTTACAGGTGGATTCTCTACCGGCTGAGCTACCAGGGAAGCCCAGGACACTCAGATACGACCTAAGTTAAATCTCTTATGATTATAGAGTGGAAGTGACAAATAGATTCAAGGGAAGATCTGATAGTTCTTCAGGCACTCTGTCTATGGACAAAAGTTCGTAATACTGTACAGGAGGCAATGATCAAAACCATCCCCAAGAAAAAGAAACACAAAAAGGCAAAATGGTTGTCTGAGGAGGGCTTACAAATAGCTGAGAAAAGAAAAGAAATGAAAGGCAAAGGAGAAAAGGAAAGATATACCCATCTGAATGCAGAGTTCCAAAGAATAGCAAGGAGAGATAAGAAAGGCTTCCTAAGTGAACAATGAGAAGAAATAGAGGAAAACAATAAAATGGGAAAGACTAGAGATCTCTTCAAGAAAATTAGAGATACCAAAGGAACATTTCATGCAAAAATGGGGACAATAAAGGACAGAAATGGCATGAACCTAACAGAAGAAGATATTAAGAAGAGGTGGCAAGAATACACAGAACTATACAAAGAAGATCTTAATGACCTGGATAACCATGATGATGTGATCACTCACCTAGAGCAATACATCCTGCAGTGCAAAGTCAAGTGGGCCTTAGGAAGAACTACTACAAACAAAGCTAGTGGAGGTGATGGAATTCCAGGTGAGCTATTTCAAACCCTAAAAGATGGTGCTGTTGAAGTGCTGCACTCAGTTCAGTTCAGTCACTCAGAGTGCCCAATTATTTGCAATCCCATGCAATCCCTTGACTGCAGCATGCCAGGCTTCCCTGTCCATCATCAACTTCCAGAGCTTGCTCAAATTCATGTTCATTGAGTGGGTGATGCCATCCAACCATCTCATCCTCTGTCATCCCCTTCTCCTCCTGCCTTTGATTTTTCCCAGCATCAGGGTCTTTTCCAATGATTTCTCATTGTCTCAGCAAATTTGGAAAACTCATTAGTGACCACAGGGCCAGAAAAGGTCAGTTCTCATTGCAATTCTGAAGAGGGCAATGCCAAAGAAAATTCAAACTACCATACAATTGCATTCATTTCACATGCTAGCAAGCTAGGCTTCAACAGTACGAGAACTGAAAACTTTCAGATGTACAAGATGGATTTAGAAAAGGAAAAGGAAGCAGAGATCAAATTGCTGACATCGTTGGATCACAGAAAAAGCAAGAGAATTCCAGAAAAACATCTATTTCTGCTTCACTGACTACAATCAAACCTTTGGCTCTGTGGGTATAACAAACTGTGGAAATTCTTCAAGAAATGGGAATACCAGACCACCTTACTTGCCTCCTGAGAAATCTGTATGCAGGTTGAGAAGCAACCATTAGAACCGGACAACTAAAAAGCCTCTGGAAAGTGAAAGAGGAAAGTGAAAAAGCTGACTTAAAACTCAACATTTAAAAAACCAAGATCATGGCATCTGGTCCCATCACTTCATGGCAAATAGACAGAGAAACAATGGAAACAGTGACAGACTTTATTTTCTTAGGCTCCAAAATCACTGCAGATGGTAACTGCAGGCATGAAATGAAAAGACGCTTGCTCCTTGGAAGAAAAGTTATGACCCCCAAGACAGCGTACTAAAAAGCAGAGACATTACTTTGCCGACAAAAGTCTGTCTAGTCAAAGCTATGGTTTTTCCAGTAGTCATGTATGGATGTGAGAGTTGTACCTTAAAGAAGGCTGAGCACCAAAGAACTGATGCTTTCAAACTGTGATGTTAGAACTGGTGCTTTCAAACTGTGATGTCAAGGGACTATTAAGAGTCCCTTGGTTAGCAAGGAGATCAAACCAGTCAACCCTAAAGGAAATCAATTCTGAATATTCACTGGAAGAGCTCATGCTGAAGCTCCAATACTTTGGCCACCTGATGCAAAGAGCCAACTCTTTGGAAAACACATTGATGCTGGCAAAGATTGAAAGCAGGAGAAGGGGATGACAGAGGATGAGACAGTTGGATAGCGTCACCAACTCAACAGACAAGAGTTTGAGCAAGCTCCAGGAGATGGTGAAGACAGGGAAGCCTGGCATGCTGCAGTCCATAGGGTCGCAAAGAGCTGGACAGACACCACTGAACGACTGAACTGAACTGAGAGGGTATTGAAGAAGAGTTGTACACATTAAAAATATACATGGCTGGAAGAAATCACAGAGCTAAACTGCATTCCATTTGCAAGCCTGTTAAGTTCTATCCTTGAATCAAACTAGATCACTGGAAGACAAAGGTGAAGAGTGAAGACAAAGGTGAATGTGTATTGCCACTGGCCACAATGTCTTCCTATAAAAAAAAAAAAGGCTCCCTTTCTTCCAGGAAGACTCTACACTAAACCAGCGTATATAATTTAGGGAGAGGAATGAGGATTACACTTCAATCTCCACTTATCCCATGAGAGGGATGCCCCAGTACACTGTATTCAAATAACTGTCCAGGGCAGTCATGGCTTATGTGTTTAGAAGACATTACCATAGTTCTCTGAGAAAATCCTGTCACTGAATCATGCTTCAACTTTAAACATTTATTATCCTTATAGACAACTCACTAGTCATATTTCTTAAGGGTCCTATGCAGACCAATGTTTCCTAGCTTTTTGGATTTCAGGGACCAATTTTCTTTAAAGTTATTTTGGGAACTGATGTAGGGTTGCCAAGTTTTATTTGAAAGAAATAAGACTCAAAGTATGTAATTTACTGAGCACAGTAATTTTAAAATAAAAGCCCAATATTTCTCAAGAAATAAAAGCTATATCCTTGGACCCACATTTTCTCTTTGATAAAGTAAAGCTGAATCAGTGCACTGGGGAACTGCTGATATGCTTGCCACCACCTGCCTCTGAAGTCTCCTCTGCCCGCTTCAGCCTCTCCAGCCTACCCAGCCTTCTCCTTCTATTCTCTTAACCTGGTTGATGCCCACTCATCTTTCAGGTCTTAGATTGGAAAATCAGGAAAGAATTCTAAGCTAGAGAAATTTAAGTGAATTTAAGAATTAGTACTACTTCACTAACTGATACAAAAGCATGCGTGCATTCATGCTCAGTTTATCCAACTCTTTGCGACCCCATGGACTGTAGCCTGCCAGGCTTCCCTGTCTGTGGGATTTTCCCACAAGAATACTGGAGTACACTACCATTGAATACCAGAGATTGAATCCACGTTTCTTGTATCTCCTGCTTTGGCAGGTGGATTCTTTACCACTGAGCCGCCTGGAAATCCTAACTGATACAAAAGAAAAGTATAATTGGTTATAGATCAATAGGTTTAATATTTATTGACACCCACAGACTGTGAGCTTCATGAAAAGAGCACTAAAAAATCTACATAGCTTTGCCCCCAGCTATGTAGACACGGATCCGCCTACATAATAGCTGATTGAGTATTTATTGAATGGATTAAACCAACATCTCTTATATAATGTGCTCTCGTAGTGATCTGAGTTTTGAACCAGAAGAACTTGTTCTCTTCTTCTGAATATTAAAGATGATATAATTTGCTTCTCACCTTACCCAGATTCTAAGAATCTTAGAGGTTGATATTTCATCATGGCAACCATGTTGACTTTTGTTGTTGGAATATTTACTCTGTTTCCTCTTTCCTATTTTTCATATTATTTTACCCTTTATTATAAGCTGCTCTAAGCTGCTTCAAGTTCCTTTTCAGAAAGATGTGGGGTGTAAATAAATAAATAAGGCTTTACAGTGCAATAGCTCACCTGTTCCTGAAATAAAATGCTGACATTTTAAATGTTCCTTATTGTAAAGGTTAGATGATTAAATATATTCCTCTTCTGCTCCATCAGATTACCCAAATAAACATCAGCCACATAGAAACCACACAAATAGATCAGGTTTTTGAATGGAGGTAGTTTTCAGGGACAGATATGTACTTGAAAATTAAGAGAAAAGAAAACACAAGGTATGTCATTCTAGTTTAAAAACAACCAAGCTTAAGAAACCATCACATATATTTATATTTATGCTTATTATGTGCCCTTTTAAAACATCAAGAAAAAAGCCAGCTGCCAGCTGACATACTTTCCAAAGAACCTAAAGAAGCATCAAGACCTTTCTCCCACAGGGAAAAAAAAAAATAGCTTCTGTAGGTCTGCTTTTAACATTCAAAATTATCAGACTAGCCATCTCGAGTCTGGTAAATAGTATTTAAAACTGGGCCAAATATCAATTAATCTTCTAATTCTGCCTCATTTTCTAACAAAAAGCATTTAACCCCAAATATACATAGGCTAACAATCCCTGGTTGGCTTCATTACTCAGCTAAGGCATCCATCACCTGTTGTGTCTGGCAGAGCTTTTATTATCTCAGAGCACAACCCCCTGAGTTTCTAGAAGAGAAAGTTCCCGCCTTCAGATGAATCATCTCAGTTTATCTAATAACTTGCCGACCCAAACAGATTAGAAACCTCAGCAGTGAAAGCTTCTTGGAATGCTAGCCAGTCTTGTTCTCTGACACGACGCATGAACTGCAGCAGGAGTTAGCAGACTTGACCAAGACCACACAGCGGTGAGGTGCTTGTTCCGTACCTGCAGCCTCTGCGAGAGACCCTGCCTCACCAGGAGGATGAACTAGAGAGTGAGGTGGCGAAGGGGAGGCCCACAGCTCTGAGGCGGCATGCTGACATGTGTCCCGGGCACACGCTTCAGCTCTAGGAGGATAGTACCCCCATTCTATGTAGCAGGAGAAGGCCATGTTCTCTTGCTCGCATCTGAGGATCCTCCAACTGCCAACGTCCTTGTCTCCAACGCCACAGCACGCGCTCAGTGTGCAAGGCACTTGCAGGAAATATCCAGGGCTCAGTTCTGATCTCAGACTCTCCCGAGGGTGCAGCAGAATGCACTCTTGGCACACACTTGCTAAGCCACCTTCAATTTAATTTCACAGAGTGAGGGGTTCTGAAGGAAGACTTAATGTGAGTACAAAGGCACCAGTTACAACCTGTCTAGGAAAACAAACGGCGTTTGTTCTGAAGAGCTAGAAAGGAGTTTTGGCACAGAGTCTGGCACACTTCTCGGGTAGGCAAGAAATCTTTGTATTCAGATGAGCAAGGGGGACACAATCCAATTCAGAAGGTGGGTTCCTTCCATAGCAGGAGCCACCTGAGTCTTGCTATAATATCAGTAGCTGCTTTAGCAGGAGGCAGGTGAGAGCATGAGTTCTGGAGTTAGTTAGGCTTGGTTTTTTACTTACAGCTTCAAATCTTACTAATTACAGGACTTTGATACTACAACAGTCTTTAAACTCTTCCCTCACCTGAAAAATGGAGGTTGAGTGTAGCAGTGGATAGAAATCCCCACAACGTGATGAAGTAAAATGCCTAGCTCTACAGTAGGTACACAAATACTTTTTTCCACATTCTGTCATCCTCTCCTGACCTTCTGTTGCCTTTCCAGCTTATGACAGGAAGAAGTTGCAAGAGCCATTGAGGAAAGGGCTGTGGGTATGCCAAAATCTGGGGCCAAGGCAAGCCCCTCCTCTCCTCCTGTCAATCTCCCCAACTCCCAGTGGTATTCTTCTTATACATAAAAACTGAGAAGCAATGATCAAGAACAGGTTCAATAGAGGAAGGAATCCACTAAATGGCAAAAGGCAAGGGTAAGGATGTGGGAGTGGAGAAAACTTTTTTTCAAAGAGACAGTAGAGGACCATAGATTTGCTTTGCTGATGGTGGCAAGACAGTAAAGGTTCACAAAAATAAGCAGTATGCTTCCATGGTTGCCCCCAAACCTCCTCTACTTTCCCTTCTAGTCTCTTTCTCTGTTTGTACTAGTAGAACTTGTTAGTGTTAACAGTTTGACTGTCAACTTACCAGCTTTGTGGGCACAAAGACAAAAATCAACCTGTGTTCCCCACTGTCCAGTCCAGCAGTAAGGGATACACAACTACACTAAACGTGGGACCAGCTAGACTTCTGCTAGGGTCAACGTACACTCGCAAGAGAAAATGACACCACTTCTGGGAAGCCATCCATAGCCTCTCAAGTATATTATCTGAATCGTGCCTTGTAACTTAGGGAGAATTTAGTTGGGGGCTTGGGAGAAAAGTCCTGGTGCCTCAGTGGTAAAGGATCTGCCTGCCAATGCAGGAGATATGGTTTAATCCCTGGGTTGGGAAGATCCCATGGAGAAGGAAATGGCAACCCACTCCAGAATTCTTGTCTGGACAATTCTATGGACAGAAGAGCCTGGTGGGCGACACTCCATGGAATCGAAAAGAGTTGGACACAACTTAGCAACTAAAAAAACAACAAACTTAGGGAGAATTTAGCTATGGGCTGGGGAGAAAAGTGAGGGCTAAAACTTTTAAATTCTGTAATGCATTCTTTTTCTATATATTTAAACTCTGAATTCTCCAATAGCTGCAGATTCTTCCAAGACTTCTCCACTTTTTTTTTTTTTTTTTTTCATTCTCACCAATCTTTACCATGTTAGGAACTGTAGTGGAAGCTCTGTTCACAATGTCCGTTTAACCATCTCAGAAGATTTACTGATTTTCTCCATTTCTTCTATGAAATATACTTTCTCAGGTCAGGTTCCCTAGAAGCACTGCTAGAGATGGAGATTCTCATGCAATCAATTTGCTAAGAGTAATCCTTTCAAGAAACAGTTGTAAGGAAGTGAAGGAAGGAGGACAGAGACGGGAAAGGAGCCAAGTAAAGATGGGCATGGTTAAGTCTGACCTCTGAAAAGAAACACCACAAGCACTAGAACATGAATGGCACCACAGTTTTGCTCATTCTTGAGGCAAGGGATCAACATTTGTATCCTCAAGTCAGTCATTTGCCATGGGCCATCCTAGGGAACTACACACACGTGCTAAGTTGCTTCAGTCCTGTCTGATTTTTTGTCACGCTACTGACTGTAGTCCACAAGGCTCCTCTGTCCATGGGATTCTCCAGGCAAGGATACCAGAGTGGGTTGCTATGCCCTCCTCCAGAAGATCTTCCCAATCGAGGGATCAAACCCGAGTCTCTTACATCTCCTGCATTGGCAGACAGGTTCTTTACCACTGAACCACCTGAGAATCCACAAGTACCTGTGGGCAAGGGCAATTCTCTGGAGAAGAGTGCATCCGTGAGCCAACAGTAGCCAACACTCCTAACAGTCAGAAGTGGGTTCACCCACCTGGCAAACAAGTTCTGAGCAGGACATCAACAGGGGCTACTGCTCATACTGACACCTGTCCACTGACATAGATAGTCATCTACAAGGTCCAGCCAGCACTGTAGGTATTTCACAAAGAAGAAATCAGTTATAGTGAACTGGCCACATGGGTGATGGGAGAGGTGGGAAACAACTGGGATGAGAGAGGAAGTCCAGAGATGAACAGCAACAAAAAGTTGCTATAACCTCTAGGACTGGAGAACCAAAGAAAGGCGGTGTTAGCAGTCAGGGGCGTAGGGGCTGGAATCCCACCAGGAGGCAGAGGAGACACTCCAGGAGGTGAGGATGGGGGAAATAGTCTGGCTTCTCCCCTTTAGGGCTTCAATTTTCTGCCTGTACTTCCTTGTAGTCAAACCTACCAAAAGCCAAAGGGAAAGAGAGCCAGGGAAATGTCGCTCCTGTGATGCAGAGCAGGGGAGGACAGAAAGCGAACAGGAGCCAACAGGCAGGTGACTGATAAGCCAGTAGAGCACACACCACACTTCTGTTCATACCAAGTGAGCTATAAGCACCAAAACAACTGTATGTCATCCATTTTCTCTGCTACTATATAGAATAAACCAGTTTTGGGCATAGACATCTCTTTAGAGTTTAGATTAACCTCAAAGTCATAAAATTCATGCCAGGTATTTAGTTGACGAAATGAAATGTACAATAAGTGTTGTGTTCCAGCTCAGTCTCTAGCTGGAAGAGACCAAATCTGATGGACTCTCAGTGTCCATTTCCAGTCCAAAATTAAATTCAGTTCAGTTCAGTCGCTCAGTCGTGTCTGACCCTTTGNTTAGTTGACGAAATGAAATGTACAATAAGTGTTGTGTTCCAGCTCAGTCTCTAGCTGGAAGAGACCAAATCTGATGGACTCTCAGTGTCCATTTCCAGTCCAAAATTAAATTCAGTTCAGTTCAGTCGCTCAGTCGTGTCTGACCCTTTGTGACCCCATGAATCGCAGTACGCCAGGCCTCCCTGTCCATCACCATCTCCCGGAGTTCACTCAGACTCACGTCCATCGAGTCCGTGATGCCATCCAGCCATCTCATCCTCGGTTGTCCCCTTCTCCTCCTGCCCCCAATCCCTCCCATGGCTTAAAGCTCAACATTCAGAAAACGAAGATCATGGCATCTGGTCCCATCACTTCATGGGAAATAGATGGGGAAACAGTAGAAACAGTGTCAGATTTTATTTTTTTGGGCTCCAAAATCACTGCAGATGGTGACTGCAGCCATGAAATTAAAAGACGCTTACTCCTTGGAAGGACAGTTATGACCAACCTAGATGTAAATGTAAAGTCACTCAGTCGTGTCCGACTCTTTGTGACCCCATGGACTGCAGCCCACCAGGCTCCTCAGTCCATGAGATTCTCCAAGCAAGAATACTGGAGTGGTTTGCCATTTCCTTCTCCAGGTGATCTTCCCGACCCAGGGATCGAACCCGGGTCTCCAGCATTGGAGGCAGACGCTTTAACCTCTGAGCCACCAGGGAAGGACCAACCTAGATGGTATATTCAAAAGCAGAGACATTACTTTGCCGACTAAGGTCCGTCTAGTCAAGGCTATGGTTTTTCCTGTGGTCACGTATGGATGTGAGAGTTGGACTGTGAAGAAGGCTGAGTGCTGAAGAATTGATGCTTTTGAACTGTGGTGTTGGAGAAGACTCTTGAGAGTCCCTTGGACTGCAAGGAGATCCAACCAGTCCATTCTGAAGGAGATCAACCCTAGGATTTCTTTGGAAAGAATGATGCTAAAGCTGAAGCTCCAGTACTTTGGCCACCTCATGTGAAGAGTTGACTCACTAGGCAAAGGGATAGGGACTCATGGAGCCAACTCAATGGAAAAGACTCTGATGCTGAGAAAGACTGAGCGCAGGAGAAGAAGGGGGCATCAGAAGATGAGATGGTTGGACGGCATCACTGATTCAATGGACATAAGTTTGAGTAAATTCTTGGAGATGGTGAAGGACAGGGAAACCTGGTGTGCTGCAGTCCATAGAGTTGCCAAGAGTTGGACACAACTGAGTGACTGAACAAGAAAAGATAGGGAAAAGCTGGATGATTTTGAAGGTAACATTAAGAATTGAGTTCTATTTTATTATTAATGTTGGCACAAGTTAACTTGGCAGGACCTTCCCTCTGTTAGCATTTTCATTTTCCCCTTTATCCATTCAGTTCAGTTCAGTAAATTACACTTAATATTTGATATTATTTGATATTTTCAAAATGTTAGTCATCATCTGAAGTGTTTTACCATGCAGTAAATAACATAATTAAGCATTAACCCAAGGTCCAAATTTAGTGGGGATATTTACATGTGTCTAATTATTTGTCAATTTATGTCAGTACTTGGGACTACTCAAGAGACAGTTTAGGCAAAGGCTTCCCCTAGGGGCTTAACAAAGTGATTATAGGCTTATTAGAAAACACAGAAAGACAAGCCTCCCAGGTGTTGTTCTCAACCACTTGCAAATCAAATAACTGGAAAAAAATAGAGGTTTGCCAGGAGAGGAACAATTTTCCAAGTATATATACTTTATGCAGATACCTGTTTCCATGTAGTAAACTGAGGAAAATAAATGTCAGGATTTTATAAGTGTTATCAACTGTATTTAAAATAACCTGGAAGATCTATAAGCTCTAGGCCTCTGCTAAATCCATATTGCATTTTGATGAATGGTAAACTCTTGCACAAGAAATAGTATTTGTATGTGAGCATATTAGCACACAGTTGCCAAAACTCCATTTGTTAAAATAAAAATGACTAAATATGCCTGTTAAATGTTGCATTAAAATAGTGTATAATATTTGTATACTGGGATAAATGACAGAGACAAATATTTATAAATAATAACACACCAAGTACTCTTATCTTCCTCAAATCCAAATTTTAAATGGTCTCTTAAGCTTTCAAATCAATCTTGAGATGCACCAGTTCTGTATCTGCTGAGATGAGAAATCAAATCTATAATCATAACACACAAGCAAATTCATTCTCATTGCCAATATGGATGTTGGATGTAGTTAATTTCCAGTGATTAACAACTTTTGAGATTCAGAATTCAGACCATTATACTATAAAATGTCTCTTGATAATCTAAATGAATTACTTAGACTTGCCAAGAAATTTCAAAACAATTAAGTCAGCTGATTTTTTCCAACAGGTAAGAGAGGAACACTATGCTATTAATTCCAACACAATTATGATTGATGAAGATAACACAAGCATATTAACTGACACTTTTGACAAATTTTGCATTCTTCAAATATTTTTTTTGTCTGAAAGCAATTTCAAAGATATACAACTGCTTTTTATCCATGTAATACTTGCTTTTTCTTATAAACACATATCAAAACTTATGATAAAATATTTTAGTCTAGAATTTTTCTCTAGAGAAATATATTTTCTCTATTCTAGGTAAGTATGAGTAGTCTAGGGATACAGATTTGGGGGTTGATGGAGAGGGAAAATAAGGTACCAGGTTTAAAAGTGGGAGCATATCAAAGGACCTCAAAGAGTCCCTAATGGGCAAAGCTGGAAAATTTAGGCAGCAAAATAAATACTGGATTGATTGTTACCTCAAATTAAAAAAAAAAAATTGTGTGTCCATACTGATGTAAATGGTTTATTAGGTAACATTTTTCCTTATCAAAGAATTCTGAAGACTATATAGTACATACCATCCCCACTTCAGGAGGTGAAGCTTAATTCATCTCCCTTTGAGTGTCAGCTGGATTTAGTCAATTACTTGCAACAGAGTCATGATAAGGAGGAAAACAGGAACTTTACAGTGGAAAATGAGGCAGACATCACCTCAGCCTGTGAGCAGGTATCGGAATATCATGTACCACTCATATGATAAGAAAGCCTTCATTGGTATTATATTCTGAACAAAATTCACAATCCCGATCAGGAGAGAAACATCAGACGAAACCAAACTGAGAGAAAGTCAACAAAAATATCTGATCATGACACTTCAAAACTCTCAAGGTCACAAAAAGTAAGGAAAAAGGGAGAAACTATCACATTACAAAACACTACAGAGGGCATAACTATTAAATGTAAAGTGATATTCGGGGTTGGATGAAACAAAAAATTAAAAGTAGCGGGAAAACTAGTGAAATTCAAATAAAATTTGTAGTTTAGTTAGCAGTATTTTGCCACTGCTAATTTCTTAGTTTTGACAACTGAACCACAACTATGTAAGATGTTAACACAGGGAAAACTGGGTGAAAGTAAATAAGAACACTAATATTCTTATAACTTTCCTGTAGCTCTCGAATTACCCCAATCTAAAATTTTCATTATAACCAAACAAAAAACTACAACATATATAACATGTGAAAGGAGTAAAAGTAGGGAAATTTATAGTCATAGACATATTAAAAATGAATATGTTAAACATTTATGAAATAAACAAATCCAAGAAATTGGAAAAATAGCCAAAGAACAAAGAAAATAACAGGAAAATAATGGAAATAAATGAAATAGAATATATACAACTGAAAAGCAAAAAAAACCAATGGATAGATAAGTCTAAAAATGAACAGTAGACAGACTTCTGGCAAAGTTAAATGAGACAAAGTATTATTATGGAAAAGGTGACCTAACTACAAATAAAGCTGAGATTTGAAAAGATAGTATCAGCTACCTTCTGCAAATCAATTTGAAAAGTTTTCCAGGAATTTCTCCTTTAAACAACTGCTACACACACATGCACAGATAGAAAGCTTAAAGAATCCTATAATTAGTAAAAAAAAAAAAAAGTACTTTAAATCCTTCCTGTACTCACTCTCTCTCTCTTACTCAGCAGGCCCAGATGGTTTCCTAGATGAATTCTACCAAACTTCAAGGACAATATCACCTTGATATTAAAACCAAGCAAAGACACATGAAGAGAAAAATATAATCAACTGAGCTCCCATATGAAAATAGATAGGGAAATCTAGATAACATGTTAGTACATCAAATCTAACAATGTTTAAACAGGTAACAGAGCATGACTGTACTAATCACATATCCACCAAGAAGCAGATATCACGGTGGGATAATATGAACATGAGGTTTATTGAGGGAAATTCCTGTGGAGGGTAAAGGTAAGCAAACAGGAGGCAGTAGAGCTTTCAGACTGGTGTGAAAGGAGGGGAGAAAAGAGGAAATGGAGTAAAAAGAAGGTTAGACTGCTGTGCTATTCTCAGGAAGTTCTGACAAGGCCACTGAGCAGTCCATAGCCTGTGCTCCAGCTAGTCATCCATCAGAGGATCCTCATGTCCCTCAGGAACGAGCCGGTATCAGTCACCGGCTGAGTCAATAATGGCAGAGTATCCAAAGAGATCAACCATGCCCCATGGTTAGCATGGCTGCAACTCAAAGGGTAGCAACTGTGGCTGTCAATCAATTATACTCCGCAAAGCAAGAGATCTGAGCCCTACACTTTCATGGCTGCCTCAGTGATCAAGTTGAGTTTTCTCCAGGAATCCAAAGGTTTAAGAGAAGGATCTAAAAGTGAAATTCTCCACATGCGCTGGACCCAAATCGTGTGTGCCTCTTCAGGTCCCCTCAGCTCTAATGCTGCACAGACGTCACCATCACCATTAGGACCTCATTAGTCATTTCCCTAATGAATACCAGGCCCTCCCTTTTGACTGTCATGCAGAACCGAGCCAACCAGCCACTTCCCAGGATTCTTGACATGTGATTCTAGGTATGAATGAAATGCCATACTGCAGAGCATGGAACCTGGCATCCTGAGCTGCCATCAAAGGGACCAGATGATGGGATTCAGATACATGCTTCATCCTCCTGCGTACTGCTTAGTGACTCAGTTCACTGCGCAATCCATTCAGGAAGTTCCTGATGCTGAATGAATGCAACTACCTAGAGAACTGCCAGGTCTCTTTTCTGGCTACTCAGAAGTGATCAACATGGTAATCCAGTCCTTCACAGAGCTTCCCATCTTTCCTTGCCTCCTTTCCAGTTTCCTGCTCTCTCACTACCCTGGGTTTGCATGTCCCAAATAAAGTATCAGCATTTTAATACTTGCTTCAGGTTCTGTTTCCTAGAGAACCCAGGTCAATACAGCACATTAAAGATTGAAGTTGAAAATCCAATCTGAATACATAAAGAAAAACTTGATAGCACACAAAATGATCTAAAAATCTCATTAAATGAGTAAAAAAATTTTAATGTGACAAAGCATATATCTGAAAAACCCATTCTAATTCTTACAAATTAAGAATAAGAAACACTACCTTTAAAATCCATTATAAGAATCATGCAAATGTGACAATATATTGTGGTAGTCAATAAGAATTTACTAATGAGGTTGTTTACAAAGCTATGGGCACAGTTAAGGGAAACTACCAAGGATGCTGCTGCACCCCCACAGCTAGCAATAGAGAAAAAAATACTTATTACCTTGGGCTGAAGGAGCAATTTACCAGATCTAGAGAGACTGGGGTCTACCGGACATGCGTGCATGCTTGCTTGCTTGCTTAGGTGCTCAGTTGTGCCCGACTCTTTATGACCCTTTGGACTGCAGCTCACCAGGCTCCTCTGCTCATGGGATTGTCCAGGCAAGAATTCTGGAGTGGGTTGCCATTTTCTCCTCTAGGGGATCTTCCTAACCCAGGGATTGAACCAGCATCTCCTGTGTCTCCTGCATTGCAGGCAGATTCTTTACCTGCTGAGCCACTGAGGAAACCCCTGCAGGACATGAACTGTGGCCTTTAATAGAGGGGATACAGCCAATCCTCAGTAACCTAGTAGATTTGTGGGTGTATTAACAAAATCTTCAAAGTTCTTTCTAGCATATCTATAGTGGGTTGACCAATGTCATGACATTGGGTTGACCCAATGGGTTGACCCACAAAGTTCATGTATACCATGTGTGTTTATTTGGAAATAGTCTCTCTACAGATGTAATTAGAGTAAGATTACGACAAGATCATGTAGGATTAGGTTATGTCCTAAACTCAGATACAGGAAAGGACACAGATATACACATAGGGAAGAAGTCTATGAGAAGATAGAAGCAGAGACTGGAGTTATACTCACAAGCCAAGGAACACAAGTAGTCACCAGAGGCCGGAAGAGGCAGGGCAGGATTCTCCCCTAGAGGTTCTGAAGGAGTGTGGTCTTACAGAAACCTTCATTTCAGACTTCTAGCCTTCAGGATTGTGAGAGAATGTCTTGTTATTGTAAGCTACCATGTGATAATTTGTTAGGAGCCCTAGGAAACAAACCCAAATTTAGAGAGAAACCACTTTTCTCCTTTTTTTCTTGACTAAAGAGTAGTAGGAAAGAAATGCACACATAAACAATGGAGTTGACTCTACAATAAAAATAGAGCTTACACAACTATATCTTTAATGGAAAGAAATCATCCAAGCTCTCTGACACATTCTCCCTTAGAAAACCACACACACACACACACACACACACACACTTTAATTAACAGATATAAACACTGGAATGGAACATTAAGAAGGTTAAAAGACTTCAGCCCAGGTACCTAAAAAGAACTGCACAAAGCTAAAAGTCTACCCTTGGCTAATAACTCAGACTAAGAAAATAAGACTAGAATACAAAATACCCAGCCTTCAAAGAGTTCCTTGATGCAAGGTGGTGTCCTGTGATTGTGTCACAGATCTTAGATTAAAAAAAACATAACGAGACTGCGTCACACACACATACCAGTTAGAGCAATCTGACTAATCACTGAGCAAAATAAAGAACTGTTACAGCAAATATGTAATATATATCACAGTCCAAGAAGGAGTGGGGGTTCAAGAATAGCATACAAATGACTAAAAGGTAAAGTCCAATCTAAAATACAACAGTTCAAAGAAGAGACAGCCTTCACTTATTGGGTTGGCCAAAACGTTCATTTGGGTTTTTCACCCAAATGAACGTTTTGACCAACACAACACATTTAGTCCATATCTTCTTGAAAGTATACCCAGAACATGTATGCTGCTAAGTCGCTTCAGTTGTGTCTGACTCTGTGCAACTCCATAGACAACAGCCCACCAGGCTCCCCCGTCCCTGGGATTTTCCAGGCAAGAACACTGGAGTGGGTTGCCATTTCCTTCTCCAATGCATGAAAGTGAAAAGGGAAAGTGAAGTCGCTCAGTCGTGTCTGACCCTCAGCAACCCCATGGACTGCAGCCTTCTAGGCTCCTCTGTCCATGGGATTTTCCAGGCAAGAGTACTGGAGTGGGGTGCCACTGCCTTCTCCACAGAACATGTATACAATAAAATAAATACACAAAAAAACAGTATAAATGAAATAATAAGATAAAATGGGATTACAGTTCTAAGGAAACAAAATAAGCATGAAAATTCTGAGAGAGAATAAGAATATAGAACTAACTAAACACAAAAGGTAGAGAAGGAAATGGCAAACCACTCCAGTATCCTTGCCTGGAAAATCCCATGGACAGAGGAACATGGTGGGCTGCAGTCCATGGGGTTGCAAAGAATCGGGCACAACTGAGTAACACACACATACACACACACACACACACAAACTAATATAAATGGGGCTTCCCCAGTGGCTCAGTGGTAAAGAATTCACCTGCAATTTAGTAGTCACAGGAGATGTGAGTTCGATCCCTGGGTTGGGGAGATCCTTTGGAGGAGGGCATGGCAATCCACTCCAGTAGATTCTTTCCTGGAGAATCCCACCGACAGAGGAGCCTGGCAGGCTATAGGCTGTGGGGTCACAAAGAGTCAGACATGACTGAAGTGACTTCACATGCACACACACAATACAAAAGAAATGCTACTGAAAGTCACTTATTATTTACTTATTTTGAAAAATCAAAAACAAAAAAACAAACCTACCACTCTCGCCCCTTGTGTCAGGATGGAAATTAGACACTGAAGAGACGTGCAAACAGAGAAAGCCAAAATAAACAAAGAGGGAACCATTCTGGAAGTGACAGGGGCAACAGATTAAAACCCTGTAGTTAACATGACTAAATACTGGAAGGGCCTATAGACCTTGAGAAGAAATATAAGCTGGAATAAGGAACTATCTGAAACTGAACTGACCCCACACTGCCCTCAACCACTCCAGAGAAGTTCCCAGGTATACTTTCACTATTGTCATTTTCTAATTTTGAAGTTCTTTATTACTCCTTTAATCTTAATTTTTATAATCTATTATTACCTTGCAAAAAAAAAGGAGACCCTACTTTAAAGCAAATTTCATATATATTTTCTATAATTTTTGTGATTGAATTTGTTTTGTATTTTTAATATTGTATTTTTCAGAGTCTAATCTCTACTCTAGATTTCTAATCTTTGCTTTTTGGTATTTGTTATCAATTCTGTACCTTTTAATCTAATCTTCAGTAACCATTTTTACTTAGGGGTGTGATTACTGACTTGATTGCTCTCTCCCCTTTTGACTCTCCCTTTTCTCCCACAGGTCACCTCTATCTTCTCCTTCCCCTTCTCTACTTAACTCTGTGAATCTCTCTGGGTATTCCAGACTGTGGAGAAAACACAGGGAATTGATTACTGGCTAGATTGCTCTCTCCTCTTTTGATTCCCCCTGTTCTCCTCCTGGTCACCTCTATCTCCCTCATCCCTCTTCTCTTCTCCATGTAACTCTGTGAACCTCTCTGAGTGTCCCTGACTGTGGAGAACCTTTTTACCATTAACCTAGATGTTATATCATCTGTGCTGTATGGATGGAGAAGTCTTGAGGCTACTGTAAGATTAAAACTGAAATCCAGGGGCAGGAGACTTAAACCTAAAACTTGAGAACACCAGAAAACTCCTGACTCCAAGAAACATTAATCAACAAAACTCATCTAAAAGCCTCCATACCTACACTGAAACCAAGCTCCACCAAAGATCCAACAAGTTCCAGAGCAAGGCATACTATGCTAATTCTCCAGCAATGCAGGAACATAGCCCTGAGCATTAAAATACAGGCTGCCCAAAGTCACACCAAACCCATAGACATCTCAAAACTCACTAATGGACATTCATTGCATTCCATAGAGAAGAGATCCAGCTCCACCCACCAGACAACAGATGCAAGCTTCCCTAACTAGGAAACCTTGACAAGCCACTAGTCCAATCCCACCCACAGGGAGAAACCTCCACAATAAAGAGGAATCACAAACTGCCAGCCTACAGAAAGGTCACCCCAAACACAGCAAATGAAAAGGCAGAGAAATATTCAGCAGGTAAAGAAGCATGATAAATGCCCACCAAACCAAACATAAGAGGAGGAGATAGGGAGCTTACCTGAAAAAGTATTCAGAATAATGATAGTAAAGATGATTCAAAATCTTGAAAACAAAATGGAGTTACAGATAAATAGACAAAAGACAAGGATTGAGAAGAGGCAAGAAATGTTTAATAAGGACCTAGAAGAAATAATAAAAGTCAATCAATAATGAATAATGCAATAACTGAGATCAAAAGCACTCTGGAGGGAACCAACAGTAGAATAACTGAGGCAGAAGATAGGATAAGTGAGGTAGAAGATAGAATGGTGGAAATAAATGAAGCAGAGAGGGAAAAAGAATGAAAAGAAATGAGGACAACCTCAGAGACCTCTGGGACAATGTTTAACACCCCAACATTCGAATCATAGGAGTCCCAGAAGAAAAAGACAAAAAGAAAGACCATGAGAAAATACTTGAGGAGATAATAGTTGAAAACTTCCCTAAAATGGGGAAGGAAATAACCACCCAAGTTCAAGAAACCCAGAGAGTCTCAAACAGGATAAACACAAGGCGCAACACCCCAAGACACATATTAATCAAATTAACAAAGATCAAACACAAAGAACAAATATTAAAAGCAGCAAGGGAAAAACAACAAATAACACACAAGGGGATTTCCATAAGGATAACAGCTGATCTTTCAGTAGAAACTCTTCAGGCCAGAAGGAATGGCAGGACATACTTAAAGTGATGAAAGAGAAAAATCTACAGCCCAGATTACTGTACCTAGCAAGGATCTCATTCAAATATGAAGGAGAAATCAAAAGCTTTAAGACAAGCAAAAGCTGAGAGAATTCAGCACCACCAAACCAGCTCTCCAACAAATGCTAAAGAATATTCTCTAGACAGGAAACACAAAAAGGGTGTATAAACTCGAACCCAAAACAACAAAGTAAATGGAAATGGGATCATGTCTATCAATAATTACCTTAAATTTTAAGTGGGTTGAATGCCCCAATCAAAAGACAAAGACTGGCTGAATGGATACAAAAACAAGACCCTTATATATGCTGTCTACAAGAAACCCACCTCAAAACAAGGGACACATACAAACTGAAAGCGAAAGGCAGGAAAAAAGATATTTCATGCAAATGGAGAACAAAAGAAAGCAGGAGTAGCAATACTCATGTCAGATAAAATAGACTGAAATAAAGGCCATGAAAATAGACAAGGACACTACATAATGATCAAAGGATCAATCCAAGAAGAAGATATAACAATTATAAATATATATATATGCACCAACATAGGAGCACTTCAATATGTGAGGCAAATGCTAACAAGTATGAAAGAGGAACTTAACAGTAACACAATAATAGTGGGAGACATTAATACTCCACTCACACCTATGGACAGACCAACCAAACAGAAAATTAGCAAGGAAACACAAACTTTAAGTGATACAATGGACCAGTTAGACCTAATTGATATCTATAGGACATTTCACCCCAAAACAATGAATTTCACCTTTTTCTCAAGTACATATGGAACATTCTCCAGGATAGATCACATCCTGGGCCATAAATTCAGTCTTGGTAAATTCAAAATAACTGAAATCATTTCAAGCATCTTTTCTGACCACAATGCAGTAAGATTAGATGTCATCTACTGGAGGAAAAAAACCAACTATTAAAAATACTAACATATGGAGGCTAAACAACACACTTCTGAATAACCAAAAAATCACAGAAGAAATCAAAATATGCATATAAACAAATGAAAATGAAAATACGACAATCCAAAACCCAAAATGGGATTCAGTAAAAGCAGTGCTAAAGGGGAAGGTTCATAGCACACAAGTTTACCTCAAGAAACAAGAGAAAAATCAAATAAATAAGCTAACTTTACAGAAATATAGATCAATGGAACAAAATAGAAAGCCCAGAGATAAACCACGTACCTATGGACACCTTATCTTTGACAAAAGAGGCAAGAATATACAATGGAAAAAAGACAATTTCTTTAACAAGTGGTGCTGGGAAAACTGGTCAACCACTTGTAAAAGAATGAAACTAGAACACTTTCTAACACCACATACAGAAATAAACTCAAAATTGATTACAGATCTAAATGTAAGACAAGAAACTATAAAACTCTTAGATGAAAACACAGGCAAAACACTCTTGACATGAATCACAGCAGGATCCTCTATGACCCACCTCCCAGAGTAATAGAAATAAAGGAAAAATAAACAAATGGGACCTTATTAAACTTAAAAGCTTTTGCACAATGAAGGAAACTATAAGCAAGGTGAAAAGACAGCATTCAGAATGGGAGAAAATAATAGCTAATGAAGCAACTGACAAAGAATTAAAAATATACAAGCAGCTCATGCAGCTCAATATCAGAAAAATAATGACCCAATCAAAGAAAGGGCCAAAGAATTAAACAGACATTTCTCCAAAGAAGACATACAGATGGCTAACAAACACATGAAAAGATGCTCAACATCACTCATTATCAGAGAAATGCAATTCAAAACCACAACGAGGTACCATCTCATGCAGGTTAGAATGGCTGCTATCCAAAAGTCAACAAGCAATAAATGCTGGAGAGGGTGTGGAGAAAAGGGAACCCTCTTACACTGTTGGTGGGAATGCAAACTTGTACAGTCACTATGAAGAAAAGTGTGGAGATTCCTTAAAAAACTGGAAACAGAACTGCCATATGACTCAGCAATCCCACTGCTGGGCATACACACCAAGGAAACCAGGATTGAAAGAGACACGTGTACCACAATGTTCATCGCAGCACTGTTTATAATAGCGAGGACATGGAAACAACCTAGATGTCCACTGGCAGATGAATGGATAAGAAAGCTGTGGTACATATACACAATGGAGTATTACTTGGCTATTAAAAAGAATACCTTTGAATCAGTTCTAATGAGGTGGATGAAACTGGAGCCTATTATACAGAGTGAAGTCAGAAAGAAAAACACTAATATAGTATATTAACGAATATATATGGAATTTAGAAAGATGGTAATGAAGACCCTATATGTCAGACAACAAAAGAGACATAGAGATAAAGAACAGATATTTGGACTCTGTGGGAGAAGGCGAGGGTGGGATGATTTGAGAGAATAGCACTGAAAACATGTATATTACCATAAGTGAAATAGATCACTAGTCCAAGTTCGATGCATGAAACAGGGGACTCAGGGCCAGTATACTGGGATGACCCTGAGCAATGGGATGCAGATGGAAGTGGAAAGGGAGTTCAGGATGGGGGACACATGTACACCCTTGGCTGATTCATGTCAATGTATGGCGAAAGCCATTACAATATTGTAAAGTAATTAGCCTCCAATTAAAATAAATAATTTTTAAAAAGCAAAAATAAAAAACCCTACAGTTTCCCCCCTGTGCCTTCTTTACTATTCACACAGAAAGTTTACTGCTGATACTTTTGGTCATCAAATGTGTGGAGGATTTTGCCTCACCAAAGCAATTCTGTTACACCAGCTGGGTACTGTTATGATTTAACTACATTCTAACACTATTTACTGGAGATATTGTCAGATTCCATAGGTTAGGGACTCATTCAGTCCCACAAGACTGTCCCCTACTTCAGAGGTCAATCTCCAGTAGTAGGTCCCTAAGTTACCCATAAATTCTGTCTGACTTGGCTATAAATTGGAGATTCCCATAACCTCCTCCCCACTGGATTTGATTATTTGGTTGAGTAGCTCACAGAACTCAAGGAAACACTCATCTTTGTCAGTTGATGAAAGGATATGATAAAGAACACAGAGTCAGATGAAGAGATACACAGGCAAGGTCTTGGAGGGCCCCAAGTGCAGGAGCTTCTGGGATGTACACATGGAGCTGGGATGTATCACCCCTACAGGTATGTGAATGTGGTCACCCATATGGAAGCTCTCTGATCCCCACAGAAATGGAAATTTTATGGAGGCTTCATTACACAGGTATGATCATTGATTGACTATTTTTGGCCTTTGTCTTTTCTCTCGGTGAAGTGGGGGCCAGGCTTTCCAGTCTTGCTGATCTTTCTGGGGACCAGTCCCCATCCAAGAGCCATTTAAGAGTCCACCAAGAGATGCCTTATTAGAACAAAAGACATTCCTAGTATTTTTATTACTCAGGAATCTGCAGGGGTTTCAGGAGCTCTGTGTCAGAAAGGACATCAAAGACAAGTATCAGAACTAGAGATACTCCTAGTATTCCTTTTCCCTAGGAAATTACAGGGGTTTTAGGACTCTGTGCCAGGAATCGGAGGCAGATGACATCATGATTAGAACATTCTCTTATTTCATACCCTAGTACAGAAAGACTTGAGATATCCCAATAGATCAAAGAAAAAAACAAAAAAATTCTCTGAAATGAAGACAAAATTGAAGTTTGATTAAAAGAACATCCTGTGTTCCAGAAATAGTGATACAGTATACTCAGGACCAAGACATACCCTAATTAAACTGCTGCATAGTAAAAGGGAAGGGGAGATGAAAGTTTACTTTTTTTTTTTCCTAAACCAATCAAGAAACCAAGAGACAGGGATAACGAAAAGGAAAAAAGGAGGCCTCTAAGTTCACAGAAGACAATAGAGAGTGCAGATTCCATGAGGTTTTCTTTCCTATCAGTTGGTGCTATTTTCCTGCCAATTTGATGGAAATGGAGCCTCAGAAGGAAAAGCGGAAGAAAAGAACACGTTATCACCTCTTCCTTTCTATTCCCTCTCCCTTCATTTGCAGAACATGCTGTTGCACATTCTCTTCTGAGTTACCAGACGAGGTAAAGGCACTTTCCTCACC
>SJXQ01007219.1:54025-72079 GCA_006408695.1 Aepyceros melampus | reverse complement strand
TCATGGACCTGACATTCCAGGTTCCTATGCAATACTGCTCTTTACAGCATCGGATCTTGCTTCTATCACCAATCACATCTTGCTTTGGCTCTATCCCTTCATTCTTTCTGGAGTTATTTCGCCACTGATCTCCAGTAGCATATTGGGGACCTACCAGCCTTGGGAGTTTCTCTTTTGGTATCCTATCATTTTGCCTTTTCATACGCACGCAGTGCAGGTTAATTTACCATGTATGTGTGGAGCTGTGTGCAAAGCATAGTAGTCAAAGGGGACAATGAGATTTACAAAATCAATCTGCCTTCTAGGAGAATATAGTCTTTTCAATGAAACAAATATGTAAAGCACTGAAATAGCAGTTTAAGACTGAAGGATGAAGACTGCAAGAATTCTGTGGCCTCCACTGCCCATTCCAGCCCCTGCTGCTGCTGCTGCTAAGTCACGTTAGTCGTGTCCGACTCTGTGTGACCCCATAGACGGCAGCCCACCAGGCTCCCCAATCCCTGGGATTTTCCAGGCAAGAACACTGGAGTGGGTTGCCATTTCCTTCTCCAATATGTGAAAGTGAAAAGTGAAAGTGAAGTCACTCAGTCGTGTTCGACTCTTTGCAACCCCATGGACTGCAGCCTACCAGGCTCCTCCGTCCATGGGATTTTCCAGGCAAGAGTACTGGAGTGGGGTGCCATCGCCTTCTCTGTTCCAGCCCCTGAAGCCCCATTAATTGTGACATCTTGGCATTCTCCAAACATGAAACACTTACTGTATCACTAACCTGATTGCCCCTGCATTGTTTCTGTAGATACTTGAGACAAGGGAAAGAATCATAAATTCAATAATTTCTGCCATATCTGAGGTTTACATGTGGGGTGTATGTATATATGTATGTGTGTGTGAATACATATATAAACATAACACCTTCACATATAATTTTAATTTTTTCCTGGAATTTATAATAAAAGTACCCAACAAATGGCAAATAAAGACTAGTTTAGATTAAACATTAAGATTACTAAGCAAGTATTACCACCTAAGCTAATTTTCTACTGTTCTTATGTTGCTACTGTCCCATTTCCTCTGGAAATGCAAATTTTAAGTATAAAATTTTGATTTAGTCTTCTGTGAAATTCAGAGAAACTGCAGGTTACAATGTACTTGATAAGAATCTCTAAGAGGAAAGAATCTTTTGACATAGTTACAATGAGTATTCAGAAGTCCTAATTTTTCAGCCAGGAGTACAATGAATGAAGAACATATAGATACCAGGGCAAAAGCGTTATTAAGTTCATGTATGTTATGCTCTCTGACATTAGAAATTTCAGCTCTTCCTCAGTGTTTACCTTAACATTGCTTTTATGCCTTTCATAGACTCTTTATATATTTGGGAAATTCAACTTTTGTATTTAATGGGCACTGAAAAGCTGATTGGCAGCTCTGTGTGCATGGGTTGGGCTTGATAGTAGGTGGGCTTCAGTATACAAGGTAACTGGGCACCAAGCTGGCATTTTTCTTGGGGCACCATGAAAGGTTAGTATCTAGAGTATTTTTTTTTTTCCTCTGAGGCTTTTTAATTACTGGAAAAGATGAGTGCTTCAGTCCTGCCTGGTAGTGTATGCCTGGCTGCTGGCCATCTGGGAACAGGGTGGAGAAGGGGGCTAGGTTCTCATGCTGAATGTGCAGATAGCCATCCAGTCCTGCTGTGTTCAGCTGTGCACTGATTCACTAAAGTTTTGTGCTTATCAGGTTCAGTTGTGCCAGCAACTTGGGCTGCTGGCATGGGGGTATGTTCTTTCATATGGTTGCTGGAGAAGATGAGCCACAAACCTAGAGTGGGGTTCCAATAGCTCTGTATATAGATTTTTCAGTCAATTTCCCAGTTTTCTGCCCCACCCAAACTTAAAGTACTTCCTGGTATCTCCTAATCCGCAGCTTCTCTGGGTATCTACAGGGTTTTTCAGCTTCTTCTAAGCATATTTCTCAGGAAGTATTGAAGATAAAAAGTTCTTTGTTCTGCTCTGTTCAGTTACCACACCACCATCTGCCTTTGCCTAAAACATTTATAAAAACTCCTATCTATTGATGCATCTTTCATTCATACTTGTCCTTCTGGATTGTGAATTTTGTTTAAAAAATATCCCTATACTGTCATTTCAATGTAATTTTGAGAGGCAGGGTCTATGGTTCATTTGTCTAGTTTAAGCAGAAATTCAGGAATCGTTTGTTCATCAGTGTTTCTCCAGTACCTCACTTGTTTTTATTTTCAGTCATGTCCTACTCTTTGCAATGCCATGGACAGCAGCATGACAGGCTTCCCAGTCTTTTACCATCTCCCGGAGCTTGCTCAGACTCATGTCCGTTGAGTCAGTGAGGCCATCCAACCATCTCTTCCACTCTTGTCCCCTTCTCCTCCTGCCTTCAGTCTTTCCCAGCATCAGGTTCTTTTCTGATCAGGACATCTGCATATATTCCTTTATGCTTGACTGGTTTGATTTCCTTGCTGTCCAAGGGACACTCAAGAGTCTTCTCCAACACCACAATTCAAAAGCATCAATTCTTCAGTGTTCAGCCTCCTTTTTGACCCAACTGTCACATCCGTACATGACTACTGGAAACATCATAGCTTTGACTAGATGGACCTTGGTCGGCAAAGTAGTGTCTCTGCTTTTTAATACACTGTCTAGGTTTGTCATAGCTTTTCTTCCAAGGAGCAAGTATCTTTTAGTTTTGTGGTTGCAGTCACTGTTTGCAGTGATTTTGGAGCCCAAGAAAATAAAGTCTCACTGTTCCCATTGCTTCCCCATCTATTTTCCATGAAGTGATGGGACCAGATGCTTTGATCTTTGTTTTTTTTAATGCTTAGTTTTAAGCCAGATTTCTCACTCTCTTTTACCTTCATCAGGAGGCTCTTTAGTTCCTTTTGCTTTCTGCCATAAATGTGGTGTTATCTGCATATCTGAGGTTATTGATATTTCTCCTGCCAATCTTGATTCCAGCTTGTGCTTCATCCAGCCCAGCATTTTGCATGATGTACTCTGCATGGAAGTTAAATAAGCAGGGTGACAACATAGAGCCTGATGTACTCCTTTCCCAATTTGGAACCAGTCTGTTGTTCCATGTTCGGTTCTAACTGTTGCTTCTTGACCTGCATACAGGTGTCTCAGGAGGCAGGCAGGCTCATTGTAGCCTCTGAAATAAGTATTTGATGGATGAATAATTGAGTGAATTGAGTTCAGAAGTTTTTACAACAGCAGTAAAATATTGTGACTGTATATGCACATAGAACAACCTAAAAGGCATCTTTTACAATAAATTTTTGTTTTGGCTCTGTTCTGTTTTGGTTTTGTTCTCAGCATGGTCAAGAAAATAGGAGTTTTAGAAAGCTAAGTGTGTGCTCCTTCAGGATGGATATGTTTGCTTTCTTAGTCAAGCAGTTACAGCTGTTACTTTAGGCTTAAAGATACACATTTGCCTAAGATACACATTTATGATTTTTCTCTAGAAAATCATATTGAGGCCGAGGCATGCAGTAAGCACAGTCTTTATGCTTATTTGTATGTATATTTGTGAAGTGATAAAGAGACTTGGGGTGATTATATAGTTACAAAGAGACTTTCCCCACAGTCCTTTGTGGTTAATAAAGTTTGAGAGTCACTGGCTTAGTGGGGCATCTTATCCAGGTATGTATTCCTTAGAAAATGTACCTTTTTGTAGAGACAAAGAAATTAAGCTATAACAGTGAGGTGAAGTGTTAGTCACTCAATTGTGTCAGACTCTTTGTGACTCCATGGGCTGTGGCCTGCCAGGCTCCTCTGTCCCTGGGATTCTTCAGGCAAGAATATTGGAGTGGGTTGCCATTCCCTTGTCCATGGGGTCTTCCCAACCCAGGAATTGAACCCAGGTCTACTGCAACGTAGGTGGATTATTTACCGTCTGAGCTACCAGTGAAGCCCATAACATCTCGAGTATATAGTAAAATTAATATTTTGAACAAATAGGTGAATATTCTTATTCATATGGTTTGCCCTGGACAGCAAATTGGGGATTGTGGAGAGATGGGAATATGTTAGACAGTCCATGATTTGGTTAAAGTGCTGTTCTTGGGTCTCACACATGAAATGCTTCTACCCTCTGTACTGCAAGAAATGAATACATGGACTTCTGGCTCTTACTTCTAAAATTATTCAGTAATTGTAAGTTCAAATAATGAGAAAATTATGGCATCATCTTAAACGATTAATGTGGGGCTTCGCAGGTGGTGCTAGTGGAAAAGAACCTGCCTGCCAATTCAGGAGACACAAGAGACACAGGTTTGACCCTGGGTTGGGAAGATACTCTGGAGAAGAGCATGACAACCCACTCCAGTATTCTTGCCTGGAGAATCCCATGGACAGAGAAGCCTGGGAGGCCACAGTCCATTGAGTTGCAAAGAGTCAGACATGGCTAAAGTGACTTAGCACACACACATGCATGCAAACTACTGTGTAATTTGCCCATCCCCAATCTTTGGATTTATTAAAGGAATCTACACAGACACCCAGTGAGAGTTCTTTATAATTAGAAAGGTTAAAGTTACCTCTCCAGTAAGGAAAAAACCTACATCACAAAGGTAGGTTAGGAAGATAATAGATTAAGAAAGTTGTTTACAGAAAACTCATATGGGTTACAGGAATTGTTAAGAAGTTGGGTGTAAGGAGAAGAGAAAGGTGATAAGAAGCTTTTTGGAGCAAGAAAGTGAAACATCTTTGTAAGTTTTCTAGAGTGCATTCTTCTTCACACCTGAATATTTCCCCAGTCATCTTAATTAGAATCCTTTATTTCTTGGTTGACATTTTAATCAAGTTGCTGGCATTACAGTAAGGTTGATCTTAGGAAGAAGAAATTGAGAAGATAGAAGTATTTGTTTCAGAAAAATACAGGATGGAGATGGGTGGGCATGGGAAAGAAGAGAGAATTTGAGGATCAAAGAGAGCTTTGGAAAAAGAAAGGAAGTCTTCAAAATATGACCAAGATGTTTTACAGATAATTTTTCTTCTTTTCTTGAAGAACTTCTTCAGTAGAGTGGTAGGATTCTGGGGAAAAACACAAATAAAATAGAGCCAGAAAACTGCTTCAGACCTCATTGAAAATAAGGGTAGTGTCTACTTGTGAAGCTGTGAAAGCAAAAGTGTTTGATTATCATGTATTAAATAGGAAACTGATTCAGGGTTCTTTGCCAACTAGCTTCGGGCTAGTGTAAGAATGGAATATAAACCTGTACCAAAGAGCTATCAAGAAAAGTATTAATACTCTCAGGACAGGACAAACATAATAAAATCTATATTAATAGTAACTGTGAAAATGCTCTGCTGCTCCTGGAAATTTGAAAGAAAAATTAACTGTAAGGTCATACTTTTGGCCTTTGAGGCAGTAATACATTTTTATTCTTTTCACTTTCACTTTATATGTGGAAGTCATGAAGTTTCCTTTATAGTTGACTAAAAACAGAACAATATTTTAGTGATGACTAAGTCTAGAAACTTAAATATTTTTAAAGAGCTAAAAAAAGTAAAATAGGCCCTTCAGGATGAAGAGTAAGGAGTCAAATGATATGTACAAAACTCACTCCCATTTATTTTTTTGTGTTTTGGACTTGTTTTCAGGCAAAAGGACTCCTATGGAGGATGGACATCTTTCTCCCATTTCCAGAATATGTTTCCAAGCTCATCAGTGAAACCTGATTCTGCTGCTTTGTGTTAAAATGCTTGAAGAACACTCACATCTCTGACAAGGCCAGCTTCCATCCTGTTAAAACCATGGTCGTCTCTGCAGTGTTGACGGCATCCCATACTGGGGCATCCAACACAACGTTTGTAGTTTATGAAAACACCTACGTGAATATTACGGTCCCTCCACCATTCCAGCACCCTGGCGTTGGTCCACTGCTTAGATACAGTGTTGAAACCCTGGCTCCCACTGGGATGAGTTCCTTAACAGTGAATAGTTCAGCTGTGTCCCCAACACCAGCAGCTTCCAAGAGCCTCAGCTTGCCTCTCCAGATCATCCTTTCTGCTCTAATGATGTTTATTCTGTGTGTGTCTTTTCTTGGCAACTTGGTTGTTTGCCTCATGGTTTACCAAAAAGCTGCCATGCGTTCCGCCATAACATCCTCCTGGCCAGCCTGGCCTTTGCAGACATGTTGCTTGCAGTGCTGAACATGCCTTTGGCCTTGGTCACTATTCTTACCACCAGGTGGGTTTTCGGGAAATTCTTCTGTAGGGTCTCTGCTATGTTTTTCTGGTTGTTTGTCATAGAGGGAGTAGCCATCCTGCTCATCATTAGCATTGATAGGTTTCTTATTATAGTCCAGAGGCAGGATAAGCTAAATCCATACAGGGCTAAGGTTCTCATTGCAGTTTCTTGGGCAACTTCTTTTTGTGTAGCTTTTCCTTTGGCAGTAGGGAACCCTGACCTGCAGATACCTTCCCGAGCCCCCCAGTGCGTGTTTGGGTACACAACCGATCCGGGTTACCAGGCATATGTGATTTTGATTTCTTTCATTTCTTTCTTCCTGCCCTTCCTGGTGATCCTGTATTCATTTATGGGCATCCTCAATACTCTTCGGCATAATGCCTTGAGGATCCATAGCTACCCTGAAGGTATATGCCTCAGCCAGGCCAGCAAACTGGGTCTCATGAGTCTCCAGAGACCCTTCCAGATGAGCATTGACATGGGCTTTAAAACACGTGCCTTCACAACCATTTTGATTCTCTTTGCTGTCTTCATCGTCTGCTGGGCCCCATTCACCACTTACAGCCTTGTGGCAACGTTCAGCAAGCACTTTTACTATCAGCACAACTTTTTTGAGATCAGCACCTGGCTACTCTGGCTCTGCTACCTCAAGTCTGCATTAAACCCACTGATTTACTACTGGAGGATTAAGAAATTCCACGATGCCTGCTTGGACATGATGCCTAAGTCCTTCAAGTTTTTGCCGCGGCTCCCTGGTCACACACGGCGACGGATACGCCCCAGTGCTGTCTATGTGTGTGGGGAACATCGGACGGTGGTGTGAATATTGGAACTGCCTGACATTTTGGGTGAAGGCTGTTCTTTATCTGACTTTGAATTTTCTTTCTCATGGCTCCTTCACTTAAACTTTGTTGTTTTATTCATAGGTTATGATATATGTGTATGTGTGCAATGTAAAGAAAGAATGGTGATTAGTTATAAGTCTGTTACCAGGGATACACAATAGGGAAGTGATTCCAAGTGTTACCTCCAGAGTTCAAGAGAAATCCTTGAATTAGGGTGGGGAGATGGTTTTCTGTAACTTCAGTTGATTTTGTTTCTATAGTAAGAATCAGGATTGTGCTTTATTGAGCCTGAAGTTACATTGAATTTTAGGTATATTGTATGCTGCTAAGATATGCTTAGTTGAGTTTATCAATTTTTTTTTTCCTGGAAGACACTGCTGCTTTTTGCCATCACATTGGAGCCAAAAGCCACATACATCTCAGTAGTTAGTTAGTTTTATTTAAGAAAAATAACCCAAGGGGGTGAGTGACATTTTAAAGGTCATTAATATTTACTTTGGTGCACTTTAAGAAACAGTGTACAGACTAATTCAGTCATGTTTTTCAGAATTGCTTTTATACATGACATGTTGTACTTTAGGAAACATTGCATTATTTCTAGGAAGATAGTTTTTTTTTTTTTTAATGTTTTATCTGCATGTACAGTTTTAAAGGGGAGAACATAAAAACGGAGAACTTTTTTTAAGCACAATAGTGAATCTTTAGAGAAATAGGGAAGAGTTGAGAAGATGGAGCACCCTTGAAATTGTAAATGAAATGCAGAGAGGCTGTGGCTGGTGAGGGCTGTGCTGATTCCTTTTACTCACCAATTCTCTGAGTTCAGTGGGGAGAAGAGTCACCATTTATTAGACATCTACCAGGTGCCAGGCACTGTGCATCATTTTATCCTCATAGTGTGGTGTGAGGGAGGTTATTATTTTTTCCTTTTGCAGACGAAGAAGGCAAGTCTCAAAGAGACTTAAATCCTGCCCAAGGTTAGTGGTAGAGCTGGGGTCAGAAAATCCATCTGAGTCCCGAGACAGCTGTTCTGCTGTACCACACAAATACCTCCTTCAGGTTTGAAAGTTCCATGACCAAGAGGGAACTATGTGTATTCTTTCTTTCTTTCTTTTTTTAGACTGAAACCTTTTTTTAAAAAATGGCTTCTTTTTTTTTTTAATTACCGAAAGGAATTACATTACAGAAAGTCTGGAAAATAGAAAAGAAAAAAATAAAATTCATAACCTCCTTCATAAAGTGGAACTTAAAAATCTTTGATAAGGTTATAAGGAAATAAGGCAAATTTTTGATTTGCAAAACAAGTGACAATTATCGAGAGTTAAATACAGCTGTCTATAGGTCTTTGCCCTGTGGGTTTGGATGTTTCCAGTTGTCCAGCTGTATTTCTCAATGTTCTGGACAGAGTGCTGTGGTTGCCCCAGTGCTTGCCCAGAGCAGAGCTGGCTGTTGAAGAATGTGAACACTTAGAGGTGAACAGAAACCCTGGTCTGAGCCTTGAGCAAGTTTTCACTGGGGCAGGTCTAGGGTTTCAAATTCTTCTTCTCTTGTTGATAATCTGCCTCTCCCCGCTGCCCTACGTGCATCCGGGGCCTTCGGTGCCCTCTCTCTCCAATTCCAGGAACTAGACAGCCCCCAGAGATGGGGCTTCAGACTAAGGCCATAAGTGCTGAAAGTGTAGCCTGCTGGCTACATCATGGACTTTATAAATAGTCAAGTTAACCATGAACCCCTTTTGGATTTATAGCATGTTTTCAGAATTGTTGTGCTTTGTCACCAGTGGGAAGTGAGCCTCTGTTTCTTTAGCTGTACAACCAGAGAGTTGGACTAGATGAATCTTCAAGATCTTTCCCAACTGTAAGGTGAGTGTAGAGATGTTTTGAAGAGCCCAGCTGACATCAGCATCACTCTTTGGTCTCCAGTATTGTTTTTTCTTACACTTTACTTCTCTAGATATTTCTTAAAATTGAATGTCTGAAGAGCATGTGGCACCATGGCAGGAGTCAGGGAGTTTGTGGGGTGGATGTCGTAATGAAAGACCTGAGAAGAAACGCTGTTCTTGAGGCAGTGGTCTTGTTATTGGGACTCATTTTCCAGTTAACTTGTCCTTGGGGACTCAAGCATGTTATTCGACTGTTTTGAGATCATCTTCTGATGAGACTCACCTACCTCTTTGGTTTCTTATTTATATTATTCACAGGTAAAATTGCCTTTATCCATTGGGATCTTATAGAGCATAAACACTGTAGTAGGTATTAGTAGCACATTGAAGTGTATCATGCTTTCCATTTTCAATACAAGCTAGATTTCAGGCAGATATTAATAAGTCTATTTGAAATTAGACTTTATCTGAGGAAAGTCAGTGTGATCTGTATTCATCTTACCTGTTGGCAATAGATCTTGAGACTCCTTTCATGGTGGGAGTTGAGACAGCTTTGTTTCCTTTGTCCTGTTTTTATGAGCAACCCTTAGGTAACTTCAGTGCTGCTGGTAGGCAGTGCAGCATTTGGAAGAGCTCTGGAGTGCCTGCCAAGAGGCTCAGTGTTTGTGAAAGATGACCAAGAGGGGCAGCACCCACACCGAACAGCAGTTCTCTTTACACTGGATTGTCTTGATTGATCAGATGACAGTTTACAAACCATTTTGAACATTTTTATCACATATACATTTTGAAAGCTTTAAAAAGTACTGTGGTATACCTTTGAACGATTTAGGTGTAGTATCATATATTGCCTATTCTATATTTTCTTGATGGAAAAAAATGCGACTATGAGTTATCACCACTGGCTGACATCAGCAGAAATGTTTTTCTTTTTCCTTCAGGCTAATAAGTAAGAAGCAGGAAAGAGATAATGAAGTGTTTGTGGTCAAAAGAAAGAGTCAAAAGAAGTCCTTAATAATCTGAAATAGTGATATTCAAACTTTCGAATATTCATTTGCATTTAAGTCTTCCCAGGGGGGCTTGTTAACAATAAATACAGGTCACCAGAGCCCGCAGAAGGGCATTGGGCCCACCAAGGCCCACGTTTATCTTGTTGAGTATGTGGTCTGATTCTGGTTCAGATGGTCTCTGGGGCGTATTTCAAGAAACACTCCTGGGAAATATATCCACTTAAAAATTGTCTGTTTTTTCCAAAAAATGTTTGATTTGTGTGGAAGCCATTGTCTCCCAGTGCATGGATATCCACACTGAGAGGAGAATCTGTGTATCGTTGCGCCTGATTTGCTGCCACTTGTGTTAGTCTTGGATCATTCCAGTGTCAGCTTTATCATCTTTCAACTGGCAAAGTTCTGATAAAACATATAGTTTCAAAGTAGAGTGAAAAGGTGACTTCACAATTGAAAGTGATGCCTTTTGGAGTCGATTCCTCTCATATTTTCTTTTCTAGGTGAGAGATATCTTTATTGTATGTAACCTCCTGAAGAGTAAGGGAAATGCAAAGATTCATCCAACTTCTATTGCTCTGCTTACGCCAGTTGTATTCAATGGAAGCATGAAAAAATAAAACAACCATTTAAATCTATGTATTTCAGTTGCTGACAAAGATACTTAACTTAATATTTGCTTTTGTTTACATGAAAATATTTATGTATATATCACAGGAAAAATGTTCACTTGCTTGATATTTTATTCCATGATTTTTAATGTTTAAAGGACTGTTTAATTCAGATTTTCACAACCATAGTCTTCATTGAAAACTCAGTTTTTATAATAATAAATGAAAATGTCAAAGCACATGTTTGTTATTACAAGTAAATGGTAATACAGTTCTTAGATATTAATTGGTACTAGTCCTTTGTAATTAAAATTAATTTATTTTACAATGGTACCTAACCTATATAAAAAATCACTTTGAATTTTGGGTTGTAATATTCAAAATCAAAGTGTACAATTATTTGTGCATATTCTTATTACAGCCAGGAAAAGAGCTACCAATAAGAAAATGAATAAATGTTTAACATTTCTAAAAGTGGAGTTTTTTTAAGGACTACTTCATTATCTTAGAAAAAAGATTGTCATGAATAATACTTTCTGTTCAATTAAAATCTGAGTTTAGTTTCAATCCTACTTCCTTTGGGTTTTTATTTTCAAATTAGCTCTCAAAGCCTTTATGTGTATAACTGTATTCTGGTTTTAGAAGTTCTCAGAGCAATTAAGGATGAAATGAAACTTGGCAAAGACCATTAGTATTAAGAGACAATTTTAAGACATTCTGTCTAGGAGAGTTATAAAAATATTCCTGGGAAGTCATTTGAAATTGGATTGTCACTGGCAAATCAGTGACAACGTTTGCTTCTGTTTTGATGGAATGATTTCATACTGTAATTCTCTAAAATCTAAGGCCTTTCTAAAACCTACTTTTAAATCTTTAGAAAATATCATTCATTTTTATATGAGTTTCAATTTTTGCCAACTAGACACGAGGGTTTTATTTTCCTTTTCACTTATATGCAAAAGCTAAATATATTTATTTTTAAGTTACAATAGAAGGTTGATTTACAAAGGAAAGTTGTCATTGAATCTACATCTAATAGTTTCTTTTGAAATGGAAAGGTAAGATATAGCAAAATAGAGAAAAATGTTGAGTTAAAAGCATGTTCACATCTACTATGAAAATAATTAGCTCCACTCAACTCATAATAAAGAGAACCTTTAGGAGAAGTGTCTACTTTCTATCCAAGGTGCAGTCAGTTAGCTTTAATGCAAAAAGAAAAAAATAAATACTTCATGGGTGTATCAGTCAGGATTTAACCCAGGGGAGCAGAACTAGTGAAATATATTTATTATGAGATCTATTGCAAGAGCTGGCTTACATGGTTGTGGGGCTGGCTGAGCAAATTTGAAGGCCAGAGGGCAAGCTGTCCTGTAGGACAGGCGGGAAATCACAGGCACAAACTGAAGTTGCTGTCAGTTTCTGCTGAGGCAGAATTTCTTCCTTCTCAGAAAAGCCTCCCTTCTGCTTTCAGCCTTTCAACTGCTGAAGTCAGACCTATCCAGATTGTTTAGGAAAATCTCTCAGTTAATGTGGACTGACTGTAGGTTTTAACCACATCTACAAAACATCTTCACAGCACCACTTAGATTAGTGTTTGATGGAAAAACTAGGGACTGTAGCCTGGCCAGAGTTCAGTTCAGTCATTCAGGCATGTCTGACTGTGACCCCATGGACTACAGCGTGCCAGGCATCCCTGTCCATCACAACTCCCACAGTTAAACTCATGTTCATTGAGTCGGCGATGCCATCCAACCATCTCATCCTCTATCGTCCCCTTCTCCCACCTTCAATCTTTCCAGGCTCAGGATCTTTTCAAATGAGTCAGTTCTTCACATCAGGTGGAGCTTCTGCTTCAGCGTCAGTCCTTCAAATGAATATTCAGGACTANCTGCTGCGAAGAGTTGACTCATTGGAAAAGACTCTGATGCTGGGAGGGATTGTGGGCAGGAGAAGAAGTGGATGACAGAGGATGGGATGGCTGGATGGCATCACCGACTCATGGACATGAGTTTCAGTAAACTCCGGGAGTTGGTAATGGACAAGGAGGCCTGGCGTGCTGCGGTTCATGGGGTCGCAAAGAGTCGGACACGACTGAGCAACTTAACTGAATATAGCAGAAGACATCTTTCTGTTAATGTGTCAAAATATTATTTATATGCTTATTATTGATATCTCAGGAGAATAACAACACAAGAGCTGGAGATCACTTTGTGTTAAATAGGGATATGGATTTTCTGGTTGGGGTGGGTTTACATCCAAAAACTGTTCAATATTTGTTACCCAGTATTTTTGTCTCATCATAGACAATAATTATTGATTGAATCACCTTTCCATCCCACTTGAACTGTGATCATCCATTCTATTAAAAAGGATTGTTAGAATCAGAGAACTTTATTGCTGAGGGAGAAGAGACTGTCTATTCAAATATAATACCAGAGCCTAGAAAAGGAACTTATCATTTGCAAATATTATGCTAACTTTCAATGATTTTCTATTAACTTTTTTCTGTCCCTTCATCTCCTAACTGGCATAATCTCGAGAGATACAAATGTCTCAGTTCTGAGTAGAAAAAGATCAGGAGATGAATGACTGAGGTGTTTTTGGGGATACTGATCCAAAGTTCTTTTCATACTTTTATTACAATTATCCAGAGTCATATAGCTCTTTGCTTTTAACTGAAGTTTGGAATCTCTTGTTTACAGTGACTGAGTTTTCAAAGAAAACTGGAGACTATCCTAGCCTTTCTGCTACAGATATCCAAGTACTGGCACTTACTTACCAGCTGGAAGCAGAATTTGTTGGGGTGTCTCACCTAAAACAAGAACCAGAAAAGGTAAATAAGAAGGATTGTTGATTTCATCCATTTTTACTTTTTTACTATGAAAACGATCAGATATACACAAGTAGAGGGAATAGTATAATGGACCCAGTGCCCCCATCATTCCGCCTCCATGGTTATCAGCTCATGATCTGTCTGTTTTCATCTGCACCCACTCTAGCCATAAGCATTTTGAATTCAGACATCTTATTTCACTGATAGATATTTCTTGGTGTGTCTTGAAAGAAATAAGGTATGTCCTTTTAAAAAATAACCACAAAATCAATATTATACCTACACAAAATGAATAGCAATTCCCTGGTATCATCAAATATCCAAATATGTGTTTGTTCACATTCTTAATTATTTTATAAATTTTTTAATAGTTTGTTTGAATCAGGATCCAGATAAGGTTCATTACAGTGTAGTTAGCAAATGTGTCTCAGTCTTGACCTGTAAGTTCTTGGTGAGATTGGTTAAATTTTAAAATGCTGAAAGAGGAACTTTCCTGGTGGTCCAGTGGCTAAGACACCAAGTTCCCAATGCAGGGGTCCCAGGTTCAGTCCCTGGTTAGGGAACTAAATCCCACATGCTGCACCTAAGCAAGTTTGTATACTGTAACTAAAAGATCTTGTGTGCCACAGCTAAGACCTAGCACAGTCAAATGTTTTTTTTTATTATTATTTTAAAATGCAGAAAGAGTAAAAATCAACTATATTCTCACTACTTTCGAAAAAATAGAATTCTTTTCCAGAAACAAGCAAGAAAGAATACCAAAAATGCTACCATTTTTTTCAACTCTTATTAGCCTTCAAAATTCTGGGTTCCTGTTGTGCTTTTACTGATTTGTCCAGCTCGTTTAAGTTGAAGAGATTAATGGTTTTGTGCCTGGGCCGCACTGTTTCCAGGCCAGAGGATTTTGGAAGATAGTTTATACGGTAATAAGTAATTTCAACTAGTGTTTACAAAGAATTACTTGATCTCCGCTGTCTAAACTCATCAAAACTAGTAGACTGTTTTGACCACTCCACTGTAGTGGACTGATGTTCCTATTCTAGTTGGAACTGCCTTCACTTGTTCTCAACCAGGTTTAGAGTCCTCCAATCCAAAGTCTAAAAGTGATGCCTAAAATACAGACTTCTGTGTGTCACCAGAATGTTTTGGGGGGATGGGAGTCAAGGGAATACTTTTACATAAAGGCTGACTTTGTGGCTGAGCCGGGTTTCTGTTTTGGCGTCTGTCAACTTGGGATTCCTAAAAACCAACGTTTCCTGCAGTCCTTTGGGCAGGAGTTAACCTGTTACTCTTGCTGGGAAAATCCCATGTATGGAGGAGCCTAGTAGGCTGCAGTCCATGGGGTCGCAAAGAGTCGGACACAACTGAGCGACTTCACTTTCACTTTTCACTTTCGTACATTGGAGAAGGAAATGGCAACCCACTCCAGTGTTCTTGCCTGGAGAATCCCAGGGTAACCAGGTTTAGAGTCCTCCAATCCAAAGTCTAAAAGTGATGCCTAAAATACAGACTTCTCTGTGTCACCAGAATGTTTTGGGGGGATGGGAGTCAAGGGAATACTTTTACATAAAGGCTGACTTTGTGGCTGAGCCGGGTTTCTGTTTTGGCGTCTGTCAACTTGGGATTCCTAAAAACCAACGTTTCCTGCAGTCCTTTGGGCAGGAGTTAACCTGTTACTCTTGCTGGGAAAATCCCATGTATGGAGGAGCCTAGTAGGCTGCAGTCCATGGGGTCGCAAAGAGTCGGACACAACTGAGCGACTTCACTTTCACTTTTCACTTTCGTACATTGGAGAAGGAAATGGCAACCCACTCCAGTGTTCTTGCCTGGAGAATCCCAGGGATGGGGGAGCCTGGTGGGCTGCCATCCATAAGGTCGCACAGAGTCGGACACGACTGAAGCAACTTAGCTAACCTGTTTTGTATCAGAAGCTTTAAAACTCCTGTCTCTTGACCCAGCAATTCCACTTTTAGGCATTTATCCTAAGGATGTAACCAAAGATACTTCCAAGTTTTATACATAATGATGTTCATTAAAGCTTTATGTCTAGGGCCAAAAAAGAAATGTCCTAAAATGGTTATTTGGTGGTAGTGGACTCCCTAAATAATTCTTCATATATATTTTTATGTTTCTCACTTTTTAAAAACATTGAATAAATCTTTTTTATTTCAATAACCAGGGGCAAGTATTTTGTTTTCTGTTTTTTCTTTTTATTACACTCTTCCATGTTGAATTTTCAGTCTGTATTTCTTTGCTTAGTGCGTCTCTTGTTTCTTTTTCTTTGTAAAGGTTAAAGTGAGTTCATCGATTCAGCACCCGGAAACGCCCCTGCACATTTCTGGTTTCCATCTGCCCTCAAAGGTAATTTCTGAGGCAGGCCGGGCTCTTCATGCTTTTTTCTGCTCCATGTCAGATCTCCACAAATTCCAGGGAACCAAATTTATCCTGAGAGATGCTACAATATGTCCAGCCCTGCCTGATCTGACTTGTACATTGTATATCATTTCGTCTATAACTGTCTCTCAGTTTTCAGGTTTTAAAATTACTTTTCTTTTAATCTCAGCCTAAACCCCCACGAGAAACAGTAGAACACAGACACCCACCCAGTGACCCTGAGACCTAGAGTTCAGTTCCTTCATGTTCTGGAGAAATCCTTTGCCTAACATTGATTGTGAACTGCAGGAGCTGCTGGTAAGGCTGTGCCTTATGATCTGATGACCACAGACTAGCGTCTTCCAGCTGTACCCATGGGCAGGGAGTTTGAATTCTATTAATGTTTCAGATGGACGGAGGTAAGGATGTTCCGAGTGAGGAGGAGGATGAAGAGAATGGACTTGACGAAAGACAGGACCAAGACAGTGATGACGACGGGGGCGGGTGGATAACCCCCAGCAACATCAAGCAGATCCAGCAGGAGATGAAGCAGTGTGCTGTCCCCAAGGACGTGCGGGTCGGCTGTGTGACCACAGACTTCGCCATGCAGGTGGGTGGAGTGGGTGTCTGTCGGCCTGGGCTCAGTGTCATACCTGTTATGGACAGTGGTCCCTCGGAGGGTGGGGATGGGATGTGCAGGACTGTTATATAATGCTTCTCTTCCTGGTTCTAGAAACTTTGCCTGTGCCCTTTGGTAATTTGCCGTTTTGCTTGGAGGTTGGGGAATCATAATATATTGACAAAATGTATGTACAGTACATTACATTTCTAATGTCTAACATTCACAGTCTGTTGCTGCTTTTCTGTCAGTGTGTGTAATGTTCTCTGCTGTGTTATTTCGAGACTGTAGAAGTTTCCAATCCAGAAATGAATAATTTCACTCTAACACAATGAATGTCTCCGTTACGAGAGACTGCTTTAAAAAAAGAGAGATTACTCATGGGAGGTCTTGGCTAATTAATGCTCACAGTCAGTGGCACTTGACATTAGAAGAATCTGGGTCCTTGTCCTAGTTTACCTGTCTTGAGAGGCATCCTATGCTTGTTTTTCTTGAGCAGAAGCCCTTCATGAGCCAGACCAGGGTTTGTGAAGTTCTCTAACTGTGATTATGCAGATGTTAAAGATAATGTCGGTTGCTCTGAGATCGGTTCCCCATTAACGTGTTGGTTGCAGAACGTCCTGCTGCAGATGGGGCTGCACGTGCTGCCGTGAACGGCATGCTGATCCGCGAGGCCCGGAGCTACATCCTGCGCTGCCATGGCTGCTTCAAGTACGTAGCCGGCAGTGTGGGCACCGGTGCCTCTGTCGAACACCCCTCTCTTCCTAAACCTTCTGTGGGCTTCTTGAAAGAGAGCCTTGCCTTCTGTGCAGGTGTTCCTTCCACCTCAGATTAGCCCCAGTGACAGGATGGTTTCTTGCACAGAATAGTTATTTCCTAGCCCCTGTTTAGAGGGCTCTGTTCACTTGCACAGACATCAGGTCAGGGGCCTGACTTTTCTGGCAGTTGCACGCAGCTCTTGTCTCCTGCCCCTGGGAGCTGAGGGAGAATTCCTCAAGGACGGACACTAGGGCTCCTGCTTGGCCCTTGAGAGCAGCAGCTTCTCCTGTTCAGAGTCCACCATTGGGGCTTGAGAGGGGAGGAGAGAGGCAAGGCCTGGGGGTCGGCCTCAGCGCCCACACCCATTCAGCCATAGCAGCTTTGATAGTGCTTCCTGTATGATTTGTTAATAAATTCTCAGCATCTCCAGAGCCACCTCCTGGCATCATGCCCAGTGACATGACATTTGGGGCCTAGGTATTCAGTTATAGTTGTAACAATGTAATAGCATGCCCCTGGAGAAGGGGGGTGGGGGTAATATGACTCTGGAGCCATATTCCTTGGGCGTATGCGTGCTACTTACTGGCTCTGTGACCTTGAGCAGCTAGCTACCTTGCCTAGCCGCCGTTTCCCCACCTGTGAAATGCAGGTATACCCACCTCATAGGGTTGTTTCCAGGGTACACTTGTAGCATAATGCCTGACAGAATTCGGTAAAGCATTCACGGTCACTGTAACAACATTCTGCTCAGTTTTCTTACTACCTGTGTCATTTTTCCCTGGAACCGTGGGGCAGCAATGTGCGTGTGTCAGCCGTGCGATACAGCCGGGCAGCCCTGGTCCAGGATGGCAGTGCAGTCCAGCCTGTCCCCTTCCACTTCTCGTGCCGCCGCCGCCTTCTCCGAGACTC
>SJXQ01007219.1:34842-49354 GCA_006408695.1 Aepyceros melampus | reverse complement strand
TGTCAGACTTTACTTTTTTGGCCTCCAAAATCACTGCAGATGGTGATTGCAGCCATGAAATTATAAGACGTTTACTCCTTGGAAGAAAAGTTATGAGCAACCTGGATAGCATATTCAAAAGCAGAGACATTACTTTGCTGACTAAAGTTCATCTAGTCAAGGCATTGGTTTTTCCTGTGGTCATGTATGGATGTGAGAGTTGGACTGTGAAGAAGTCTGAGTGCTGAAGAATTTATGCTTTTGACCTGTGGTGTTGGAGAAGACTCTTGAGAGTCCCTTAGACCTCAAGGAGATCCAACCAGTCCATTCTGAAGGAGATCAGCCCTGGGATTTCTTTGGAGGAATGATGCGAAAGCTGAAACTCCAGTACTTTGGCCACCTCATGCAAAGAGTTGACTCATTGGAAAAGACTTTGATGCTGGGAGGGATTGGGGGCAGGAAGAGAAGGGGATGACAGAGGATGACATGGCTGGATGGCATCAATGAGTCGATGGACATGGGTCTGAGTGAACTCCGGGAGTTGGTGATGGACAGAGAGGCCTGGCATGCTGCGATTCATGGGGTTGCAAAGAGTCAGACATGACTGAGCTACCAAACTGACCTGAACCATTTTGAAACATTGATGCTGGAACTAGAATGAGTTTATTAAATCCTATATTACCTGGCAGTTATTTTTTAGGTAGCAAGGTGGCTAACAGGCAGTATTGGGTATAGAGAGATGCCAAATATGATTGTGAAGGCAGAAAAACACTGAAGGCAAATCTAGCATTTTCACAATTTTGTATAGAACAGCTTGTGCTAAAGGAAGGGGAAACCCTCTATCTAGTATTCAGTTTCAACAGTGCTTGGTTGACTTCATTGTAAATAATGACCAGGAAAACTAGGGATGAAGGATAGCTGTCAGGTTGCAATATTTCCTAAGGCATGTACTGAAGCAGAATTAATTTCAACGTAAGTGACTTCCTCTCAGTCATGACCATGTTGTAGTTATTCTCAGTAATCAAAAATCATAAAGCTTTGACTATATGATAGATCCAAATAAATGGGGTGGCATGTTGCTGGTAACCTGTCAAAAAAACTTATGCCACGTTCTTCACTGAGTTATGACATACTCTTAGGCTGAGGCAATATCCACAGGAGACTGAGGGTAGACTCGAAATGAGCCTGAACATGTGTCATTCATATCTATCCCTTTGTAATTTCTGAAATCCCATGATTATTTTTGTTTTTGTTCTGTCAAACACTCTTTTCTTTTTAATATTAAAATAGAAACATTTTTATGAAGACTTGTGTCTCTCTGCACAAGTCCATTTCCATGAGCTAACTTGTATAAATGTCTTGTTTCTGTTAGAAGAGATTGTNTTGGCCACCTGCTGCGAAGAGTTGACTCATTGGAAAAGACCTTGATGCTGGGAGGGATTGGGGGCAGGAGGAGAAGGGGACGACAGAGGATGAGATGGCTGGATGGCATCACTGACTTGATGGACGTAAGTCTGAGTGAACCCCGGGAGTTGGTGATGGACAGGGAGGCCTGGCGTCCTGCGATTCATGGGGTCGCAAAGAGTCGGACACGACTGAGCAACTGAACTGATGGACGCCATATCTTTGACAAAGGAGGCAAAAAAATACAATAGCAAAGACAATTCCTTTAACAAGAGATGCTAGGAAAACTGGTCAACCACCTGTAAAAGAATGAAACTAGAACACTTTCTAACCCCATACACAAAAATAAACTCAAAATAGATTAAAGATCTAAATGTAAGACCAGAAACTATAAAACTCTTAGAGGAAAACATAGGCAGAACATTCTCTGACATAAATGACAACAAGATCTTCTATAACCCACCTTCCAGAGTAATGGAAATAAAACAAAAAATAAACAAATGGGACCTAATTAAACTTAAAAGCTTTTGCACAACAAAGGAAACTATAAGCTAGGTGAAAAGACAGCCTTCAGAATGGTTTGGTGTCTAGACACTGGTTTGGTGTCTAGAGAGAATTTCCAGAAGGAAGAGGTGGAGCAACAGTGCTGGGAGTCCAGGAGGGCCCAAACAAAGGAAAGGAGCGACAGTCACAGCACTTGAGTGCACGCTTTCCAGGTCTGCAGAGGGGCCCCTGTGCATCCTCAGCAAAGTACTAACGAGCACTTAAACGTGAGGAGTTTCCTGAGGCTGAGGAAGGAAATACCCTCCCCACCAAAACGAGATAATCCTCAAAGCTCACCCGAAGCAGGGATGCTTCACACTCTTGCTATACAGAGTGGAAAACTTCCTAATTCACAGGCATCAGATCAGGCAGGTACTCCAGGTCAGGAAACAATTATTTCCAGACTAAGGGCTGCTCTGGTCTCACTCGACAGAGCCACGCTTGCAAGAATCCTACTCCTAGTTTGATGCCAGAACCAGCCTTGTGGCCCCACCCAATCCCACTGGAACAAGAAACAATCCCTGGGACTTCCCCGCTGGTCTAGTGCACCTAGTCTAGTGCACAGGACATGGGTTTGATCCCTGGTTTGGGAACTAAGATCCCACAAGCTTTGCGGCAATTGAAACTGTGTCTCAATTAGAGAGCCCACGTACCCCAACCACCGAGCCTGCCTGCTGCGACTAAGACCGGAGATGGCCAAAAATAATTTTTTTTTTTAAGAGAAAGTTCAGCGTTCTCACATTTTCAAAACACTCTCCCAAGGAAGCAGTATCATCCTAATTCATAGCCAAGCAGCAACAGTCTGGGGGATCTAGAAGAATACCCCATATACATTATTAGCAATGACCCAAGTTTGATCCCTGAGTCAGGAAGATGCCTTGGAGAAGTAAATAGCAACCAGCTCCAGTATTTTTGCCTGGGAAATCCCATGGACAGAAGAATCTGGCAGGCTACAGTCCATGTGGTCACAAGAGTTGGACACAACTGAGCAACTAAAACTACCTATGTACGCCAGTATTTATGGACAGGAAGAAATCTGGAGTGGAAACATTCAACATGTCCACATCACTATGTTTTTGTGTTTATGTATTTGGAGGTAAATTCTTATAAATGAAATCTTTTCTGTAAGTAAGACAACAATGAAACTGTTCTGTGAAGCACAGTGACATTGTGCATGTTACTAACAGCTGCTTGTATCTCTTCAGAGACTGGGTGTTCTCTTTCTATGCTGTTCACGAAGCTCAGTGCCTGGATCTTGAATGATCTTCAACAAGTGCTTGTGGTGCTGAATGCATGACTCAAACCACTTTGGAGAACATAATTCAGAGGCAAGAAATACTTTCTCCAAACTTTTCTTTCAGTTTGCTCATGGAAATAACAAATGAGTTCTCCATCCTGAAGGTTATTTGTGCAAAAGCTGAAGTTACTAGTGGTGTGAAAAGGATCAAGCATTGAAAATGGGTCCCCAAGACATCCCTGGCAGTCCAGTGGCTAAGACTGCACTCTCAGTGCAGGGGGCCCAGGTTCAAACTCTGGTCAGGGAACTAGCTCCCAGATGCCTCAACTAAGAGCTCGCATGCCACAACTAAAGATCTCTTGTGCTGCAAGGAAGATTAAAGATTTCATTTGCCACAACTAAGAGCCAGCACAGCAAAATGAATAAACAATTTTTTTTTAAAGGAAAGAAAAAAAGAAAATGGATCCCTTCTATACTTCTCTTACCTGAGATCAAAACTCAATTTGCTACATCAGATAAAATCTCTTCACAACACATGTATGCCATTTGAAGAGAAATTTCACTTTAATCAGGGAAAGTCTAAGTCCAACAGAGGATGACCTACTTCACACAATATGTAACAGGACAAAATTCCAGCAAGACACACAGGAACACAGGGAGTCCAACACAGCAGTGTGTGTCCTGTGCAGCAGTGATTGTGACTGTGAGACAGGAAGGCAAGATGGGATGGGGCTTAAAGTAGAAGAACCATCTCTCTCCTAATACCAAGGACCTATTCCCTCCACGGGTACTTGGCTGGTAGCCATGGGAACCATTGAGGACAAGAGATGCCTGGGTCCCCAGACAGGCCCAAACATGGCTCTGAGCTACTGTGCTAAGTCCATCACCTGCAGCTGGAAAAAACCAAGGGGGCTTTGGGGACTTCTGGATGCAGGGCCTTGGCAGGTGACTAATGAGGCTGTTTGTGTTCTTTCATCGAGAGGAGGATGGGGGACTCCTGAGGGTTCTGCCCCTGCTTCTTAGTTCTAGATAACAAAGATGATCAACAAAGCTTCTTGCAGCTCCACGGTGCTGGCATGCTCCCTGGGGATGCAGGGAAGGCCCTGAGGAACTGTTTTCAGTTGATACACAATGCCCAGTACATACCTACACCTGGGACAGAGGCCTGCTTGGAGAAGATCATGGGAATTGTACAATCTTAAACTGACAGCAAATTAAAGCTAGAGAGACCTTTAAGACAAGGCAGTCCCAACCTGTATTTTTACAGATAAGGCAAACAGGGATCAGAGAGACAAGCATTAGCAGCTGACCTGGAGCTAGACTCAAGAAATTCGACTCTAACTCTGATAACAAGGAGATAGGAGCTGGCTCTGGAGACCAAGAGCCTGAGCTCCAATTCTGGACTACACTACTGACAAGCTGTAGAGCCGTGGACAAGCCGGTGAGCACTGGGTGCCTGTTTCCTCATCTGTAAAATGGAGGATTTATTCCTGACCTCACGGTTTGGGAGTTTCTCAAATGTTAATAAATATAGAGTTATTAGCAATTCTATCGGAGAAGGCAATGGCACCCCACTCCAGTACTCTTGCCATGGAAAATCCTATGGAGGGAGGAGCCTGGTAGGCTGCAGTCCATGGGGTCACTGAGGATCGGACACGACTGAGCAACTTCACTTTCACTTTCATGCATTGGAGAAGGAAATGGCAACCCACTCCAGTGTTCTTGCCTGGAGAATCCCAGGGACGGGGGAGCCTGGTGGGCTGCCGTCTATGGGGTCGCACAGAGTCAGACACGACTGAAGCAACTTAGCAGCAGTAGCAGCAGCAGCAATTCTACACCTATTTATTGTAATTCTACACCTGCCCAAGAGAAATAAAAAACATATGTCCACACAAAGGCTTGTGTACAATGTTTATAGTAGCATTACTCATAATAGCCAGATGTGGAAACAACACAAATGTCCTTCAACTGAATGAATAAATAAATGAATGAATAAACAATGTTAATGAATGAATAGATGAAATGTGGTTTATCCACACAATGGAGTCTTATACAGTCGTACAAAGGAAGGAAGTACTGACATGGATGCGTAACAGAGGAAACAAACCTGACTCCATACCGAATCTATTTCTTAGCTCTAATCTTTGTGCTCTGTTGCCTGTGCTTAGTCATGCTGTCTCTGTACCTTTATAAATGAATATTGCCTATAGCCTGACATTTATAGGACAGCCCATTTTCAAGGCTCTGACCTTTAACACTTTTCTATTCATATATAAAGAAAAAAAAAAATCCCTGCAGAACAGAAAATAAAAATTGTCTTATTGGATTTTTAGAGGACCATTGTGACCAGACCTCTGGACAGCTGCAAGAACAAAGGATTCCAGCACCAAAAGTTTTGCCATGATGAGCCACATCCCCTTCTCCTTTTAGTATAAAAGAAGCCTGAATTCTAACTAGGGTAAGATTGTTCTTTGGGACAGTATTCCACCATCTTCTGGGTCTGCTGGCTTTCTGAATAAAATCACTTTTCCTTGCCCCAACAACTTGTCTCTCAATTTATTGACCTGTTGTGCAGCGAGCAGTACAAACTTGGACTCAGTAACAGATGAAGCTTGAAAACATTATGCTAAGTGAAAGAAGGCAGTCTCAAAAGACCATATAATGTATGATATCATTTATAATATGCCTGGAATGGCAATCAGAAAGTAGATAACTGGTTGCCTAGGACCAAAGGTCAGGGACAGCCAGGGAAATGGGAGGGTGATTGCTGCTGTGTACAAGTCTTCTTTTGAAGGTGATAAAATGTTCTAAAATGAGATTAATGTCCTCACAGCAAAACTCTAAAAATATGCTAATAGCCATTGTATTAGCCACTTTAAACTGGCACATTTTATCTTAATAAAGCTGTTAAAAAATGAGTTATAATAACACTTCTCTCAAAGGGTTTTATTGGGAATTAACATGAGCTATACATATATAACTCTATCTAGAACAGTCCTTGATGCATAGCAAGTCTTCAGTGATTGCATGATCATTATTTCCTACTCTACAGGGATGGAGGAATTAAACCTGTTGACTTTTCTTCCATGAAGGATAATGAAATTAGAAGAATTGTCCACTGATAAGCCTAGCATGGGATATTTTGATCATTTAGAAAGCACAAATTAGTACAATATGGTTTTCATAGTAATATATAAATGAACATATTACATTTCATAGTAATATACAGAATAAGGGCATATGAGGGCGTTACCCCTATAATGTTCATTTTTGTAAAATTTCAGAACACTGGCAATAAAAAGATCTCAGGTGCTTACAGAGAAAAATGTAAATAATCTACATCCAAATGATCAGGAAGCAAATGGTATCAGGTTTTCCATGACAACCATAGAATTCTACACACAACCAGATGGTCTGATATCTAATGGTCAGATATGCAATATATCAAAAAAATTTACCTTTCATTTATCCTTTCTGGGGAAACTACTGGAGAAAGTAATCCAGAGTAGAGTGGGGAAGAATAAACAAAAGAGAAACAGTTGGGATCGAACACAAAACAGAGGTAAAAAGAATCCCAGATCCAGCATGCCTTTCTCCAAAGACTAGAACTGACAAGAAATCTGATGAATTTCACCAAGTGAAAAAATAGTATTCATGGTATGTATGCTATTTGTTTTTTTCACATATCAGATGACATGGTTGGAAACCATGAGTGTGCACTTGCAGTAGAGAAAAATCATGAAAAAAAAGAGGCAACTATTACTCTAGAAAGATACGAAGTTGTAAAAGAGAGGAAACGTAATCATAATTCATTGCTTGGTCTGTTGTCATAACAGCATAAACATTAAGTATTGATTCAGTCAGAGTTTTTGATATCACCATGTTGGAAAAATAGGGAGAAAAGGTGGAGTTGGTGGATACTGTCCAAGTACTCATCCTCATCTTTCATAATAGCAAGCCAATAAGTACTGTCTTAAAACAGGGGTCTGCAACCCCAGACGCAGACTGCTGCCATCTGTGGTCTGTTAGGAGCCAGGCAGCAGAGCAGGTGGGAAGCAGCAGGCGAGAGAGCGAAGCTTCACTTGCCTCTCCCCATCGCCAGCTTCACTGAATCATTTCCGCCCTGTCCCGAGTCTATGGAATAATTGCTTTCCACGAAACCCATCTCTGCTGCCAAAACATTGTAGACCACCGTCTTAAAATGAAAAGTCACACACAAGACATTACTTTAAAACACAGCATACCACAAGGCATCAAGAATTTGGAAAAGGATGTACTTCCCAGGTGGTCCAGTGGCTAAAACTCTGTGTTCCCAACAAGGCTATGGTTTTTCCAGTGGTCATGTATGGATGTGAGAGTTGGACTGTGAAGAAAGCTGAGCCCCGAAGAATTGATGCTTTTGAACTGTGGTGTTGGAGAAGACTCTTGATAGTCCCTTGGACTGCAAGGAGATCCAACCAGTCCATCCCAAAGGAGATCAGTCCTGGGTATTCATTGGAAGGACTGATGTTGAAGCTTAAACTCCAATACTTTGGCCATCTGATGTGAAGAGCTGGCTCATTTGAAAAGACCCTGATGCTGGGAAAGATTGAGGGCAGGAGGAGAAGGGGACGACCGAGGATGAGATGGCTGGATGGCATCACTGACTTGATGGACCTGGGTTTGGGTAGACTCCGGGAGTTGGTGATGGACAGGGAGGCCTGGCGTGCTGCAGTTCATGGGGTTGCAAAGAGTCAGACACTACTGAGAGACTGAACTGAACTGACTAGATGGACCTTCATGTCCCCCAAAAAACTCTTACTGAGTAGCAAACTCTTCATTAAACTCTCATACCCCTTAAAAGTTTTAATTCTTAAATATAAACAAATAATCTTCTGTCAATTTTCATTCCTAGAAGAAATACTGTGAAACACTGTGTTTAATGGTTCTGGTGGTTACACTCTGATAATGTGCTCTATTTCTTGGTTTATCAACTTTAGACAGTATCAATATAAGTCATGCAGTATTTTAACATTTTTATTTATTACTATTATTATTATTATTGGTTGTGCCATGTGTCTTGTGGGATTTTAATTCCTTGGCCAAGGATCAAACCAAGACCTTAACAGTGAGAGCATGGAGTCCTAACACTGGACTGGTAGGGAATTCCCTAAATCATGCAATATTTATTTATTTATTCATTTATGGCCACACCACAAGCATGCAGGATCTTAGTTCCCTGACCGTGGAATCAAACCTGCTCTCCCTACAGTGGGAGCTTAGAGCTTTAATCACTGGACCATCAGGGAAGTCCCAATCATGCAAATTTTTTTTTTAATCAAAATTAGTGAAGAAAATTCAGGATTAAAAAAAATTAATACACTAAATTGTTTAAAATATGACAATAGCTTTTGCTGTGTCCCACATCACCAAACCAATAAAGTTTCTGCTCTCCTAGAAACAGATCCTTACGGTAGTCAATCAGGAATTGCCCAATTAGTACTAAGTCAGATAAGCTGTATGATAGACACTTGCCATTTCCTAAAGGAAACAGCTATTAAGTATAATTATAGTAACAAAAGAAATGGAAAGCAAGTCAAAGAAACAGTTTCTAACATGGAGTCAGAACTGGCTTTTTTCTGCAACAAAATCATTCCACATCAAACTTAAAGGCCCCCATTTCCTCCCTTGAAGGAGGCCCATGTGTGGACACCTCCCATGTTAACCAGACTCCAAGAGATTCTCTGGTCAACTTTACCAGTTATTTCTTTAAATATCCAGTAGGAAACTAAAATCAAAATTAGTGAAAAACAAGGACTTCCCTGGTGGTCCAGTGGCTAAGACTCCATGCTCCTAATGAAGGGGGCCTGGGTTTGATCCCTGTTCAGGGAACTAGATCCCACTCGCCCCAACTAAGAGTTGGCATACCACAATTAAGACTCGCTTTACCGACTAAGGTCCGTCTAGTCAAGGCTATGGTTTTTCCTGTGGTCATGTATGGATGTGAGAGTTGGACTGTGAAGAAGGCTGAGCGCCGAAGAATTGATGCTTTTGAACTGTGGTGTTGGAGAAGACTCTTGAGAGTGCCTTGGACTGCAAGGAGATCCAACCAATCCATTCTGAAGGAGATCAGCCCTGGGATTTCTTTGGAAGGAATGATGCTAAAATTGAAGCTCCAGTACTTTGGCCACCTCATGCGAAGAGTTGACTCATTGGAAAAGACCCTGATGCTGTGGGGGATGGGGGCAGGAGGAGAAGGGGACAACAGAGGATGAGATGGCTGGATGGCATCACGGACTCAATGGACGTGAGTCTGAATGAACTCCGGGAGTTGGTGATGGTCAGGGAGGCCTGGCGTGCTGCGATTCATGGGGTCGCAAAGAGTCGGACACGACTGAGCGACTGAACTGAACTGAATTAAGACTCAGCACAGCAAAATAAATAAATATTTTAAAAAACCAAACTGTTCTTGTATTGCAAATTGAGTCTTTATAAGAACTGAAATGTATCTCTAGAAGCAATTCAAACTATACCTTTTCCTTCTTCCAATTCCCAAACCTCTCCTATCCATCTTAAAAGGCTTGTAGATATTGTAAAACATCTGGACTTGGGGAACAAAATTCTTTCTTGGTGAAATTTAAATTCTTTTTCTGTGCCACGTGAGATGTAAATGTTCTACCTGGTCTCCTCTAGAAACAAAGGTAATTCTTATCAGAAGGAATGTGGGGGGAGGTGATTTGAAATTAGTGTGTTAGTTGCTCAGTTGTGTCCAACTTTTTGCAAGCCCATGGACTGTAGCCTGCCAGGCTCCTCTGTCTGTGGAATTCTCCAGGCAAAAATAGTCGAGAGGATTGCCATTCTCTTCTCCAGAGGATCTTCCTGACCCAGGGATTAAACCCTGGTCTTTTGCACTGCAGGTAGATTTGGAAATTAGGCCTGTGAAAAAATCTTAAAAATCTTCACCACAAATATTAGTGAAAAACTTCAGTTATTGGAGAAGGAAGACTTAACTTTAGTCCTTCTGCCAGAAATACAACTTGGATCCAACTGTTCTATTTTAAACTAGTCGATTTTGCATCATTGTACTTGTCCCAGATATAAAATTGAAAACCAAAAGCCATAAGATCCTATTTGCCTCTGTCTGCATGTTTATGTATGTCTATATGTTATAAATGAGTCTTTCTTTTCTGTCTCTGCTGCTGCTAAGTCGTGTCAGTCGTGTTCAACTCTGTGAGACCCCAGATACAGCAGCCCACCAGGCTCCCCGTCCCTGGGATTCTCCAGGCAAGAACACTGGAGTGGGTTGCCATTTCCTTCTCCAATGCATGAAAGTGAAAAGTGAAAGTGAAGTCTCTCAGTCGTGTCCGACTCTTAGCAACCCCATGGACTGCAGCCTACCAGGCTCCTCCGTCCATGGGATTTTCCAGGCAAGAGTACTGGAGTTGGGTGCCATCGCCTTCTCCGTTTCTGTCTCTAGAAGGTATTATTTATAAAGAGCTCTATTTATATTCATATGATTAAAATAATCTTTGGTATATAAAAGCTAGTTTGTATTTTGATGAAAACGGGCATGCCTTTACAGTTATCAAAATTAAACATAATACTTTTATTCTACCTAAGTTTATTAAAAGTCAAGTTCATGTTAGGGCTTCCCAGGTGGCTCAGTGGTAAAGAATCCACCTGCCAATGCAGGAGACACAAACGACACAAGTATGATCCCTGGGTCAGGAAGATCCCCTGCAGTAGGAAATAGCAACTCACTCTAGTATCCCCACCTAGGAAATCCCAAGGACAGAGGAGTCATCACAAAGGGTCGGACACAACTGAGCATACCACAAAAAAAGACCCCTATGTACATCGCAGCATTATTTAAACAGTCAGAGCGAGGAAACAACCCAAATGCCCATCAACAGATGAATAAAGAAGATGCAGGGGTCTTCCCGTCTTCCCTGGTGGCTCAGTGGTAAAGAATCTGCCTGCCAATGAAGGAGACATGGGTTCAATCCCTCTTCTGGGAAGATCCCACATGCCGCAGAGCAACTAAGACTGCTCCAGAGCCTAGGAACTGCAACTACTGAGCCCACAAGCCACAGCTACTGAAGCCTGGGCACCCTAAAGCCTCTGCTTCACAACAAGGGAAGTCACCGCAGTAAGAAGCCTGTACACCATAACTAGAGATTAGCCCTCGCTCCCTGCAATGAGAGAAAAGCTGGTGCATCAGTGAAGATACAGCATGGCCTAAATAAATAAAAAAGATGTGGTATATATACACACACACACACACAAATGGAATACTAATCAGCCATAAAAAAGAATGAAATAATGCCATTTGCAGCAATGATTCTTTTTTTTTTTTTTAGCAATGATTCTTATAAGTGAAGGAAGTCAGACAGCTAAAGACAAATATCACATGATACCACTTATGCAGAATCTAAAAAATAAATAATACAAATGAACTTATTTACAAAACAGAAATAGACTCACAGATACAGAAAACAAACCTACAGTTACCAAATGGGAAAAAGGGAAAAACTAACAGTTTGGGGTTAGCAGATACAAATTACTACATATAAAATAGATAACCAACAATGTCATACTGTATAGCACAGGGAACTATATTCAGTATCCTATAATAAACTAGAATGGAAAAAAATTTGAAAAAGTATAGACTATATACACAAATTACTGAATCACTCTGCTATACACCAGAAACTAACACAACATTGTAAATGAAATACACATAAATTTAAAAAATTCTAAGTGGAGTCTTTTTAAAAATATATTTATTGATTTGGTTGTGCCAGGTCTTAGCTTCAGCATATGGGATCTAGCTCCCTGACCAGGGATTGACCCCAGGCCCCCTGGCTTGGGAACAAAGAGTCTCAACCACTGGACCACCAAGGAGGTCCCTAAGTGGAGTCTTTCAGGCTCAAACTTACTTTAAGGCTTTCCAAAAGGCCCCTAGAAAATCTAAAGTATTTGTCACTCACCAGATAAGATGTTGAGCTAATTTCATTTATTTGACTTGTTATATTACTTGGGAAGAATTATCAAAAAAAAAAAAAGAATGATGTTAAACCTTCTTAGATTATATTTGTATGATGTATGTTATTAACATAGGTGGTATTTTAGAAATTCCTAGGAATTTGACATATCCTAGTATAATGTTATCAATCCTAATTCCAGTTATGATCTTAAAATTTGTATATCACATAAATGACCAAATTTCCTTGTTAATCCACTGTAAAAAAAAACTCTCATCAAATCTTTAATCACGGGCATTCTAAAGTCTTTCGGCTACAGACTATACTGCTTTATTCTGATGCTTTGCAAAGGTCAGATCCAAGAAAAGGCTGCTACCAAGTGCTTTTGATCATGGATACCCCTGTCAAATTACAAGGTGTTGAACCTTGGGTGCATATTTTATACCTGAAGAAGGCTCTACCTGACATCTGGTCCTGTACAAACATTGGAGACCTCAAAATCAAACTGACTAGGAAGAGAAGTAGCCAACCGCAAAGCGGACTGCTTCCTCCAAGAAATGAGATCAAGATTATTTCTACAACAAAAAACCAAATAACCCAACCAAAAAATAGACAGAAGTCCTACGTAAGATCACTGGATAAGCCAGCTGACTTTGCAAAGAGACCCTCCTTCAATAGTGTCTTTCTTTGACTTAACTTGATTCTGATTGGCTTGAGTCTTGGGGACTATGGCTCTCAAGTGCACTCCAGACATGCCTCCTTATAAAAATCATAGTCGTCTCCTTCATGTGCTGTGTTTTCTCAAAAGTTTTAAATGCATATTTGCAACTGCTAACCACCAACCCAAGGATTTCCCAAAGAATCTCAGAAGAAAAGAAAAAAACGGACTTAAAGTGAACCTGATAGGAATTCCCTGGCAGTCCAGTGGTTAAGCCTCAGTGATTTCACTGGCCTCAATTCCTGGTCTGGGAACTAAGATCTTGCCAGGTCCACAGTGCAGCCAAAAAAAGTGAGTCCGATATTGTGAATACAACACAGAGACTCATAAAAAACTGTGAGAATTCCAGAGTTTTGCTGGGAGTAGCACTAAAACCTTAAAAAAAATTTTTTTTTGTAAGTCACCTCTCTCAGGCTGAGAGTCTGATCAAAAGGAGGGCATTGTTTAAAACAAAATAGGCCTCAAATGGAGTTGCCTAGGCTGTTTCAGGTCAAAACTCAATTAGTTTTGGTTCTCACAGAAATGGACTCTTAAATTTAGTCAATCTAGAATCTTCAGTAATCTGCCTGAAAGATTCCTGCCATCCCTTAAAGGAAAGTAACCTTGCAATAATTAACCCACATTTGCTGGTATAACTTTTTATTCCTGCTTCCTTTCACCTAGAAAATTCTTCAATTTGGACAGCTCCTCAGAACTCCTGTCTGCTGAGTCTTGAATGCTGCTGGATTACTGAATTGTTGAATAAAGCTAGTAAGAGCTTTAAAACTTACTCGACTGAATGTTGTTTTTAAACAAAATAATCTCTTTCAACTAACTCTTCCTCTTGCTTTAGGTGCAACATGGCTTGGCTTTGTAAAAGTACTAAGCCCATCTTTATTTAACATTTTAATTTTTCATCTGTTCAAGCTTTTTGCCTTCAAATGGATTTTTAATAAATTGCACTAAAAAGTTATCTTGATTACTTCTTGAGTTTTCTCACCCCCTTAAATTTTGTTTCTTCCCCTAGTGTGCTTCCCATCTTTCTTCCCTCGAGTTTTCTTAATTTATCACCTGTAAATTTTCTGACAGTTACATTTTTTTCTTTCCACCAGCACAGTGCTAACATGTGGGATCCAGTTCCCAGACCAGGGATCCAATCTGTGCATACTGCAATGGATGCATAGAGTGACCCAACCACTGGAAGGGTCACCAGGGAAGCCCCTCTGAAGGTTATGTTAGTATTTTAAAGTTCTATTTCTTTTTCCTTCGCCTTTTGACAGTATCTTCCTTCTGTAGGATGAAGACTTTATTATAAGTTTTACTTTGAGAAACTTAAAAACATAAAACTTTGCTCTGTTCCGATCAATTGTCCTAAGTGGGACTCTGGATAGACAGCACTACACTTTTATCTGTCTTGGCTAGTCTTTAAATGCTTCCTCTGATGATGATAACAAGCCTTGGACTAGCTCTTCAGGAAAAAAAGCTCTTCTCCAGATTATGAGGAGAAGGGGTTTGCACCCAGGAAGGATATGGCAGCCCACTCCAGTGTTCTTGCCTGGAGAATCCCAGGGACGGGGGAGCCTGGTGGGCTGCTGTATCTGGGGTCGCACAGAGTCGGACACGACTGAAGTGACTTAGCAGCAGCAGTGCATTCTAGGCAGGGAGCCTCACCCCCCCCCACCCCCCTCC